>VZTQ01007753.1:61076-176815 GCA_013400755.1 Pelecanoides urinatrix | reverse complement strand
TGGTATATGTGGCAAGATTTTGGCAGTGGAGTGGGTATGGGCTCTGTGAGAAGAGACCAGGGGCTGCCCCCGTGCCAGACACGGCCAGTTCCAGCCAGCTCCACAATGGACCCACCACTGGACAAAGCTGTGCCCGCCTGTACAAGTTTTTTTACACCCTATAGAGACTGATCTCAGGAGATATTTTAAGGATTAAGAAAATAGACTAAATAGAGTCATAGCTTATTGGACTTTATATAATGTTTCTCAGCTATCGTATACTGCAGTTCCCATTATCTGGACCAGCATGCAGTCATTTGTATTTTCCACACTTAAACACCAAGCTCCATGCAAATTTCTCCAGCCCTGGATTGCATTTAAAATAAGGTCATATGTTTTTGGACCTTTATTGTGTTTTACATCTGACGGTTATCACTGTCCATTGTAATCCTTAAGACCAAAATATGTTGACATAGGAGAACAGTGAAGGGTATTTTTGGCCAGGTTTCTTTTAAAAATACATTAATGAAAAAGCAACAGTGATTCTTTAAAGAAGAGGGGGGACTGAAAGGCCCATAGAAGATTCTGGAAGCAGAATACTGGAATGTATATGTTACTACATGACTGAATATAATCAATACAGATAGGTCTTTCCTGTCTGATAGTGCAGTTGTTTGCATCTATGTACAGACCTGTTCGTATGTTATCTGTATGAATGCATACACATTAGGTATGACATTTCTGTATTAAAATATAGCTGAGTCTTTTCTTTATTCTTCACAGATGGAAGGGAAGCAATTCACCTAAGCTACAGAATTACTTAGAATGTGTTTATTCTGCTTTCCATCACAATCACTGAACACCAGAAGAGATGAACACTATAAATCTCCAGACAAAATCAGCTTGCAAATGTTTTTTTGAACACAGCTTAATGTGTTACATTTGTGCAATGTTTTATAAAGTATCACAGTAAAATAAATAAATAAGCAAACTTCTTTCTGGTTATAGATTTTAATATATCACACAATTTCTCATGATATTTTCCTGCACAACTTCACATTGAAGTTTTATTTCAATTCTAAAAAAAATAATTTAAAAGTTAAAAATAAAATATAAAGTACTTCTAGGCATGATAAAACCTTTTAACAATAGCATATTACAGTATCTTATGATAACCACACTATCAATCCACATCACCAATATATACATTGACTTCAAAATGGTAGGAGCATTTTGGAATATATTTCCAAACATCTCAGCCTGAAGTATTGTAAAGTATTTTGATTATGAACGTGTTCTAAGAAATGATTTAGTGTGGGGGCAAGAGAGGCAAATTATATGAAAATATGATTTTGCTAGCGTTTGCTTAGTGATGTGTGTAGAGATTGCTAGTACAATAGAATTTTACGTGATGTCAAGTCTATCACGTTGAGCTGCAGACTAACTGGAAAGTGCTAATGCCTCTTTAAGTGGGATCTCTCATTGCCTTCAATCCTGTTCCTCTTAGATGTGCTCTGAGTTCAACACAACATGATTTTCCTCATTTTAAGTTTAGCTTGGGAAGCCAACATTTTTTTTTTCCTTGATATCAGAAATCTGGTTAGCCATCTATATGAAGATATCATTTATCTTTTCTACACCTGTTGTTTATGTGGTAACAACCCTTAATAGCTTTACTAATCCTACTTTTCTTAATTGAGATTCTGTAGGAAATAACTGGTTAAAGTAATTGTTTCATTTCAGAACGAAATCTCCTCCTTTAGACTGTGAGAAAGGCCTTGTACTGGATTTCGAGAGGGTTAACCCCTTCTTCTTTGGGCTGTTTGTGAGCTGAAGCATCTGTGTCTGGAATGCAGCCTCATGCTTCTGCACATAATTATATGAAAATTATTTGCTGCATTTTATTTTTACTCATGCAACGCATCCTAAAGAACCATGTGTGAAATTGTTTATGCCTTGAGACATAAAGACAAAAGGATACACCAGAAGACTGCTGTTAAGAATAGCTTCGTAGAATAATGTAGATTCAGAAAAGATCTCACTACTTATTAGGTTGGCTAATTCTTGCAAGAATTAGGTTGTATGCACTGTTAATAGACCAACCGTGTTGCTTGGTAACTGAGATGTGGATGCGGAAGAGGTTACACATGTCAGACATGGAACTAGTGTCTGAAACTAACCTCTAAGGTCAACCAATTTGAGCAAATTTAAGGGCTTCACCCTTATGCCATCCTTATCATGGGATAAAATCCTGTAATCTGGATCAAAGATACTCTTTTAAAATTGTTGTTATAATTTGGTTTTTTTTCCCCAGAGGATTGGATATTTCTGATCTCCAGCAGTTCCTATTTCTTAAAACCTAGACAAAGTACTTCTGTATTTTATAAGAGGGAATAAGAAATAGGTTTTCAATCCCAAAGAGGTAGTGTCAGGAAGATGCACCCAGAAGAGCTGAGAAAAGCATCAGTCCTGGAGTTCTCCAAAGAACAGCATTTGACATAGATTTAAAGACGTTAAATCTGTTCATGGCTGCTCAGCCATTTCATATGGATAATCTCCAGGATTTACAAGCATAATCTACAGAGGGGATTTTGTCACAAAAATATTAAAGAACATTGTCTTTCTCAGCAATTACAGACCAGAGAAAAATCATGTTCTTAATCTTCTTATGGGCTACAAAATACACTGAAATACTTTTTGGGTTTTATAAGAATGGAAGATAATTTTCCAACTCCAAAGTATTTAACAAAGAAATCATGTAGTTTTCTGCATTGTAAATAAACGTTTAACTCCAGAATTATACCATTCAATACTCAAATGAATTTTTAGGATTGTCTTCAATTCACCTTCTGTGAAATATGAGCTTACACATGATATTTTACTTTTCTTAAGTGTTTCAGGGTTGCTTACCATTAAAATTTTTTTAAGCGTTTGAAGACCTACTGCAAAACAATAGACTAAAAAATTCTGCGGATTTTCTTCACAAGCAAGAGCTGCTACCTATTAACTAGTAACCGAGGTTAAATTAAAAAATGATTAAGTAAACAAAATTTTTTACTAGTAAAGCCTGGCAAGTAAGGCACAATAAAACCCAACACTTTCTAATTTTAGAAAGATACACAGCTAAAATTATTATGTGGCTTTAATGGCTACCCTCTTTGCTGCTAATGGATTTGCTGGGTTACAGCAAACTAGATAATATAGCTACAGATTATTTCTTTGATGATATATCTTCAGTGTTGCATGCCAGCAGTTGGATATCTACTTCTGGGAGAAACTGGAAGAGTAAAATTGGGTAAGACCTGTTTAAAGGACTCATCATAACATTATTTGGGTAACCAACTGCCACAGCAGTATCAATTGCACGCAAGTGAACCAGGAAATTCACATGCTAAGCATTTGTTGGAGATTATAATCTGGTTGGCTTCACTCTCTGGGAACTCCTCTCAAAAGTTTATGGGGATATCAAATTTGAGTACCTTTTCTGGGAGGTCACTGACCTCACAGAGTGATATCCATTTAGACTGACTTTTTGACATGGAAGGACTTCCAATGTCACTAACTTCAGACTTCAAAAATTTACAGCCTAATAACACAGTCAGCAGTCCCAACAATATCCTGAAATATTTCATTTCATAGACAGGTCCAGAGTCTTTATCCTACGTGTTTTAAAATTCCATATTACAATAGATTGCAAAACTATAGCCTTCAAAATGCTGGTGCTTCAAGAAAAATGCACATTCACTTGAGTATGTCCAGAGAGGGATTATTCCAGTTTTGCAGACAGATGCATGCACATCTTTCTCACTTTGCAAATGTGCTTGGTGCATCATATTTAATGTATAATATTTAATAATAACAAAAAATCTAAGAAAACAATTTAAGACTTTAATTGCAGTAAAATTATTTTCTTCCTAAAATCACAGTTTTTTATTTTATTTTATTTTGTAATAGAATACCACCAAGTAAATTCTTACCATCTACAAGGAATTGATGGCATTTTTTTCCTCTGCCTTTACTTTGAATATTTTGAGATACGCTTGCCATAATCCTTTCAGAATGACTTACCTGGTGGGTGGAAACTTCAGTGCTTGCTGATACCTACCTTTCAAAAGAGGAGGTAAATTGCTTAAGTTGTGCTCCCTCATAGTGGATCACAATTGTCATCACAGCACGTGATGTACAGTAATGTGCAATATAGTCAATATGCACGTTTCTGTAGGGCACTGCAAGTTATATAAATTTTAGGGATTTTGCAGGAGAGTGGTTTATCTTTTGTTAATTATAATGGAATTTTTTTCTGTCTTAAAATACTTTATTGCTGCTGATATTGCACACATTTCAAATAACCAATAGAAATGTATTATAACTTATAATTATACTAATTTTTATATTTCATTCAACCATCAAAACCTTAATGAAACAAACAAATGTATATTACCTCATTTCAAAAATGGTTATTATAATAATATTTTATCATTAAAGCATAATTTTTATTATTAGAGAAAGAGATAACTTTTACTAATTTCCTTTTTCCTTTAGGCAAAAAAAAGAGTTTTGTCAATGGAGAGGTTTAATAAATTTTGAGATGTCTGTCATATAGGAAAATGATCAATAGTTATTAAGATACTGTCTTTTACAGAAGCCTGAAAATGCTGAACGGAAACTCTAACAAACTCTATGAAATTTGCTCCAAATGTGTAGCTCACCACATGTACTCTTGCTCTTGATATGTCTTTTTTATTTTCCCAGTGTCTTTATTTTAATTAGCTGTGTAAGGATTGATTCTGTTAGTGTTTTCTTGTTATCACAAAACTCATTTAACAAAAGAAAACCTGTATTATAGTCCTGTGGGATGTGGCAATAACCAATGTTCCTTCTGGAAATTTGGAAATGAAAATTTGTTCACCTTATTCAGCGTTCTTTGTCATATTAATAGAGGAATAATACAATAACATACATAAGAAGAATTGGAGATGCCTGATTCTAAGATAATAAATATAAACTTTAAGTCAGATTCCTTTAATATTTTAGAATTTTAATATTAAATAAATGATCCCCAGTGTGTCTTATTTCTGAGTCTGGTAGTCCCTATTGCTTTATAGACATTTAATTTATCCTCACCCACTTTTCTTTCATTCTGTGAATAGTCCTGCCTAAACAGAGTGGCTTATAACAGCGAATGGACGGTGCAGTCAGGGAACTCATTTCGCCACCTCAGGATGTAATTTATCTTACACTTAGGTGTCTCTACAATTTGCCACTTTTTTCAGGTGTTTCATCTTCATCTACCTAAAGTCTTATTTCCCCAGATCACTCCCAGTGCTTATTTACCCGTAAGAGAAAGCTCACTGCAAAAGTAACAAGAAAAGATAAACTCAGTAATAAATAAGTCCAGACATATCCTCCACTTCAGGTTCAACTTTTATAGGCCTGCAAACTCCATGGTATCAAATGCAGCAGAGAATGAAAGGACACTGGCTGCTTCTTTGAGAAGAGCTCTGTTTATATGAAGAAAGGAAGACATCAAAATCAGTGGAAAAACAGAAGGCAGAAAGTGCAGAAAACCCGTTGATGTCACATAATTATCTTTCTGTTTCATGTAGTCCATTAAAGCGTTGGAAATATTTTAGAGCTATTGAATAGTGTTAAATAGTGTTAAAAGCCACGAAAACAGCCTTTTTACTCTGCATATTCCAAGCTGGTCAACTTCTGTGTTTCTGAGATGTACAGAGTAGCTGTGAAACCTGTGACTGGTATTGTTTCAAAGGAAAGAAAAGGGAAGGAATTGCATTTCAGTTAAGCCGGTGTTGTGGTTTAGCCCCAGCCAGCAACTAGCCCCACCCAGCCGCTCACTCACTCTGCCCAGTGGGATGGGAANCCCCAGCCAAAACCAGCATAGCTGGGTATTGAGTATAAATCCTCCGTAAAGTCTAAACTCAGAGAATTGTCTCAGGTAGCCTTCACAGCAAGGAAGCACCCGTGTTACACAGATACAAAGAAGTAAAGATCTTGCATATTCAAATCATCATGAAATTAGGTAAGTCAGAAACATCATTAGGGTTTTTCTGGAGAGCAAGCAAAGTAAGAATGAAGGCTTTGTATTGGATTTCAGCATTTGTTTTTTGTTTTAGTTTCTATACAGGACTCTGTGCATTCCTTGTGAAAATTTTGTTGTGCTCCATCTTTGGACCTTAAGACTGAAAAATAGGAAATTGTAAGCTTATTTAGAATTTTAATTGACTTGAGAATAGCAAACTGAGGCTGAAGACTGACCTATCCTGCAAGTGAACAGAGCTGAGGTGATGTTATGAATATCTATGCACATATGTTAACAAAAACACAAGGATTTCCCATGAGGCTTTATGTTAAATGGTTTCTGAGGGTACTTTCTTAGGTAAATTAATTATTTTAAGTTGATCTCTTTTCTTAATAATGGATGATAAATGATGTGTACCCTTGTGTTTTCTTCTACTCATTTTACATTAACAGCACCAGGTGTTATTTCCTATAGTACTTTATTTCATTTATAGTTTTCATCTGGCTGAGTTGACACCATGCTGCATTTTGAGGCAAGGTTACCTTATTTCCTTCCTTTACTTGTGTTCATTTTACATCCATAATTGTGAGTGCCATGTTCCTCTTGAAGTTGCTGGAGAAACAGACAGAAGAGGAACGCTACATGACTTAAGCATTCAAGCTCTTAAGTCAGAAGTCATTTAGTAAATTTGGGTTCATGGTTTTAACTGAAAAACCCTTGTAAAACTAGATCAATTTCTGTCTCTTTTGTCATCATTTTGCTCTTAAGTACTTGAATAATATTTAGTTGGCGCTTTTTGTTTACTGATGCAAAATTTCTCAAGAAATTGTCCATTAAACTACCCTTAAGATATACAACTGTTTCTTTGGGAAAGCCTTCAATTATGGATTTATTTAATTTTCTGCATGAAGTCTGAAATTAAGGATTAATTGTAATCAAGATCTTGAACCATTCTTTATGAGACAGGTAGCTCACAGGAAGTTGAAAACCTGACACTGAAGAACTATGAGGGTCTAAGGAGCAATTATTAAATCAGTAAGTCATTTGATGTTCAAGGGTGAGCAGCTTGTCCTCACTCTACCTGAATTATGCCAATTGAATTATTTACATTGAGTTATTCAAAGTTAAAAAAACCAACAATGAGATATTTGAAGGGAGGGATTACTGAAAGCATCCTTTCTCCAAGTAACTACGCTTCAATGATTTTAAATGGAATTTAAATGTCACGTAATTTTTTGCAATCATATACACATAGACAAAGCACTCTGATACCTATTTCTAGATGAAAAGCATTTACTCTGTACATTGAAAGAGATATCATCAAGATATAACGCTCTGGTTTGAATTAAAGGACTGTTAGAAGCTGCTGGTAACTGGTGGTGATATGCCACAGGACATGGTCCCCAGGCTGGAGAGGAGAAACCTCCCCAGCACATCGGTGGCCTAGACTTGGGCAGAGACCTGGGTGGGAACATGCCCCCCTGGGTCTCCAGGCGCAAGGACAGCCCAGTACCTCTGCCAGAGGCTGGGTAGAAGGAAAAACTGACACACATGCCCTCCCCAGAAGGGTTTTATTCCTAACTTCCCAGGGAACTAAGGAAAGGGATAGCAGCCTGTAGTCAGCTGGATCTCCTTTTTGCTTCTTGGACATGAGCGTTTCCTTTTGTTTTCTTTACATGTGTTTTGTCAAGAAAAACTGATAAAAGTCTCATCAGCTAATACAAGTCAAGATTTCTTTTTCCCAAGAAAAAAAAAAAAGCAGTCATAAACAAGGTGGAAAATTGTATTTTGGAGAAAACTAGTTTTTTTCCTCACCATCTTTAATTACGTTCTGGTAAGACTAAAACAAAACCAGAAAGAAACCCCACCATGTCCTGGCCTCCTAAAAGAAACAGAAATTAACAATATGATTCAGCAGATTAAAGGGTGGTAGATGTTCCTTTGCTGCCTCAAGGAGTCGCTGCATTGATAGGAGCAATGGTGTAGCATTGGGATTAAACAGCTGTTCTGTCCAGGAGTCCATAACAGAGTTCCAAAAAAGTCACTGTTTTGCATGAGTAGATCTAAAAAACTGACACACGTCCCATGCTCTCCAAAGGGAAGACCTGCCTTAGTTATCTTCCCATTACTCAGGATGACAAAAGACGTAATATACACATATTCTGATTATCAAACAAAACCACCCAATCAGTCCCAGCCCTGCTATCCAGAGGAAGGCAATTTGACTTCATCCTACTCATTGCAGACTAGTGCAGAGAGAGGTAGTGACCCTGGCATGACATATGTGTTGCCATCAGCTATAAGTCCTTCACAGGCTTTTGCTATGTCTGGCTGTTCAATAGTCTTGCTATTTGAAAAGATTGGCTACTCCATACTTGTCATGGTTAAATCCCAAATTCATTTCACACTCCAATATACAACTCTAAAAAATAAATAAGGATGGGCTTCTAAATGAATAATATTGTGGTTGTTTGTTTGTTTAGTAAAATTGAAAATGCTTCCCTCTCTGTGTTTTCAACATTGTCTTCTGAAGTTTGAGTTCAGAAGATCTGACTCACATTACAGTCCTCCATATGACTTTAGGTAGCTGCCTGTGGGAGTTTAGAAAGTGCCGGGGAGATGAGGAAACTAAGCATCTGCTTCGCACTGTCTTTAGGGCAGCTGAAATGAAATTAGAAAAGCAAAGTCATGGTTTCTGCAGTCTCCCTCTATTGTCCCAAACTCCCCTGCACAAAGTAACTTGTTAAAAAAAAGTCCCCCAAATATCTTTGCAACCAATATTCTGAAATGTTGGCAAGTGATCCTTTAACATGTTTACAGAAATATTTTGTGCTGATGCTGACACAGATGTCTCAGTCTTTGTCATGGTGAAAATCTGAAAAATAACCCTTTTAATTCTATTAATCTATGCTTAGGGACTTTTTAATTTCTCTCTACTAATAGATAGATGAAAATGCTGTTCGGTTCTGTCCTGTGTTTTAAGCAGTCTGCTCAGAAAAAAGCCTGATTAGTGGGCTACCTGGAGTAGAATGTTTTTAGAAATAATATTAGGCGGGGAAAAATAATGCTGTGTCTTTTAATGTGTCTCATAATTTCAAAAGAATGAGTCATGCTCTGACTTACAGAATGTAGCTGAGATTCTAATGAGGGTGAATATGAGAAGCTGTTATAGTTACTCTCAGCATTGGATGAAATAACATATAATAAATTTTCGAGTCATCCAAAACACATTCAGAATCATATTTCTTGCAATGTGAAGCTATCAGAATATTTACCAGATATAACGTTTTTGCTTAAAACACTTTTTGATCAATTGAATGGCTTAACTGAAGAAATGCTAACTCTTAGTTTTTCAGAATATAAAATGCGTGGATTGTTTTACTGCAAAAACTTCCAAAAAATAAAATAAAAAGCTGTTCAGATTGAAATAAGAGAAAAGAGTATGTGGGCTCAAGCCAAGATCTCTAGTGACTGACAAAAATATTATCTATTTTCGTTCAGTGTGGCTAATTCTGCATCTGGAACTGCCTGGGGGAGACACTGGGCCCGTGCGACTCTTTATCCAGGGTGTAAATCAACATATTTAAACATGCAAACATTGTCTATCAGTCGACCCCTGCGGTACAGGATCTGGCAGGAGAATTTCTGGGACAGACTGAAAGTCCCACCCGGACAGATCCTGGGACATTTAATCGAATGCTTTGTTGTGAAGGTGGCGGGAGTTCAGTCAAGCATTTCGTCTCAAACCGGTTCATTGTCTCAAAGCTGTCCATGGTCTCAAATCAGCCCATGGTCTCAGTTACGCAGAGACTCTCTGGGGAGTCCCTGGACCACCCAGGGAACTGGTGACTAAGTGTGTTATATGTGCACACAGGTCACAGTTATAACTACAGCACAAACCTGAAATTCATCCTTATGTCACAGTTATAACTTAAATGCCATACATCCTGCAACCCGTGAAAGGCTAACAAGAAGGCTGTTGCCCACTCGGTATCCACAGCCTGGGGTTAGGACTCTGCCTGTGTTTTCAGAGACTAGACAAATATTGTTTTTATTTAATATGACTGAAGGAAGTGCGGACAGTGGAGCCATCTCACTCATTTGCTGTAGCTTTCCCGAAAACTATGTTCATATCTTCCCTTGCCTGAGGAGATCAACCTACATTCCTCAAGAGGAATGACCAAAACACAGGCTATAAATTATTCTCGGATAGGAGCACATTTTGTCAGTCCTGACAGTTCATATAACAAACTTTGGACTGTTCATTATGTAGAAATCAATGTCAGAGTTACTGGGTCAGAGTGGGAAAGACAGCAAGTAAGTGGAAATGTGGAAATTCAGAAAAGAAGGAATCTAGCAGCTTCCAATTTCAGGCTGCTTGATGAAGTTTATGTGAAACATTTATCGCCCAATATGCACACACAGTCCTGGGGGAGGCAGCACCAGAGTACCCCTCGCTGCGCTGCGTGTGTACAAGGCATGCCTCGAGCTACCGAGCACTCTGAAACACGCCAGGTGGAAACGGAGAAATACATGTTTAACGAAGGTGAGCTATAAAATACAGTCCATGAGCAATGTATTTATTTCTTTAGGTGACTGATTAAGGATGAGCTATGTGGAGATTTTCAGGAGTGGTTTTTTAAACTTGGAAGACTTTATTCTACATATGTCCTCTTCAGGGTCTTTAACCGAATAGGAAAAAGAGTGTCCAGCAGGAGATTGTTTCACTTTTTTCCTTTCTGCGTTCCTTAACTGCAAGTGAGCTAGGAAATTCATCTGATGATATGTAATTGACTGGGGAACAGTCATCCAGACTATGAAGGAAATCAACAGTGAAAAAAATTGTACCACCAAAGTCTTTGTACACAAATTTAATTTCTTTTTCATTCTTTAACCTAGTGCTTTCCCTTTCACCTTTTCATTTGTACTAGCTCCACATAGCTTCTATAATGCTAATAGAATAGAAAGACCTAAAACCTCTAAGGTTGCTGTGAACAAATACCTAGAAGAGAGATAGCTATTGTTTTTTCATGCCTTTACATTCTCCTACCCCTTCTGCAATACTCAGATGCTGGTATGCACATATGCTTCATCTATACTTCTTTTCTTTTCTAAACCCTAATTTTTTGTCTCTTTTACATTTGCCTGGCTTTAAGAGAGCTAATATGTCTTTCATACAATCCATTTAAAATTCAGCCCTTTCTGCACATCTTTTTTCTTTGATTTCAAACACTGGAGGGCATCAATACAATGCTTTTTTAGGAGTTGCAGTCAGAGTCTTTCTGACTTGGAGAAATTGCTGCTCTGACTATTTTTTTCTCTTTTTAATTTTGTATTTTATGACAGGATAATCAAGGTCAGCACGGTTTTCACTGAGCTTAAATACAAGATGTTCTTGGCCTGTGGATAAAGTAAGTGTTATTTTCTTTAACTTGGCTGCTGTGAATACAGACAGAAGATGATGATTTTACTCAGGGAAAACAGTATTACATCTTAAGCATTTAAGCATTCATTTGTTGCCTGACAGTTTTTAACTTCTCATTTTGTACTTGAGTAATCACTCTGCATTTTAAAATTATGTTTTTGAACAGCAGTGCTAGAACTGTCTTCATTTGGCTTCTGGAAGCTCATACATGTTCACATTTCTTGGTGAAAATTGCCTTTTCAACTTGAACATGTGACACTTCTACGTGTATGATGGCCAGAAGACCGTTCGTAGAGCTATATTTCAGGAAATGGCTATTTGTTTTTTAAACAAAGTAGACAGTGAAGGATGATAAATATAATAAATATTAAATATATTAAATATAATTTAAAAAACCTAACTCAACAATCAAATAATAAGAAACAAATAGCACTTGAATTTTGTAATGAGAACCTAAGTCCAAAATGACCAGGGATACAAACGCTTGTGCTTTAGTAAGTTTTAATGTATCCACAATTCAGTAGAGATTCCTTTCAGAAATAGCCGTTCTTCCTCATCCCCTTCCAGGAGACTCCTCATCTTTGGATTTCAGAAGAAATTGTTTATATGCAAATGAATTCTATGCAAAATCAAGATAATTTTTCAGTGTTTCCTCATTTTCCCAGAAGCATAATCAAAAACTCAGAACTGAAAAACTGCTGTTCCAGTTCCTCACCCAACTATCCTAAAAAGTGGTCTCAGCAGAAAACCAAAAGCCAGTATGTAATTTTATTAGTGAATACAACGCTATTAATAGCCTTTCAAAATTGAAAGGTAAAATCCTCAAGACTAAATACCTTAATTAAACTTTATAGGATTAAAAAAAAAAAGCAATTATGAAATGTATCTAAAATTTTTTGGAGGGGAACTTTCCTTTTAATGTGATGTATTTGGATAATTAATGTAATACAAAAAATTTACCTAATAGACAGTGAATGGTACGAGGTTTCAGTATGTGAGAATGAAAGGTATTCTTTTCTTACTATTTTAGCTCTCAAATCACAAGGCAGGGTAGTTGCTTAAGCCAAAACCAATTTTTTTGATAGAACCTTGGTACTTTATTTATCTACTTTAAGTTGATTCTAAACTTGGCAAAATCTGGCATATACATTTAAACTCCAAGCAGTACTACACCACTGAACAGGACTAGCAAAAATGCCTCAAGATATTTATATTATTATTTCTGGAAATACATATGGAACTTCAGTTTCCAGCATTTTCCACTGAAGAGTAATAAAAAATTGAGATGAAAATAAAGTGATTTGCTCTGAAACCTATTACAAAGGAAGAATGTGAGTATAATAGATTTTCACTCTCAAGAATAAGCAATGCATGACAGGACTTTTATTTTCTTTCTGGGAAAGAATGTAATAGTCTGAGTTATGTTGCAGCAGTTGTTAATACTTGTTTTAATTATGCATCAACTTTGATTTAGCAATACACTTCAAGGTAATGTTTCATATAAATATTGTGTAGGAAATGATACAATACAAGTTTGATAGTGAAACAAGAAAATTAGCAAACTGGGACTTCTTCTATAACTTAATTTGTGGAAACCTGTAGCAATCAGGAACTTCATTATATATGACCAACAAAATATAGGATAAAGAACTTAACCATTTTTGCTAATCTTACTATAATTTTTAGCCAAATTGTAATTTCAAACATACCTTTATCTAGAACCAGATACTATTAGTATACTATTGATGCTTTTTGGCTACACACTGAAGCATATTTTGAAAATATGACTTTTTTCCATAGATACAACTGTGGTTGATTTAACCACTGTTTTTCATTTAAGATAGATACAGAAAAAAGTTACATGTCATTATCCCAAAACAAATGCAAGGCTGCTTTAATGAAGGAACATTGTTTTGGGGAAAATATACATAAAATGTAGGTTTTCATTTTGGAGAACCATGAAAAATACAGCTAAAGTAGAATGAAAAACAAAGCAACCAAAAAAGACTGTACTTGTACTGCCATACAAAAAACTGAGACCAGGAGTAGTTTATTCAGTATCCAGTGTTGGACAAGGAAACTACCTCCTATTTTTTGTTTCTTCCTGAATTCAAGAGAAACAGGCTATTCCACAGTGAAGGGATAGCTGACAAATATTTCCTTCAAGTGGCAATTGCCTTAGAAGTCATAAATTTTAATTTTGAAGTTTAGTGATAACAAGATTCAGAAATGTCTGAAGGAGAGAGTTCCTCTGCAATTTCCTCCCCACACACACACAATAATGGGCTTGAGTTCTAGGCTCAGCCTGCAGCCTACATTTATACTCAAATAAAAGGTTATTCATACATCTTCACTGGGGAAAGTTTTACAGGTAAGCAGGACACCAGCTCACTGCGCAGGAACAAATGGGCTCTTATGAGGTTGAGGTTCCTTTGTTTTAGTGTGCACTAGAAGATATGCCACACCCATGCGTTTAGTGTGGGTATCTAAATAAGCTCATTCCTGAAGACCTTTTCTCTTTTTCCTTCCTTGGTAACTTTTTTTGTTATTGGATAGTTGACATTTTGCTATTGATTGTTTTGTTTGTTTTCAGAAAGTTCCCTATCAGATTAATCCTTTGCAATATTTTATAATAGCCAAACTCTGTTTTGGATTTTTTTTTTTTTCCTTTGGGTAGGTTGGTTTGAGGGCTGTGAGTGTGCGATTGGTATGGTAAGGAACGCCTTTGCTCTTTATCAGTTGCATTGATTGAATGGATTTCATGAATGTAGTATTGAGCATCTTTGATCTTGCTCTTTAAAGAAGTATCTGGCCAATTAGTTTCTAACTGGAATAAGAAGTATAGAAGTCTGTTAAACATCTCATTTGATTAATTTTTCCTGACTTTCATTATTGGCTGCAGGCACAAATGAAAGCCTGAGAAGGAGAAAAACCGTACTGCTCAATAACATGGAAGTGATACAGACAGAGGACGGTGACGACCCCACGGGAGCCACTGTTTGGCCCAGCCCTGCTATTTGCCATGGCTCTACCCCCGCTGACCACAAAACTCCCTGGGACGGGTCGGCTGCTGAAGCCCTGCCACCGTCTTTAGCCCAGAAGTACCTCAAGGGCCTCACATAGAGAGGACTCAACAATTGATGATGAAATTCATGATTGAAGTTTGAATGTGAATAGAAAGAAAATTAAAGAAAAAGAAAATGCATGCTTGGAATCGGCACTTTAAAAGTTTGCTGAACAACTCCTGACCTGGCTGGGCTGGAGTGAGTTGAAAAGAGTGTTGGGGATGTGCCACAGAGGGTGGGGAGACATGGACCACCTTGAAATGGTTTGTGGTCCAAGGAGGCAAAGGGAAATGGAAACCCATCTGTCAGTGCTTCTGACAATGTCAAGGAAGTGGTTGAGAACCTATTTGTGCGCTCAGCTATTTCAGCTGGATGCTCCAGCTGGACGCAGCCAAGCCAGTATATGTGTACTTAAAAACAGGTGCATGTTCATGGATTTTTAGTGAGCTTTCTCATGGACCAGAGTTTCAGGAGATCTATCAATCCTGGCACCCTTCATGATATTTTAACAGGAATTGATCGTGCTGGGATCACTCAAAATCTGCTCCCTTTTGAAAACATGGCCTGCGCCGCGTACTGTGGATCTTAACGTGTGTCTCTTTTACTTACCTGAAAAATAGTGATAACTGCACTCCATCTTATCTCCTTTTGCTTATATTGGAGTCCATTTAAAATTTCAACTCGGCATGGAGAGTTTCAACATAGTGGATTCCCATCTGAGTGAGGGCCTTCCAGCTTCCACAGTGTTAAATATAACCTAGTTTTGCACTGAAGATATTACCAGTCTCAGTAGTTTATGATATTATTAACTGATACTGTTGATGTGCTTTCTGAATGGACTTGTTTAACTTCATCAAGCACTTATCTGGAGTGCTGCTTTTTAAAGATGATAAATAAGCCGCAGGTGACAGTAATTCGCAGAAAAATCTGTAAAGACCTTTCACTTCTTTTCACGTAAAAATACATGAGAGATTATTTTAACAGTTAGGTAGGACATATCTCCTTCATGTCATAAGTCTATTAAATATCTAGTTATTAACCTCTTCCTCTTTATCCAGAGTTTGTCCAAACTTTCTGACAATTCTTCAGAAATAAATGAATAAAACACTAATTTGTAATCATCTGGTCTAGCAGAAATCACACTTCTCTGATTACTACGCTTTAACCTGCTGCAATGTGAAAATGGTAAAATTACTACCTAGTTGCCTTTATTTTTACTCGCACAGGTTTGTCCTTCGTATAAAGGAAAAGATTTTTATTGCGAGTCTTCCAAGAAATAATACTTTATATCTAAAGTACTGAGCATAATAATGGTGACCATTAGGAACAGAAGATCCTCTTTCTGCTAGCATTCTTTAGCAAAGGGTAGTTAGAAAGAGGAATATGCAAATTAAATTTCAGGACAACTTAATATCCACCTCATAATTACATCTCCCTAGCCACAATGTTTGATATTTAGATCCTCGAATATTCACTGCTAGTTGTGTAATGACATTTATGTCTCATCCTTGCTTGGTGGCCAAGCGCAGTCCATGGCCCGGGGTGATGTTTCTTAAGATGCATTTGAGCCCTCCAGTGGCCGCTATTGTTTTCTGTATTTTAGAAACTGCCAATTAGAGCACCAGTGTTTATTAAGCTGGACCCCGTGTCTTTGTGTACAGTTAGCAATATGTTTCTGTGAACCTAATCTGACAACATATTTTGTTATTTCGCCTGAAAGAGCGAGGGAATCATCTGCCGCAGTGGCAAAGCCCGTGCTCCCAATTCTCCCAGAGTATCACTGGCACCACCACTACTGCATATCTAATTTTCTTTCTCCTAGCGCCCGCATTATGTGTTTTTCCTGGCTGCCGTGGCTGAAAAATCCCCTCCCCAGCCCAGCGATGGGTGCCCCTGCCCCTCTCTGCCCCGTCCCGTGCCCCAGGGCTGGGGAGGCGCGGGGAGCCGCGCTCCCTGCGCCATCACCGCCGACGTCGGCACGCGTCACCTGTACCGTTATTTACATGCAACACCCGTGTAACTTCCATTCCCAAGACAGGTCTTTTGCTTTCTCATCAGAGAGGGCTTCAAAGCCTCTCGCAATCAGGAGAATTCTGCCTGTTTTTGCGGGAAGCGGTGTAGGTAAGTGCTGTTCCTGCAGTTCCGCGGTGCTGGTTTTGCTAACGTCTTTCCTGTTCTCTGAAAGAGCACTTTTCTACATCCCTAATAACAAACTGCTTGGCCACAGAAGTAATTGCCAAATTGTAACAAACTGACTGCGTGTCTATTCCCCAGAGGCCTGGGCAGCTGCAATTTGCTGCTCTTTTACAGCTACTTTATCAACCTGCTGAGCACCTTCTGAGCTTTTGGTACAGAGAAGCACTTTTTCTACAAATGTGGCAGGACTGTAACAGCATTGCAAAACCTGCATTTTTTTTACAACCGGGGGCTGTTCAATTTATTCTATCCTAATACCTTAAAACAGATTATGTTTTTCTTACTGTTTTTTTTTTCTTTTTCTTTTTTTCTTCTTCATGTTGCCTGTAAGTTCAACAATTCAGGAGGCAATAATGTATTTCAGAAGTTACAATAAATTGCATATACATTTAGTAATCTTTCACTTGTTGGCTTATTTCCCATAAATAATGTTTTTAGAATGACTAAAAAAAATCCATGAAAGGAAGAAGAGATTTTCTTTTTCTCTGAGGATGGGAAAAACCTTCATCTCATCCCTTCATCTGCACTATAAGAAGAAAATGAAAGGTTGTTTTGTCTGCAGATCACACTAGCCCCTAAGTCTCAATTTTTAGCAACATGGAGGTATACCTAGGAGAGTGGAGAACTTTAGCATCCATGCACGGTGGCCAGTGCAGCTTTTCCCTTTTTTTTTTTTTTTTTTTTCTTTTTTTTTTTTTCACATTAGCTTCAGTGACGCATTCGCATCATGGCAGGAAAGAAAGGATGTATCAGTCGCTGCTGCTGCAGTTATCTTCACCTTACCGAGGCTGCCTTTTCTACCTTGCTTCGTATGCTCCTCCCCACTGTCAGATTTTTGACCTTATTGACTAATAAATTTCTTCTGATTGTATTTACCAGCTATAATTGAATTGATGTCCAAATATTTCCTTACACACGCTTTCAAAGCTCTCTGACCAGTGCCTTAAGCTAAATAAGGAAACCCTGAACTTAGTCTGAGCACATGTCATAGCAATGTCATATTTCACCTTTGGTTGTGTCTGAGTTTGGAAACTTGCATTTCTTAGTCCTATAACTTTGGGCTGCAGTAGTCTTAATTTTTCAGGTTTGCTTTCTGCTCTGTGATATTCAGTTAACTTAGTGTCTTTCTTCTCTAAAGTGATAAATGAAAAATGCTAACTTAACAATTTTTAGCATATTAAATGTTCAAACATTAAAACGTTTTTCTGCAAGTTCAGCCTGAAGTTAATGCAGAAACCTTTTATGAGGGAAAATGTTTAGATATTGTTCAAATAACAGTGTTTTAGAATAAGATCTATGGTCATTTTTATGAAGCATGCATTCCTCTGATAGCCTATGTGTTTTATTTAAGGTAAATGTAGGCATCTTATGTACTTGCTTTGGACTTGATTTTGTTAAATTCTTTGTTGCCTGGAAACCTCCACTCTGTTTATGCAAAAAGACTTCTGGAATACATGCCTCCTGTAGTACACTACAGGAGCTGAGTTTTACATTAGCCAAGTCACATTATAGGCAGAATGCTTTAAAATCCTGGAAAAATACAAGTACATGGAGATTTCCTGTTCTTTTGCTTAAGCATTTCTTGTCAGGTTAGAGAAGCAGTTTGTCACAGGGAAATGAGGACTGCGGTGGATGCAAGAATAAAATCACACAACTCTTATATAGAATCTCAAAATTATTTCCTGAGCAGGGTGAATATAGCACATTGACAGTGATTTCTAATTGCAGACCTCTGTTCTGCAGTATACACACACTTCACACTCATGCCAGACCAGCACCATGGTCTCAGTGGAAGAGGACACTCACTTTGACGGTTGCATGTTTGGGGTCCTGGACTGGCGGCTCAACTTCCATGCGTAGCAGTTCCATCAGAAGCTCAGCCATTCCACCATCCAATGTGGTGTTGGATGCCCATGGATGTGTTTCCCCCCGAAGTATTTGTGTTTTCATGTTTATTACTTTCTATATTAGACTGTCGGCATATGCCACCAATAGCCTTGCTAATCATATAACCAGGTCAACCTCCCCGATGTTCTCCATATCCAAGGCCAATTAGCAGTTGTCACTGGGTGGGTTTTCTATTACCTTCTGGTCTGAAAATGTGCTACAAATATTATGAGTATGGAAACTGTTAAATCAGCAAGCTGACCTGTTACGTCTCTGGAAGCAATTGCTGGACTAATCTGTCCAGCTAAGTTAGAGTAGTCAAGGTCTCAAGTATCTGTGTTATGTTTTTGGATGGGTTTTAGTCCATGATCCACATTGATCCACATAGCTTTACTGAGTCTTATGTTGTTATTTCTGCTGCTCTAAAAAGCATTAAACAAGTTTTATTTATCCTTTTTATCTAATTAATTTTGGAGTAGGAAGACATATGTCTAAAGGCAACACCTTATATTGATATAAGGTCTTCACTAAGGTCATCTCTGAAGAACTGAGGTATCGCCTGAGGTACTTTATGTGTTGCTTATCATGATGAGCAAATCCATAAGACATATAATTCTCATAACTGTTAGTTGAAAATGTGTCCAAGGCACAGTACACTTAAGAGAGGGAAAACCTCTATGCTGATGGATACTTTCCCCCTTGCATTTACTTTTGTTGTGATTTAAAGACCAACTGACGGGATTGAGAATGACAGATGGGGATCCAACACACTTCCATGGCCAGTTCCAGGAACTGAAGGAACCAAATTAAGATTTAGGGAGGTTTGGAGATCTTTTTATTTCCTTCCAGGTTGGGTTTCAGAACCATGAACATTGGACATCATTATTTTTATTTTTAAGAGATATGAGTCTTCCATGTAATCATCTAATTTAGTATTTGGTGACTTAAGAATAAAACACCAGATTTGAAAACTGGTGATAAATGTAATGAGACTTGGCAATGTTTCAGTCAATAAGGGTAGCAGAACTGGAGCATTATATTATCCGAAATCTAATATTATTCAATATCTATAATATTATGCCATATTATCCAATTACCTATGTTCATGCAACTTGACTTTCCCAGTGAAATAGGTATTATAACTAAATACGGTGGTCCAGAGTATATCTGCATAATTTCAGTAACCAAAGTTAGCAGATCCCTATCCTGTAGCTAATGGTATCAGCCAAAACACTGGGATCTGAACAAGTACTAGATATTTGCTTAAGAATATTTTGTGAATATTCATCTTTCTTTTTAGAATAATGTGGAATTTCTCTGCTCTGAGGGTTTCTGTGCAATAATTTTCAAACACTGTGCTGCATGTAGCTGAAACAAAGGCCATGTATAAATTAGAGGTTCATCAATAAGGATATAATTAATACTACTTTGCCTTGAAGCCAAATATTAGCATACTAAAACAATAAAACCAACAACAATATACAAGTATTTTGTAAATGTTATGGCATAGCCAGACACAATGTATAAATATTTCAAATAGTTATGTGAGTAATGTGACAACCAAAGGAGCAAAGACGTGTAGGTGAACATAAGAGGCGTCGAAAAAACAAACAATTGCAAAATAAAAAACAAGATAAGCAAAAGGGACTGCAAATATGCAAGACATCCTACTTAATACACAAAAAGTTGAACTGCCGAAAGCAAATACAAAATAAGTAGTATCAGGAGTAGTTGAGATCCCCCTTTTAGGAGAGATAAAAACATGTAACATAAATCATCAGGGAGCAAGGAAGGAGAAGAAACCGAACAGCATGTTGCAATTCTGACTCCTCTCATCAAAGAGCTCTGAAGCCTGATCATCTTGACCTATGCAAATATTTTTTGTCACTTGAGTCTCGCGGAAAGTTTTTTGTCACTTGAGTCTCCCAGAAAGTTTGCAGAAGTGGTGTCTTAGAAATGCAGGAATTGCGGATTCATGAGCTCATGCATAATCAAAGTCTGGGGTCTCTTTCACTGACCTACATAAAATAGATGTTTCAGTGAAAATACACTTGAGCTAATCTAGCAAATTTCCACTCCAGAATGGATAGTCCTTTCACCTTTCCCTTAGTCTCTTGGCTGCAGCTTCCCTCTCTGACCTTTTGCTTGGAGCTGATTCAGTTTGCTAACCCAATGATTTAATTTTGTCAGGTCAGGTTTTTGGTTTTGTTTTTGTTTTGTTTTTTTTTTTTTCACCAGTCCAGCAAGTTGTACTGATTGTGCAGAGTATCTGATGATTGCTGACACAGTGGAGAAAGTAAGAGAAGGAAAGACACTACCCTCTTTTAGTAGTAGCAAACATTAGATCAACAAAGCAACTTAGTCTTTAGTTGCATCTATAGCTTGTCTGCATTCAAGCAGGGAAATTCTAGCATATAGCAAAATAATTTTAGCTAATTAGTATTATCCATAGCTATTTGTAAATACCATTATTTCAGCCATGTTAGCTATTCTTTAATTAATCGTTAGTCAACCGCTTAGAAAGGTCATAACTAGATGAGATGTAAAAGCCATGTGAGGCTACTAAGTGACACGTTTCATAGCACCCTGATAAATATTGCAGCTATGATCTAAAAATGCTCATTGCATTGTAAACATTGCTGCATCATTTATTAAAAAGTGAATAAATTAAGTCAATAGACTTTCTGCTGCATTAGGCAATACTTCTCTGTACCAGAGAGAACTTTACTGATATTTCTGCAGCAATCATGTAGGGTTTTTTCACTAGTTACTTTTTGCTCCCTTTTCTCTCCTTAGTTGTTGGAGTTATTAATCCTTGGTGTCATCACCACATCATCACATCATCACATCATCATCATTTCCTTCTAGCTAAGTGCATGTCCGCTGCTTTTGCTTTTAATTGAACTCTTATTGTAGGAGGGTCTTTTGAATGCATGTATTAATTCTGGGCCTTGTCTTTTAAAAGTCATCTACATAAAGGATTGATTATAATGTTATATAACCCTCTACACAGTTTGTAACTTCACTTACTTTTTCCACAGCCAACGTGGAAGGAGAAGAGTAAAGGTCCACTCAACCAACTGCGTGCCTGCAGCAGGCATGAGGGAAATTTGGGTTTAAGTTTCTGCTCCTCTGGAGTTTGCTTGTGTGACTTTGGCACATCACCCAAGGCACAAAGGACTTGGCAATCTGGAGTAGCAGTGTTTACCCACAGGTGAGGATGCCACAGGCATAAAGACAGATAGTGAAACCCAGAAACACCTAGGTCCTCACCTACCACCCTTCACAGCTGATATCACTGCGTGTAGAGTGGAGTAAATCTCTGCCTGCTTTCTACCCATCTGGGCAGATCGATCTGCTTTCACTTTCGCATTGCCACAAAAGTGTGAATCCAGAAGAAAACCCATGTTTGTCTTATGGGTTTAAAATATTTGTTAGATTCTCTTATTGCCCATCTCAGAATTGTATGAGCACTGTAACCTACTAGGTCAGACACCACCAAGCAAATTTGAGTGGATGTTGTAAGGAAGATTTTTACATAGACTTAAAATTTGGCCTCTGAACCCCTATGGAGGCATTTAAAAATATGAGCCAGAATTACTAGTGTAGCATTACTCTGTGCTTGCTTGAAAATAATTTACATAACATAAAATATTTTTTTCGCCATGAAGGGATAGCTGGGAAAAACTACTAAATGATAAAAACTTGTGACTGGATTGAGTAGCAAAGATTTGTGGTCTACTGCACAACTGAAGATCAGAGCGACTTACTGCACTGCTCTCATAACTGAGAAACAGTTTGCTCCCAGAGGTGGTTAAATAACAAATCACACTTAACTAATTAGAAGATTCTGCCATCTAGTGACTGGACTTGCTATCTGAAGGTTTTGCACATCCCTTCAGCTGAGGTTTGAGGACATCCTTGTAGGCTACAACTAGCGGCTCAATCTGATGAGATAAAAGGAAGTTTTCCTCTCAGTAGACAGCATTACTTTTCCTAGCTGGAAATCATCTGGTGTCTATCCAGTATTTATCTGCTACGGTTGATCGCAGAAATTCAAATTCCGAATATTTACTTTTTTCCCCACCTCTTAATAATAAGTCTCTGGAAAATAACCAACATATCTCTGCTGCACCCTTATCTTTAACCTGCCTTGCTATTTGTTTTAAAGTGCCAGTTTTCTAGTATAGCTCCTGACAGCCAGGTACCAATATGTTACTAATAATATAACTGTATGGCTATAACATGTTATTCTTTCCCTCACGGTATGTTAAAATAAGAGATTAGATGACAGGCAGTTTTGGATGATCACCCCCTGTCCGTTTATGGCATTTTTCCCTGTGATGTTTTCTCTGGCATAGCAGAGAAAGCTGGACATTTCTTAAAAATAATTTTCCATCTTTGATTTTAATATTTCCTTTTTCCTCCCCAGTTTTGGGCTTAAAAATCAGTCATGCCAGCACTAAATTTGTTTTTTCAATGACAGATTGGGATATGAAGCAATTCCCTCTTTGGGGATATTTCTTGTTTTGCTGTTGTAGGTTCTAAGAAAAGGGTAATTTGATCAATGTTTTCTGTTGCATGAAAACGTCTAAGAGACTAGACCCATATTTTATAATTTGTAGAATAAAACTGGTAGCAAAAGGTACTTCTGTTGCAGTACTGTTTTTAAATAACATCCTTATTTATTATTATTATTATAAAAATATCTTAAAAAATCTTGACAGCTTCATCTTGATTTCCTAAATATGTTGGTTGCTAAAATGAAGTCATGGAAATTGTATCTCACATCACTCGCAAAAAATCTTACTGATATTTTATGACAAATAAATAGAGCTTGGCAATTGGAACATATAGAGGAATAACATCTCTTTTAAACTGACCTCATCTGATTTTTCCTAAACACTGTGACAGCGGCTCGTTATTCCACATTTTGTTCCTAAAACAATGACATGGTGCTTCCAGGTCTGTGTAGTGAGCAGGCTGCTTTGCACACTCCTCACATTGCAGCAGAATTGCTCTGGCTATTTCGTTGTTTCACCTGCAACAAGTTTTCTTCCTCCAACTTCTTTGCTGTCTATCCTAGCCTAATTCCGGCTTTAGATAAGTGACTGTCATTAAGATGTCTGATTCATATTCTCAAGATGGGGAAGAATTGTACAAGGTAAAAATGCGAGGTAGATTTGCCATGCATATACAAGTTACACTATTCAGAAAGACATTAACCAACAACATTGGGCTGCTTCTTTCTCCTATGCTTATACATTTTATATTTCAAAGAACTTAGCTTATCTCTAATTCAAGCCTAATTTGGAATGGTGAAAAGATACAATAAGCTTTTTCATTGAAGTGATATAAAGAAGCAATTGAATGTGATTGAATAGCTTTCACTTTCAGGTAGTACGTTCCCCTTTGTACCAGATAGCTTTATTCCTAGCCTCCCAAAACGTAGCAGTGCATCAGCCAATATTAAATAGGGCTGTGTATACTGTGAGGAATGGTACCTTTTTAAAAGCCTCATTTTGGAAAGGAATGGCCCAAAATGTCTTGTACAAGCTTCACATTGAATAGGGACACTGAAATTGTGTGTTTGCAATCTTTATGCCAGAAGAAGCCCAAGTCAGGAACTTAGGTCAGCAAGGTAGGACTTCACTTTCACAGTAAACCAGGAACAGACCTGTTCACCATGGGAGGGAAAACAAACAAACAAACATGACCCCGGTATTATCTAACACTGTTATTCCAACTTCTTCTGTAAGATGGATTTCCAAGAAAAAAAGTTGCAGCTAAACATCTGATTGTCCGTGTTGTATCCATTTTGATACACCTTTGACACAGCAACGTTGGGCGGCGGGTTGTAGTCTATTGTGCTCGAGTTCAAGCAGTTTGCTGTGTTGAACATGTAACTGCTAGGGCTTTGCTACTGCTGATCTGAGATGCTGCTTGAGATCTGCCAAAATAATAAAGCACCCGTAAAAGGAGTCAGAATTACATTTGTACGTTTTGTTAAACTAAAAAAAAAAGAAAAAAAAGAAGAATACTGAAATGAGGCAAGCATTTTAACCTGTCTTTTGCTGAAAGTCAAAAGAACACATTTAGAATTAGAAATAGATGCTAATTTCTCGAGAACTGTGCATATATTGTTATTGTTTGATTTTCTAAGAGCTGACCCTGCTCTTTGAAAACTTTCATTGTGATTACTTAAAATGTGAAAAACTTTGCAAACAGCTGGTGCTGCACCAGATAGTTTAATGGTACTATTCAGATTGTTATTTCAGAAAACGAATACTAAGGAGGAATAAAAAATATCTCTTGTCTGCATCCCAGAGGTGATGTAATCAAAACTTTCATGGGTAAAATAACAAGAGTCAATGACAACATACTGCAGCTGCTGAGCAGTGGAATAAGACTTTCTGGTCAACTCAGGAATTGTTTATCAATTGTGCTGCTAATATTTCCATAGTGTAAAATGCAGCACCTGAGGAAAAAAAAAAACCAAACTACTGAATGCTGGGGTGTGCAGCTAATATCCAGCACACAGCACTAAAATAGCATCAACAGCATGATTTGTGTCAAACTCTCTAACACTGAATATTATGTTGTCTACATGTAATTTGCAAGTGGACTGTCAGACTACTCATATTTTACTTGTTTGAGTTACATACTTGCAGGCATATGCATACTTTCTACATACTTGCATCACTGTAAGTAAGAATTCACATAATAAAAGAATATTATTTCTGTGATATTTTAAGGTTTCTCCTCCAATATTGGATATTTTTTTGGTTACATGTACTAGCCAACTCCTGAAAGAGTGTTCACAATGCATGTGTATGTATGTGATTTCTTCCAAGTCCTTTCTCAAAAATCAATTCCTCCTCCCTCCCCCCGAGTATTAGATTGCAAACATGTTGTGGATTACTCAGTCAAAAGTATTTGAACTTGTTGGTGTATACAGCTGTTTGCTCAGTCTGTCCAGCTTGTCTTGGTAATGGTCTTTCATAATTTTTCTTAGCCCTTATAAGCACCAGTTATGGAAAATAAAGTGTTGAAAATAGCTCTGTATAATCACGATTAAATGACCGTGGCTATTTTTCAAATCAACAGAGAAATGTTTAATAAGTGCAGGTCACCTGTTCAGTGAAATGGAATTTTTTTAAAACAAGTCTAATTAGTAAGCTGTCGTCTCTCCTCAAGTGCACATCAACCAATATTCCTTTGCTAGACTGTGAAAAAAAAGTGTCCTTTTAATACTGGAAATAAATGGAGACCTAAGTGCTTAATAGTGTGATCATCCAACCTTCTAACAACAGACCATTACATATAGGAAATCAGAGGTGTTGCTAATACCAGTTTATTCTTGCAGCACTAATCAGAGAAGATTGTATTAAAAGAGAGAAATACCTTCCAGCTTAATGGAAAAATACAAATAGAAACCTGAAAATTAAAAAAAAAAAGAAAGAAAACCAACACCACATGCACACATGCATTCAATTAGTTTTTCCAGTTCCATTGTACTGTTAATATCTATTGCCTTGAACAGACTTTTTTCTGTAAATTTTATTGTGTACTCACCCAATGGGATCTGCCATTTCCACTGAGAAACCCTAACATCAGCTCTTTATGTATCTGCTCCTATATTCTATATATTCCTGTGTGTCCACGGATTATGACTCCTTAACTCTCTCATCCCTGCTTCTGTTTCCTGGCCATAGTTGTACCCTGTAGACAAGTCAGTTGTATTGTCATTGGTAGTAAGAAGCCACAGGTTTTTTACTGGTTTTCCAAGGACTCTGGACTGAGGCTTGCCAGGCTTCCTTTGTCTGAACTTGTCCTCATTTTCCCAGAGCTTAGTTTCAATGTGCTGAGCTGACAGCAATGTTTCTAATGACTATGTAGCTCTACCTTTCTTGTTTTGCTTATGTTTCTTTGGTAGAACCACAATTTTCTATACAGATAGTAGTGAAAAGTAATTATTCTATGTTGAACAGAATATTTATGATTAACTTAATGCTGTAGTGGAAAGGAGTGTTGACACAGTGTAATTGAGGGAGCACTGAAGGTGGGAACACAGGGTGGCATGTAGGGGAGCACAAGGACGGGGTGATTAAAAATGGGACTGGCAGTGGAGACCTCAGGTTTATAAGCAGATCACCCAAAGGTCAGACAAAGAAATACTGACCTGGGAGTTGAGCAAAACCAGTTTTAGGGGTAACAAAGTGTGCAAAGAACATGTACTCAACATACCTAAGGCACTCTGTGTATCACAAATTTGGTTGTAATGCAAAGCTGCAGATGAATGGAGAAAGAGCAAGACATAGAACATGTTAGCAAATACTTAATAATGACCTCTGGTGGCTCTTGGAGTGAGGAAGAACACACACCCCTCCTGGGGAGGGACCTGGGGTTGCTGACAACTTGCAACACTTGTCCCTCTGCCAGTCTGAAGTCGTCAACCTTAGGACACAGAGGTGCAGTGGAAGAGTGAACATAGGTAGCATCAGGGAAAAAGGGGGAGCTGCTAGGATGTGTGTTCTACAATTTGAACTGTATTGTTATCGTTTACATTTCTTTTGCATTACTATTTACCTCCTTCCTTCTTTCCTTCTTTCCCTCTTTCTTTCTGTCTTTCCTCTGTAATAGAACTGGTCCAATATAAATTCCTGTTAAGATTTTGATTATACAAATAATAAGTTCCTGGCCTTACATATAAGGTTTATTTCCTTTTTGTTCATAACCAAGATTTTAAATTTAACACATTTGCTCTTTAACTGCAAGCCTTCTCCTGCTTCAGGAATACTATGAGAAAGCTATAGCAAGCAGTATTAGAGAGGCAGATACTTCATCAGCCTAGCTATATAGTCTTTACTGTATAGTGTTATATAGTCTTTGTTACATTTGAAAGACTTTTTTATATTCTTTCACAGGAAGTAAGTCTTACTCTTCAACTTTGGTTCGATGTGGAATTCCTCAGCATAATGGGAAAATGAAGCAGTGAATGAGTAGCTTGTGCTGCAAGTACTAAAATTTTCAACATTTACTTCTAACATAATCAGTGTGTTCTTTCCACAGGTGTATTATGAAGACTATTTCCATGTTCCAGATATCTTATAGTTTAAATGGCACTGGTGATGGTGATATAAGAGGTAGGAGAGCTGGAAAAAAAGAGTTAGCATGCAATACAGAAGGAAATGCAGTTATGCATAAAACTTTCTTATTCAGCTGAGGATGTGAACATATACAATATGTATATAAAAGTGCAGATGTATATAGAAATATATGATTTAGTTATATGAATTAATATTACAGAAGAAGAGGTTGAGAATCAGTCAGCCTAAACCAACTAGCATCCCAAGGTGTTTAATTACTCTGCCTGGTTTCAGATAAGACCCAGAAATAAACCTGTTCAGATATTTTGTGCAATATGTGTTTTTACTATGCAGATTGATATAGAACGTACAGTCAAGTGAAAGGTATATTATTCTGTACATTGAAGGTACATTGGAGAATGTCAAACAACTACGAAAAAGAAGAGGAGAGTTTTAAAAGTCATTAAAGTAAAGGGCTGTTTATTAGCCAGTATAAAACAGTGATTGCAATCAGAAATCACTGACATTCTTTGACACGTGCCATTGACACCAGCATACAGCAAGACACCGCAACTCGGGGAACACAGCTAAAGTCTCAGAGATAGAAACTTTCTTCAACCAGCAGAGTGGGACTAGAATCAGAAAAATTACCAAGAGAGGAAACAATTTGAGGGTAGCTTTGCTAAATGAGAGTTTCACATTACAAGTTTGACAGTTTTTTCATTAAAATAGCAAGCCTAATTATATCATCCCTATTTTTATTCCATAGCCTTTGCTTTGTGAGCTGTTCTGTTAAAAGTACAGAGAAATATTCTTCATCCAGTTTATGATGGGAGGAATCAAGGTAATTGTAAATATCCTACAGAGCCTAATAAAATGAGATGAGATGGATACTGCAGAAGATAAATTAAATTTGGAGGTAAAGAGCTCAAGAAACACCTCCCATGTCCCTCAAGCTGTTTTGCTAATACTCATGGACAAAGCTATTTCAGATTCAGTTTACAGATTGAAGAATAATGGTTTAGTAAATATCTATCTACTTTGTAGCTGCTATTTTCTTTTTCATACTGATTCTTTGGTATGAGATCTCAGATACTGGCAGTGTTGTAAAATTTGATGTCTCTGAAATATGCTCTATCGATATATTGGCTTGAGGGAAAAGAACAAAAGGGGAAAGAAGGATAAAAAGGAAATTTCATTTCTTAGAAATAAACTTTATAAAGCCTTTTGCAATGAGAAAATTAGGAAGGCTTTAAAATGTTTTTATAAAGTTTGATTGGTCTCTGTTTTATTTGCTTGAGTTTTCTCTATTTGGTATATGTACAAATTGTCTGCTTACAGTGCAAGACCCACTGCTGTGTTTCCTTGTCTCAAACACAATTTAATCTGGAAGATAACAACAGAGGATAATTCATTTATGAGAAATGACAGCAGAAATATCTATAAACCATAGAGGTACAAATGTTGTAGGTTAGATTGCTTTACTAGAGAAATTTAGAACATTTTACCTAAACTATAATAATGCTAAACAATCATCATTAATGTAATTATGCATACACACAGAAAATCTGGCTTCTTCACCAAGTAAGTATTATTTTTACTAATTATGGTGCATTCAAGCTACATATTCTGTCAAGGAAATCTTTGGGAAAATTGATAGGACTGCATTATGAAACCAAGGAGAAATTATATGTTTGCAATGAAGAGCCCACCTTTATTGTAAATTTGGCTCACTGGTGATCCAAAATACCGAGAAAGAGACTAATAGTTTCAATATCTAATATTTGTGTGTTTCTAATGCAAAGTGCCCCAAAATCAGTTGGAAATTTGATGTGTATTTATATGAGGATATCACTTAAAAGAACATATGCAATTTATATTAGGTGAGTTTTACAGCTGTCTCTGTCATATAGGAATTCAATGACAAGGAGGAAAAAGCATGGATTATGTCCTGCTTCTTCCTTTACTTTCATGACCACTGACTTGGATATGCATTTAGTATTCAGGTAGAAAATTGACGAGGATGAAGAGATAATATTATGTTCATGAGTGCTTAGAGGATTTTGAATCGGCAATCCACAGTAGGAGTTCTCAGACATTTTTGCACAGCCACCTCCATAATATCTTTGCATTACAGGCTATTAAAAGACCAGTCTACTAAAAAAAATATAATTCAAGCATCTGATTGCAGCGATATGTGCAAAGTATACACTTACTGGTGTTCAGGAAAATGGTGATGGTGATGTATCTGTTAAGCAGAGGCTCAAGGGACTCTTTAGCCTGCCAGATGTAGCGTAAGATTATACATCTGAGAGGAGAAAGTGTAGAACACATTTGGGAATGAAGTTCAGGGAAAAAGGGAGACTACCCTGTAATGCAGAGGCAATGATATGTAACTATAAACCGTGATGTATAACTGGTTGAGCATAAACTTCAAGCACAAGACAGTAGTAAAGAGGTCAGTTCGGTCCTGGAAGACCATGTAGGATAATAGCAAGAGTAGGACCGAGATGATAATCCTAGGTACAGCGGTAGGTACATAAAGTGTTCCTAGCTCTGGTGTTTACAGTTCAAGAATATAGTTGAAAAATGGTCCAAAAAAAGTGTTTCTGGAAAATGTGCCTCATAGTAAAAACACCTAGGAAAGTCTAACTTATTCAAGATAAAACAAATAGATTAATTGATTAATATACAGATCCCTGCATGAGAAAGAGATATCTGATGATAAGTAGAAAAATCTCTTAGCAGAAATAGAATAAGCAATGTCTGGGGGATTAAGACAGGCAAAATTAACTAGAAAAAGGTGTGAGGGACAGTGGACTTTCCTATTGATTAATTTTTTTATAATCAATGACTGAGTAGAAAGGGCCAGAGAAAAAAGTACCTGTTTTGGAAAGAGTTTGCAGCTCAGAGTTTGCAGCTCAGAGTTTGCAGGTCCAAAGAGACATTACATGGCAGAATCTCAGGCTGTGCAATGTGCTTCAAGAATCTGATCTCAAGGATTATTTTGGTGCCTAAAGATGGTATCTACTAGGTATGCAAACCTGTTTAGTCAGAACCTCCTTTGACATCTTGAACATAAAGATGAGTTACTCTTTGTGTTTCCCGGCTTAATATCTATGGTCTTCCTGGCTTCTAGACAGACCTGCAAAACCACTAGTAGCACACCAGAGACACAGTGGCATTATCATGCAGATTAGATTTGATAAATTATGCTGTTTATTTTCCAAAATGTCAAATATATTTTAATTCTATAAACCCAGATCTTAGTGGATGCTTTGTTAATGCTTTGGGTCGCTTAAATAATACTTTTAAAGGCAGCTTGATTTAGTACCAGACAAAGTTAAATTAAAAAATTGAGAGACCCTGAATAAACCAGCTTTAATATTTTAGTGTCTACTGCCTTGAGGCATATTTGATTAGCAGTCACTTCATGCTGTGCTTGAAAGATCAGCCCATACAGAGCAGTTGAGCAATTCTGTAACCCAGAATACAGATTTTTTTTTCTCCTAATAGTTTTTAAGTATTCTTAGGATGTTTAATAAGAAGTAGCCATGTGTGCTAAGAAAGTTTGAAAGAATAAATTAATTATACCTATTTTTTAACTAAACATCTTAAACTTTTAGTGAACCAAATTTTAATAGAAATTGCCACACTTTTGAAGAATATACCATTAATCTGTAATCAACCACTGACATACTCATTTGTTCAAGAGACCAGATGTTGGTTGGGTAACTTTAATGAAATTAAGAAATCAAAGTTATAACCATGTGCCGTCTTCAATTTGATGCAGAGAGGAATTAGAAATAAATGCAGAGTGTAGTACTTAATAAAATATGACATTCACATAACCTGAACCCTTTCCTCAAATGAAACTGATATAGAAATAGCAATTTCATAAATAAGAATGTTTCAATATGCTCTTTCAAGTGACTTCATAATTTGTTAGACTGGAACATAGCTGTTCCTATCTCGTCTCTCTCTTTTCCTTCAACTATATTTAAAAAAAAGTAGTAGATGCAAAGAAAGAAAAAATAATCAGCGTGATCCTTTTACTGTAAGTGAACCAACTACTTATTCTCAAGCTACTCTCTTGATTCTGCTGGGTTTTATTGTTCTGAGATGTAAAAATAATGCACATATGATTTTAGAAATGCAATAGTTATGACAATTTTGCAGTTAGAACTCTAGTATTTTTAATCAAACAGTTGCTTCTATTATGCTTTTGTTGTTTTTTCTTTGAGCTTACATGGTAAATGTTTTTTTAAAAACTTTGCAGACCCTTTCTGATTCTCATTTACATGAAGATAATGTTCATGTTATTGTCTTCCATTTAAATAGCAGCTGCTGGACCTCCTGAAAAAGGAGATCTGAATCTATTTCTTCATCCCTAGAGTGGAACACGACTGCCCTTAAACATCTCTCAGTAAAAATAGAACCGTAGTTTAGGACAGGAACTTATTAATCATGTGCTGCATTAAATCTGCAGAGAGAATTTCAGAAAGCAAATTTTTAATTGCTGAAATTGGGATTTAGCCAGGACACAAGGTTAATAAGCTAATTCCTCGAAGGGGTATTTAACTACTGTGTACCATCAATACTTGGGCTTTGCATTCCACCTGAAAGATGACCCTCAGAAACAACAGAAGTTCTTTAAATATTGCCTGACACGGCTGTCAGAATTGCCATCCAGGATGGAGTTTCCCCTCCTCAGCTACTAATGACATTGACAGAGGGCTTCTATTCAAGTACTGGGCAGAAGTGACCTTGCTTAACTTGTCAAAACTTACGGGTAGGATTGTCTCGAACGCACCACCTTCACATGACCACACTAGGTTCTTGACAATATCAGTGTTCATAAAGAAATTTTTTATTTCTTGAAGTAACATTTCAAAGTAAGAGGACTACTCTTTGCGAGCTTACTTTGGGTGATCTACTTATAATGCACATTTATTTTCCTGATCAAGCTACAGCAGTCGTAACTGTGGATGTTCTGCTGCTTTCCTTTTACTTTTGATGATCTTCTGCAGCAGGAAATTCCACATACTGACAGCAGTGTTTTCTCAAAACTCACTCCTATACTTCATAAATCAAGTGTTTCTTTCGTTTCCTTTCATTTCACCATTTTACTAATTTCAAAGCACACTGTAAGGAGGTGGACAGAAAATGAAATATTACTACAAAGCAGTAAGAGAATGATAGAAAGCCATACTAAGAACAACAAAATCTGATAATAATAAACATCTTGTTTTAATTAACCGGATGATTAATGTCTCACTGGATGAGTGTGCAACACACAACCAAAAATAACAGGTAGCAAACTACAATGATTTGTACTGAGAAACCAATGAAAAAAATTAAACTTATAAATATCAAAATTGCAAAATCGTATAATACCAGAGACTTTTGCAAAGTCGCTTGACCAGTGATCATGACCAGCTCGGAGGATCAGACTTAACAACCAGAGAGATGAATTACAGCAGTCAGAGGCACAAGAAAGGACAAATAACATGATATTGCAGCTTTTTCACTGACAAAGTATAAAGCCTATGATGCAGGTTTATAAATTACTGGTCTGTACACCTGCCTGCTCATGGGAAGGAGTGAATGAATTCCTTATTTTGCTTTGCTTGCATGCCCAACTTATGCTTTACCTATGAAACTGTCTTTATCTCAACCCACAAGTTTTTGCTCTTTTACCCTTCCGAATCTCCCCTCCATCCTGCTGGGGGGGAGGGAGCGAGCATCTGTATGGGGCTGAGCCATCTACTGGGGTGAAACCAGACTGAACTATCAAAAGCTGAGATACTCTCCCGTGCCAGCTCATTATGCAAAGGCAAGGGTACGGGCTGCAGATCTGTTACTTGTTCCTTAAGGTAAGCAGTGGGGGACAAAGTCAGGGATCCACCTGTCTAGGATGCCTTCAGCACCGTAGATGGGTTTGTCCAAAGCTGAGTATACCCCAGCATGAAAATATGATGCAGTGTTTCCTTTCTGCACGGCTCTGCAAGGAGGGTTACTGACTTACGTAAAAATGCAAATCGTTAGTTCAGGGGGAAAAAAAACTCACTGAAATGAGGTAGTAGCAGCAGCTTCTGTCCTTACAGATTTCACTGAAGAGCTTGAGGTGATAATAGAGCTGCTTCTTGTGTTCTTAGATTTTACTTCGGTAATTTGACAAAATATGAATGAATCAGTAACTTATTCAGAAGGCCTTGTTGGAAAATCTCTTCTGGACAATAGGAATGGCAAACAAAAATCTGCCTTCTTCCTCATCTGTTACGTGAGATTGTATTCCATCTATTGTGCAAAATGCCCTATACATCATGTGCCATGGAGTGTGACTATAAACACAGTTCCAATCTGCTAGTAGAGAGCCAATCTAGTTAAAATACCTTTTTTATTCCAATTTTCTGCCCCATCAGTTGTAACAGTTTTAACTCTGATTTTGGCACTAGTCTGATAAATATTCCTTAATGTAAACTACGAGGACAAATGTTTTCATTAGAGAAGAGTAATTAAGAAACATTTGTTACTTTTGTTCCAAGTTCAGACTATAAAAACATCTGGAGAGTAGTTTAACTGAAAGAATTGAGCAAGGCCATAGACCTTTTTTTTTATGTCATCAATTTGTATCCACCTAGATCTAAACTACTTATCTCTAATTCCTGGATAAAAAACAAAATAAAACAAAACAAAAAGCATGATACAGAATTCCCCATTTTAATAGCTGTTGTGGGAGCCCAGGCAGTAGGATGTTTCAGGAGGGGCCCAGGACTGACCGCTCATGAGATAATTTTTCCTCTGTAGTACCCTGATGTCAAGTCTGGGTAGCGGAAGCTGCAAAAATGGTGCAGAATGGAGAAGACGTTATGCCTATGTCATTTTTTTCAGTTACGTAGAATTCAGATTGAGAATTTGAAAGTGTTCAGCAATATCATATGTTGGCCTAGGTTTGCCTACTTACTTAATACTGATTTACACCTGCTGAGTATTTATCACTAATAATGTTCAAAGAAAAAGGCTATTTCTGCTGGAAATCTTAAAAAAATACCTCTTTAGAAAAATTATCGTAACCTTATTTTGCAATAAAATCGTTCTTTGAGGATGGGGAAATAGTAGGGTGGAGTCAGGATACAAAATAGATTAAGACATTATTCTGAAAACCTCCTCTTTGGTAGTATAAGTTCCGTGCATTTCTAGAAAGAAGAGGATATTATTTACAGTGAGGAATAGTAAAAGCATCATGCCTGTCATCTAAGGCACAATAACACAGAAGGAAATTCTTCCAGTCAGGTTTTGTGTGACACCTTAACCTGTTTTGCCTCAGATTAAAAAACCCCGACAATCACATGACTGTGCCTTAAAAAGTGACACTGGATTGTCTTGCGCCCCTTCCATCAGTGTGAAAATCACGTGTGCTACAGGAAGTAAATCTGTTCAAATGACAGATAAGATACAATTTGTTAAGGGACAGTGGAAATCAGCGTATAATTCATGGCAGCCACAGTTATGCTGCTAGCACAGAAAACAGCCCGATAGCAACTACCAACACTTATTTCACATGATGACATATTTGTCAAACCTGACAGGATGAGTAATTTCCTGTTTGTCAATATTCATTAGTACAAAGTTGATGGTAAAATCTAATTGTGATTCGTTAAGTACTGTAGGGGTGTATCTGAATAAAAATAACAAATGGCAGTACTATCCTGTGGCTTCGGAGTCCTCTTTGGGATCCTGATATCTAGAATAGCAGACATTTCGGCATTTGTGGCTGGAGGCCACCGAATTGTGCAGTTGTATGTATATCTGGTGCTTCAATGTAGACACAAACCTTAAGGTCATATATTATTTCTGCTACCTGGTAGGTTCATAAAAGTCAGTTAAGAGTGAAAAAATTCAGCAGTCTGTCCATCGAGTAGCAGGTGGAAGCACTGGCAATATTTGTTCTACAACAAGACTTACAGTGACGGAATTTAGGAATGAGGTAGTCACAAGAATAAAATGCCACTTCTTGGTGACATAAAATTTTAGATTTACTTATTAAATCAGATGGGTGTAAAAGGTGGATAGCGATTTCTATTCTAAGATTTCTGTTCAGTGACACACACACATTCTGGGCAGAGCACACCCTCATACCAACCCAGGCCCTGCCCCTCTGGCCCAGTTAGGACCCACACCATGGCCCTGGGGGACTGGGGCACTCACATCTGACCACTCAGTGTCTCCAGTCCTTGCTGGTGGTCTGGCCCCTGCATGTAATGGTCCAAGTGCAGGCCTGGACTCCTACAGGGTGTAAAACTACAATGGGTAGATGTTCCCCACAAGCAGAAGTATTTTCACTATTTTTTGCTTTCTAACTTGGATGGTTGGCATAAGCCACCAACGGCCTCACTGGTCAAGTCACCCCAAGGTATTCTCTTTGACTTTCTCCACATTTAATGCCAATCATCTGTTGTTATCTGGTTTACTATCACATTTAGGTTTTGCATCGTGCCAATAGGCAAATTAAAACTTTTATGAGTACAGTAGGTCTTAAAGAAAATGAAGCTGAAAATAATGAGGACAAGAATTATTGTATCATGCTGCTTTGCTTGTTATAAGCATGAAACATGAAATAGTGCTAGTATGGAGAAAGTCAGAAAATAAGAGAAAGATAACATAATACAAAATTTGGGTTAGAAGCTGCCATTCAGAAGAGTCCAAATCTCTTTCTCCCTATTAGAATGTGGAATAATACTTCATGTTCAAGTTTTAAGAATTAATTGCAGTAGTAGAGGTTTTTTTCTGGAGGGTTGAGTTTTTTCTTTATTTTTTTGAAGAAAGACCTCTGATAATTATCTGTTCAAACCACCTGTTCAAAACGAGACCAGCTCCAACATTAGATCAGGTTGTTCAAGGTAATACCCAGCTGAGTTTTTAATATACCTGGTTGAATTTTGAATATTACCTAATAAATCCTTTCTTAATTTGCTAGAGGGAATTTGTAAGACTAAAATGAAAAGATCCCAAGACCTAATCCTAATCATATTGAAGTCAATTGGATCCTTCCTGCTTAACAGAAGTTTTTTTTTTCCTTACTCAGGCCTCCTGCATAGAGTTTTCTCTGACATTCGTAAGAAGTGGAAAGCAATAGAAATAGGGATAAAATGAAAGGAAGTCCACCAGCAAATCTTTCAACATCACTTATATCACATCTTTAATTGTCTCAGGGGGTTAGCTGGTTTTCTTGTAATTAGTAAGCAGGCATTAGAACTGGGAGATAGCGCCTATCAATTAAATAAATTCCCTTTGTAGACTTAGTTGTACTGTCACTTCCTGAGAATAATGAACTGTTCCTTTGCCTTACATATATTTTTGTTTCCATTTTAATCACTTAAGCTCCAACAAGTATAAAATGAAGCTTATCTGGTCAGACTATGATTCTTTTGTATTGTATTTCTATATGGTACCTAGTCTTTTGTGGAGGTAGTTGTTTTGTTATAAAGTGCAGAACAATTTCAGAAATAGATCACCTAAGGAAAAGAACATACAAGTTTGAATCTTATTATGGAAGGATACAGATTTCTGGAAAACTAAAACTAGTTTGTGTGATCTTTGTTATTACTTTATTCTACTGGGTATGTACTACAAAATACTGACAGTTCTTGTGAGTGAGACTGGTTTCCCACTGGGTTGATTACACTACTTCTAATGAATTGAAACATTTGCCTACATCCCATGAGAAACTTATGGAGAAATAAAAGTGGCTTTTATTTTAAGTTACCTGGGGTTAGTAATGTTTTTATTTTGTTATCGTTTTGATAACATTTGATAACATTTTGATAACATTTTGATAACCTTCACTCAGGTTTTGATGTTATAATTATTCACTTTTATGAGTTAGACATTCTAATGGAGTTTAGGGAAAAATGTAAATGATTAAGTTGATTGTATGTATTATTATACCATTTAGAGATCACAATTGATACCAGTAGCTTATTTCCATTACTTTTTTCCTTTTTTTTTTTTAAGAATAAAGAGGGGTAAGAGCTGTCTTGAAGAATTGACACAATTCAGTACAAACAACTGAAAGATATTTAGAAAATGAGCAACAAGAAAGGAACTGATAACTATTTACATTCACAGAGAAAGCTCACGGTCATTCTGAGACTTCCAGATCTTAAGACATCGAGGACTTGAAAATAAAATCTGATATTAGGAAAAGACCAGGAGGCTCTTCTGAGAGAAGGCAAACAAATATACTCACTTGCTAAACCTGTGTTTTAAAAGCTCTTCTATTCTGTGACCACTCTTTCAGTTGGTAGTGTCAATTGCTCATCCCCGCTTGGGCAGATTCAGTGATCACAGTCCGCTCCAGAAGCTTTGTGTGTCTCCATCACTTCTCAGCACGTTGCACGCTGTGCACAAAAACATCACTCCTACCTGACTGGTAGGTGGCAGGTGTGCTGGGAATCTCAAAACAGGAGCCGAAGGGCAGAGAAAGAAAAGAGTGGAGAGAAAAGATGCTCAGGTGCAAAAGTAGAGGAGAAAGAATAGAGCAGAAGAAATGGGAAACAACATAGAAGTAAAGCAATGGATCAAAAGAAGTATCAGGAGAAAAGAAAAAAAAAAACAACAACAAAAAAACCCCAAAATAATTACACTGAGCAGAACCTGAGGTTTACCAAAGCAGCATGTGAGGGTTATCACTGAAACCCTCTTGTGAACTTGTCTATCAGATGCAGTTTTACTGGAGATGTCACATGGGGCCTTCCAAGTGGAGGGAATGGGATGGGAATATATAAAAAACAACAAAAGGTGAAAGAACTAACTGCAGCAGTCATTAGGACTGGTGCTTGGGAGAACAGAAGAGAAGCGTTGCTGAATTTGGGGACTTTGTAAATTTGTGTAGAAGCAACCTGAAATGCAAGTGGTGTTTGAAAAATGATAAGCAGATTCTATGGCTTCATTCAAGATGGAGAATGCAGAGGAAACATACACAGGAAACATGATGAGAAACAACAGGAAAGGGAGATTACTACTATGTAAGGTAAATTGAATGGTATTGATAGTAAAAGTTCAAATAGAAAATTGTGAAACTCTAAATTTTTCCATAGCAAAAGTTATGAATCCACAGGCATAAGAAACTTTGTATCTGTTTTCTAATAGAACATTTACAGCCCTCACCCTTTGATTCTGTCATACAGACATTTCATCAAGTAATGCAAAAATCTCCAGAGTTCACAAAGACTAGTTAATATTTCTTTAAAAGTTAGTGTTCTCTGGACATTTTATGCATTTTTTAATGGTCTGAGGGATGATCAATGGTTTCTTAGCATTCTCAAATAACATTTTCATTGATAACGGAATAATAATATGTTATTCTTCCTCATACAACAACCTATATTCTAAGAGGTTTTAGTCCTTCTCTTGAATTTTTACTGATTTCATGAAGAAAAAAAATATATAGCATACTGCATAAAATACAATAAAATGTATAACACTCCTCCAGAATTCCATTACAGAGTAGATGGAAACAAAGCATGAAATGATCTTCAGGTAGAGCAAAAGCATTATTTCTTGTGAACCATCAAATCAGACATAACATTTCCAGTGTCACAAACAGAAGTATCAATGTAATCGAAATAATTATTGGGATTAGCAATTCAGGTATTCAACTCTCCTGACAAATTTTATTAGAAAGGGAATAGCAATGGGTAGCAACTCAGAGAAGAGCTAATGGACTTAGTCTGGATTTATGATAATGAAATTGGCAGAAATAATCCACCAGCCTTTTCTGCACTTAAGTTTTGTTTCTTTGCACTTCACTTCTGTAATAGCGCGGTGAAAATATTTCTGTGTAGAGTAATATAATGCAGTTGGATGCCAGAACTCTTGTTTTCCCGCTACAATCAAAACCCAGTTCAGAAATCTTTCACTATTATTATTTCTTTTTTATAGGTAAAGGTGTAAAAACGTGTAGTAACAAAACAGGAATGGTTTCCTTAGATTTCATCTGAAGATCTCTTTCCTTTTAATAAGTTGTTACCATTATGAGGTAAAATTATTCTAATGTTCATAATGTATAAAAGTTTTGATCGATGTATTTTTTTTAATAACTTACCACAGTCAATGTAAATTGCATTAACTCCCTTGAATGATAAGAAATTCTGAACTTCAAATATATTACTCCTTTTTTCTACAGCCATTCATTTCCATTTCTTTTTGTACTCAGTCTAATATTCTTCATGCCAGTGTGACAGTTACATGTACAGTATGAACAAATTAGAGTTTAAGAGTTTGCTCTATAATATTTTCATTTGATAGAAACTGTATTGGAACAATTCATTGCTACTGACATTTTTTCATTAAAAATACTTGTGTAGCTGTTTAATAACAATGGTGGATAAATGCTTCTTCTTCCCTCTGTCTGGCTCCTGCTCTGCGGAAAGTACTTGGTTATATCTCCAAAAAGAGGACGATTGCAGGAAAAGACAGTCAGATGCTGTGCCAAGTAGAACCATTTTGTTCTCAAAAAGGAAAAGTGATTGGGGGATTCATCATTGCCTCAGTGAAGTCCTCTACAAATCAGTTGTCCTTGGATCAAGCTCATATTTCATGTGAGCTGTACTAAGACAAGTGAATAGATAATTCCATGTTCCTGAAAGCTTACAAGTATAGTTCCTCTAAAAGACTTACTAGGACTCTATGTATATGCTTTAGAGGAGTCAAATTTGTAAGCTTTCAGGAACATGGAATTATATACACTTGTCTTTGTACATATATATAACGTGAACATATATATATTCTTTTTGAAACACGGAGTTCATAATACATGGACAAAGACACCAGAAAAAAGACAGTAAACTTGAACTACATTCCCTGAAGGAGGATTCTTTGTGAAAATGTAATATCCTTTATTGTTTTTAAGGTGCTGAAATTTAAGATGTAATAAAACATGAATACCAATTTGGAAGCATTAGTTGCTCCTGGCAACCTTGAGAATGCATTATGCTTTATTTTTCCTCTCCATCATCTCTGCAAAAACTGAGCAAGAGAATGAGTAACAGCACGTGCTCGTTGAACCAATATACCTGACCTCCTTTTCCCCTTCTCAGTAACAATAAATTATCATTAAAATTATGGCTGTAGGTATGATACTATCATGCAGTGCATCTCAGATCAGTAAGAAATTCACCCTCATGCCACCTTTTGACATTATAAAGCAGTCTGGTTTAGCCCCAAGCCAGCTGAGTGTATTTCCCAGAGGACAGTTCTGTTTGCATTTTGAAAGACTTGCATAAAGATTACCAAATTAATAAAATATTTTTAACATAAATCAGCATCAGTTTAAAGAAAATCCAGATCCCCTTGAGCAGAAAGGAGTATAGCAAACTTCATATAAAGGAAAGATAAGTTAAGAAAGGATTATTGGGGGGGTGGGGGAGGGGAGATATCAAAATTACTTTTTTAAATGTACTTGAAAAGTTTGTTTCATTTTTTTTTAATACACACAATTTTTCTCCTCGTCTTCCTCTAACATCATGCAGAGCTGCTGCAGCTAAAGTTGCAAGATTTGTATACGTCCGTAAACTTGAATCAACACTTTCGTAAGCCCCACTGCAATATCCAGTCATCAACTTGTGTTGCGTTATCCATTAGATATTCAGAGAGAGCAACTGAGTGGAAAGAATTGGAAACCTGCGTTAGATCTACAGGCACATCTGAAAATTCACACCTGAAAAACTTCCTCTACTGACAAAAAAGAGGGGTGGGGTGGGGTGCACAAAGCAGTATTGCCATTGATTGCTATGGGGTTAGTATTTCACCCCAGATATTTATGGAGATTTTGGGACATTTCTCCTCACTCAATGTACAAGAACATGTCACCTGCATTGTGTTTAGCAGCCTGCTTCTGGTCTGTGAGCTCTGACTTGCAGAGTCAGTCTTGACTCTCAGCTGAGAGCAGGCAGGGCCGTTTACACAGCAGTGACCTGCACACTCATGCGTTTTAGAACCAGCTGAACTTTTTTCAATTCTGTGGATCCACTCAACAGTCAGAAGATTCAGACTTTAGGTGCTAAAACTCCTTGAGTGGAGAGATCTTTGTTATTAGAATCTAGAATAAGTATATAATAAAGTAAAAAGCATTGCCTTTTTTGCTGTACGTCAGCATACACAGTCGTCAGTGTTGGTAACTGTGATAAGTTGGGGAACAATCCACAGAATCCATAGAGATCTTTGAAGCATAAATTAGAGACAGGTACTAATAAGTTAAAACTGCAACATTGGAGAGCTTTGGCAAAGACACCAGATGATGTGAGGAAGAAAAGATGATCCTGATTTTGGGTAAGAAAGGAAATTATTCTTTCTTGAAACCAGGATGTTACACCTGTGATTAACTGTATATACGAGAGCAGCAAGAGGAGGCTTCACAAGGGAAGGAGATTCAGGCACTCAGTGTGACAGTGAGATGTTTGGCTTTTAAGCATATCTGTTTAATGACTTTCAGCATAAAAGACAAAGGCAAAAGACTGGGAAAGTAATAGATTAAACAGAGAGATACATAAACCCTGGCAAGCTGTAGATAAGGGAGACAATGAAGACTCAGGACAGGACACTGATGGATGGGCCAGGGAAGGAGCTGCTCATGCAGAGCCTTGGAGCGCTTCACTCAGAACTTGGTAATTGACTAAAAGAAGGGAAATGAGATCTTCATAAGTCTCATAGGAAAAAGCAAGCTTAAAAGATGTTTCAAGGGGATTGCAGCAATTGGTAAAACTTCTTGTGGGTAGGGGCCAAAGGTGGGGGAAAGGAGGCACTGGGGTGTAATGAACATAGAAAAATGGAAAGGAGGAGTAATAAGGGTTTGTTGTTGCAAGTAAAAAACTTGGGCATGTAAACATGGCCAAACTTGTGCGAGTAAACTGGTACGAGTAAACAACTGATGCATGTTTAGCCATGTTTGGTGTAGGGGTAGGATATTGCCGGGACCATGCAACCAACTACTGGGGAGATCACAGGTGCACACCAGTTACCTGAGAGACCCATTGTGTGGAAGAGTATGTGGGTGTGGGATCCGCTTGCACGCTTTAAGCCTGATCCGCTGACAAGTAAGAACAGCCTCAGGCCATTTGTACTGTTCATGTTTACGCAAATGTCACTTTTGTCTATGCGGCGCCCGTAAAGGTACAGCTCTTCTCTATTTCGGTATGTAGGAGCTATGTGTTTATCCTCGCTTCTGTTTGGACCAAGGGCCAGGGAACCGCTGCTGCCTGGCTCTAGAGGCTGGGACAGGAGCAAACCCTGTGTCTGAGAGCCCGTGGACTTTGGGTAAGTGGGCTGGGAAGGACTGCTCCCCTGGATCCCAAAGGCTCCTGGATTCACCTTCCCTCCTCCCCTGGGAGAAGGTGCTGTCACTTGCATGTTTTTTAAAAATATTCTTCCTTTATGTGAAGGTACTGACAAACTAAACAGATTTACACTCAAAGCATGTGGTTTTACACACAAAACCCATCATGCTTTACTATTACAAGTAAGCCTAAAACTGGCCATTTACAAGACAGGACACGTGTACTTTCCACCAAGGGAGGAATAAACATGTGCATTGCTTTCATGAACCAGTACTCTGGAAAAGAAAATAACTTTCTAGTAATGTACTAAACCCTGAATAACTTCAGTGAGAAACTTTTACACAGTCTTGATCCTTCTTCATCAAGACAGACAGAAACAGACATGCCAATATACTACAAAAATTTTCTTCAAGCTAACTAGCTGATGAGTCAGAACTGGTTAGTATAAATCCTGGGGAGACACCATCCTTACAAAACTTCCAGTTCAATTTTTCAGATTTGAAGAGCCTGGAATCCTAAAACTGTAACTTATGTGTTGTTATTTAAGATATTTCTGAAGCTATTAAAGGTTTGTGAAATACAAATTTACATAGGAGGAAAAAAAAAGGACGGAAAAATACTGTAATAGCAAAAGGAACAATGCCTTGTTGTTCCTCGGACTGCGGCACTGATCTCTCTATCCTTCCACTCTTCTCACTGTGATCTCTTGGGAAAGAAAAAAACACCAGCAAAAAAAAGGTGCTGACCCGTTAAATTGCATGCCTTCTGCTCATTTAATTTGCAGCAGCTTAAATAAAAACTAAGCGTTTGGAAGTCAATAGGATATGATACTAATACAAATGATTATGTGAATTTTATTCAGACTATCATTTTTAGTGGCTACTAACAGCTGGGCTACTCTTACGCTTATCAATTTGGGTTCTGTCAGTGGATTTTGCTGTGTGTGCTGACAGTGAGCAGCAGAGCTGCTAGACGGGCGACCTGTCCCACCTGCAGCCCTCAGGACGCTGCTGGAGACACGGAAAAGGAACTCTGACAGCTGGGGCTCTGAGCAAGTTATGGTGGAAATGAGACAAGATTTCTGGTTCTTGCTAAGGGGAGGTAAAAGTAAAAGTGGAATTGCCTTTTGTAAGGTTCAAGAGGTAATTATCAAGACAGTGTTACGGATGCTAGGATTTTAAAGGTTTGGTAGCAGACAATAATATATCAAACTGGGACTAGAGCAATACAACACATAGACCTTTTCCTATAAGACACAAGTTGCTTCAAACTAGTTTAACTCACTGTCTAGGTTCAGGGTGCAATTTCATACATACTCAGCGTTTGCTAAATAAGGATTAAAATAAACCACCTTTTAAGGATTAATAAAATTACTATTTCTTTGGTTTTTGAGAATCACTGAATGGTTTCTTGCCCCACTGACCAGTGAACCTACGTTTTTCCTAATCTTTTGCTGCTCATATACCTTTAGAAACCCTTCTTGTTGCTCTTCCCATCCCTTTCCACATTCAACTCCAGATATGCTTTAGCTTTTCCAACCCTATTGCCGCATGGTCAAACCAGAGCTCCCTTTGGGGTATGAGGAATGTAACAATCAAAAATAATTGGTGAAGCTTGAAAACCTTACAAGTTTTCAGCTGTAGTGCTCTACGAAAAACAAACACCACTGTCTAAAATAAGGGTATAGCTTGTATGGCTGGACCTCTCTCAAAGGGCTTGATCAATGATAGCCTTCCCAATATGTCACTAAATTTATAATCAGACATTTTTCCAGATTATTAGTGTCCTACAATATACTCATCCGTGTCTTAATATCAATAAGGGAAGTCCGTCCTTTTTTATTTGACGGGTTATTTGAGGTTTTGCTTAGTTGTCAGACACATATAGTCATACGTGTTAGAAGTCAGAACAATGAATTCATATTATTTCCCATAATGATGCTGACATGCTTAAGCGAGTATCTCTGATTAATGGAATATTTCCTATTGGTTCTGAAGGCAACTCATTATTTTTAATATAAAGTCTCTCAGATATTTCATAACAAACTTTTGAAATAAGAGTGGTACTGAACATAAAAGATGTGAGAAGCAAAATAAAGAACTCAAGGGAAGCTGTTTTAAAGATGCTTATGTATATTATAGAAATCTTTTGTCCTTGATCAGGAAGGACCATTTAAAGTAACTTCTAGCATAAAGTACCTTTATCTGTGTATATGCTTAAAATAGGTAATGTTAGCGAGGAGAAACAAAACTGAAGAACCAAATGGGAATTTGCAGACAGTAATGTTGAGTGTTCTGATGGCGTAGAGTGGATTGCACTCGGTGTCTATGGTTTGTATATACTTGAACAGTATTGGCTTAAATATTTTTTTAAATGACATTTTCAAAATTAACTTTTCAGCTTACTTCAGAATGACATATTTCAATTTAAGCAAGTAAAAATAATGAAAAAATTGACCTTAAAGAATGTCATTTTCAGCTTTATGTGAATCAACTTCTTATCTTTACTTTCACCAGAAATCATCAAAATATTTACTTTGATCAAAGCCTGTCCTCATTCTTCCACTCAACACACAGTTTTTCCACTAAATCAATTATTTGCCCAGATCTGCTCTCAGTGTAATACTTTTTCTGGTCTTAGTTAATTAGATTTTGCCAGGTCTTGTGCATTTTCAGTTGTTCAATCTCTATCAATCACTTTAATTGGAGCAAAGAAGTAGCAGTTTGCATAATCTTGCTATTCAGTCTAGTCAGCTAGGCTGTCAAATAAGTTAGATTTTACTTGTTTTCCATTTTATTTATTTATTTCAAGCAATATTAGTGGAATTGCAAGGGCTCGTATGAGTTAGAGCTACTGTTTTGAGTGAGGAGTTACAGGCAAATTAACGATTATAGCAAGATAATATGGGGCATGATTTTACAAGTGACAACCACTTTTTAAAATCTCCAGAAATTGATTTTCCCCCCTTTATCTCTGTTGCATGTATCCAAAATATATTAGATAACTGAAACTAGTCATATTGTTGCATTACACATTTCTACCATATCTGTTTCTACCTAGCTTCATGATGTTTGATTGCAATCATTCATTGCTACAGTGCAACCCAGTTCTGAGAGACAATATTCAGTCACCTGAACTGCAAAATCATGTTATGTTACTCCGTATCACAAATTCTGCCTCCTTATCAAGGAAAATAAATTACTATGAATTATTACTGCAAATATCCATTCTCAAAGTTCTGGGAGTTAAAAGAGAGTAACTGCTGCTATGAAGTTAAACTAAAAGCATTGTGTAAGCATGGTATTGGCATCTTGCAGATCAGTTGTTTGCAAGGCTGATTGCTTAAAGGGCTGGTTAAATTAATTCTCTACCTATTCCTCTTCATGGATTTCCCACTCAATATCAAATTTAAACTCATTAACTACTTTTCCAAGGCCAATGTCAATTCAAAATGGACAATTTACAAATCTCAGGCTGACAGCATCATATTATCTTGCTGTTTAGATTAGTTTTGCATCTAGGGGAAATTTAGGAGAAACATATGGTGAAAACTTTAAAACCTGAGAATTATATTGGTTACACTTTCTTTATACCACTACCTCCCGATTTTGCCACTAAAAAAACAACTCTGTTACTGGAGAAAGAGATACAATAGTGAGGTCACCCAGAAGGTGAGGTTATAACTAGTCATACACATTTCATTTGGCACTTGTGTACTATTTTACACTAGTAGTACACAATGATTCTCATGCATAAGTTTGACAGTGACAGCTGGAGAGGGGAGAAAAGTAACATTTTTTCTCTAACATGAGCTTTAACTGTTCTCATTAAGCTGTTAGTACTGCATGGGGATTGTTCCTTTCCACTATTCATGTTCTGACCCATTTGTTCTCCAAGATTCAAAAGACTCTTTGGTGAGTTCAGCGGATTTTGTCTTGGACTATTCACACAATGAACTTTATTTTCCTTTTTTTTTCTTATTTAAAATATATGTGACTTACATAAAAGTAAATCAGGCATGCGTGCAATTTTATCCTGTTAGTTTCTAACAGTAGTTGACGTTTATGTGTTGGATTTTGTAACAAACTCATTGGCAGTTCTAAAAAAATTCTCTAAATCAAAAAAAAATCTTTGTTAGAAGGTTAGTAAAAATATCTGTTCCAAAATTAAAGTTCTGGATTTGCACATATCTGGTATAGAAAATGGTTACAAAGTATACTTTAAAGGATATATGTATGTACACTATGAAGTGTACAATGTCACCTGAGAATGGAACTGCACCGAGTTCTTAAAATGTTTGTGATTTCTTCTGGAATCTAAATATGAGAGTTCTTTTTTTTATTTGGAAGATATCTTTCTATGAGCCCATGCACATATATACATACATACAGACACATTAAATATATATTTCATATACATACATAATGTGTCTTGTGTGTGTGCATGCATTTTACATGTAATACCCAAGTCCTATGTTGTCAGTGTAAGAAAACAAAGTTGGTAAGATGTCAGTGACCTTGCAAAAGGATTATATGTAATGCAGAAGTCATCATTACTAGAAACGAACAATCTAAAATTAATGTTTCTAAACATGGCACCAGGTTTGCCCACCTGGATGTATATTTATGTTTTGCCTCTAAAAGTTGGAATAAAATTTTCTGTGATGTTGCAAACAATTATTTTATTTATTTATTTATTTATTATTTATTTATGGCAGCCAGTTGGACAAATGAACATTTTCCAATATATTTCTTTGAGGAGGGGAGAAGTAATTTATCAATGAAGTGACATTTGAAACTGTATTTTAAAGAAATAGCCCAACTATAGACTTTTATGAAAGTCTACTGACACAGGTGTGCTCTAGCTAATAAGATTGATAAATCAGTGATGTCTTGGAACAGTGGGCTCGGACTTCCCTTGGGCAGTCTTGTCAGAGACAAGTTTTCCTGGTCACTGACACGGCTGTCAAAAGGTACGCTGAACAACTTCGTGTAGTGAGGTGTAGAAGATAACAACCAGTTTACAAACAAAAGCTGTCTTTGCTGCACATCAGTGGGGTCCCAGTGCAGCTCCTGGAACCAGTGAGGTCCCAGTGCAGCCACTGGAGCCAGAAGGGTCCCAGCGCAGCTCCTGGAGCCAGTCGGGTCCCAGTGCAGCTCCTGGAGCCAGTGGGGTCCCAGTGCAGCCACTGGAGCCAGTGGGGGGGTCCTTAACCTCCAGCCACGGGAGTGGGAATGGTGTCTGTCCCCAAAACCAGCTGCTGGGGGGACCAGTGTGAGTGAGGGGAGTGAGGGGCTCAGCACCGGGGGCTGGAGCAGGACCGCGGGTCACATCCCACGTGCCTGGTGCCGGCTGCTGTGGGGTGGGGGTCTGTGTCTCCCCCAGCCGGGGTGTGCCTGGGGTGTGCCTGTGTATTCACCTGCAAACTTCAAGCTGGACCAGCCAGCATGGGCAAGGCCCTCGGCTCCGGGCAGGGACATCAGGCGGGCAGAAGGTCTGTGCTGGTGCCCGGGGCACCTGCCCGTGGGGGGTCCCTGCGGGACAAGCGTGCGAGCCCTGCGTGTTTGCAGCGAGTGCCGAGCTGGACCAGGCGGGCGGTCGGAGGGCAGGTGGGAGGGCTGGGACCCAGGCGGGAATACCGGGGGGCAGAGGGGCTGTGCCGATGCTTGGGGAAAGGTGCGTGTGCTTGTGGACCCCGGGAGTGTCATGTGCGCGCACTGTGCCAGCCCCAGAGGAGGAGGGACGTGGTCCCCGGGCACCCACGGGGCTCCAGCGGCTGGGCAGGAGGGTCCTGGGCCAGAGTGGCTGGAGGAGATGGTTGTGTCTTCACATCTCTTAATAAAAACAGCTATTAGGAAGTAAACGCATTTCTGACACTGATTTCAATATGGTGTTTGTAGGCAAATCTGCATTATTTATTTTCAGAGGAGATGGAAAATACATGAAGCAAAACAAAACTCATAAATTTTCTAATGAGTATTGTACTTGGATAAAAACGAATGCAGGCTACTTTGTACTAATTGGGTTGATTTCAGAAGCTGTGAAGAGGATTTTGCTCCTGAACACTCTCTATAGATAATTTCCTGAATTTTTAATACTTGTAAAATCCAATCAGACTGGTATAAATATTAATCCATAGAAATTATGGTACACAACCAATTATATTCAGTCCATTTCAAATCTAGATATGTCCTTAATCAGTGGATAATCTCTTGAAATAATTGCTATAATCATCCAAATAAAGCAGTTCAATGTCTGACAATACACAGTGTTTTCTTCCCGGCAAACTATATCTTTTTCTTCCCGGATCACTTGGGAGTTATGTGGACAATTCAGTGACTTGAGCCCAAATTAATAAACCTGCTAAATGGCAAAAGATCATACTGACACAACATGTATCAATTTATTTGACAATCTGTAGTATTTGCTGGCTAATTTGCTTAAATGACATATTCTTACGCCTTATCAAAAAAAGGAGACAGGACTTGCAAAGTTTCTGTGAAAGATCACATGGATGACAATGTTGAGGAATGGATTCCGGGACTGTCCTGTAATGCTGAAAGAAAATGACTGAGCTGGGCAATGACATGGCAGGAGTGGGAAGGAATCATTCTCCGTTTCTTCCAGGGCAATCGTGGGGGGACAATGAACAAAACGAGCAGTTCAAGACTAAGAAAAAGCAGCTTTTGCAAAAGAGGTATGGTAGCTGCGGGACCTGTTACCACAGGACACTGTGGGTGATGATCATGTAAGGGAAAATGGAGCAGATGATACATTGGAGAGAAAAGCATTGAAGGGTTATGAGAGATTTTGTAGCGACAGGATTTCTCTCCTGAGCCTCATATGGTTGGAGACTGGGACAACAATGTTTTTAGGGGAGTGTATACCCTTGCCTTTTCTTTATGTTCTCCCCTATGTACCTGCTTTTGCCCACTGTTGAAAAACAGATTCTGTCCTAAATTACCGCTGATCTGATGCACTACAGCTATCTTTGTGGTTTTAGGGACTTTCAGTGTGATACTCTGTTTCCTAAATTTACTCCATAGAGCTGCATTCCAAAAGGTTTATTGCAGTAAGTCTCTGCTTAGAGTAATTATTCCTGTCTTTAAACGAGAAAGCTTAGCAATCCGTCTTGGCCAACAGAAATCCGCGTTTTAAAAAAGTTTCTCTGTCAAAGCTCAAAGTCCTTACCTGCAGCAAAATCCATGTTAATGTTGCAAAGTGATATATATATGTTTGTGTGTATTAGTTAGAGAATTTGAAATCACCATGATGGAAGTGTTTAGAAAACTGATAATCAAACTAGTTTTAAAATTGAATACTAAACTTTATTGAATTCCTTCATTACAATACAATTCTTAATTAATTATTCATTCTTACACATTATTTGTCATCTACAAATACAAAACTGTTAGTCTTCAAAAATCGCATCTCAAATTATCTGTAAGCATACACTACCATGGAGCTGGTGCCATACAAACACTGCAGGTGGCTACAGGCCTCAGTGCTTCTTCGTCACCAAGGACAAAGTGCTCAGTCTTGGGAGACCTTTGATGACAGAAGTTGAAGCTTACATGAGTCTTTTTTCTTTCTTCTCTGTTTTTCCTCAGTTGCATTTGCGATGTTTTTATGCTTCTGCAATCCCCAAAAGGTGAATCTCAGCTGTTCCTCATATTATTTTTTGATTTCACCAGACATCCTTCTTGTCCGTTGTGCAGAATGTTCTGTCCTTTTGCAGACCCTCAAGCTCATCTTTTCCTTAGTCTGGCAACTTTTTATCACTTGCATGTCTCCTATTGTCTCCTATTTTTTTGCCATCTTGGCGGTCACATTACTCATGCTTCTGTAAATAATGTGCCTGGATATGCCAACCATGTTATGAAATACTTGTTTACTGTTACTGGTTACATTATTTTAGTACTCTTATTAGTTTGCCCTGAACCCAAATATATTAACTATATCCTGTCTAATACACTTATAATTTATATGTGTTGCAGGCCTCTGCTTTGGATACATTGAGAATGACTTTATAGTTGCTGTTGTTTGTCATAGTGATCGTCTTGAAATATCCCAATAGTGACTAAAGCAGTTTTAGCTCACGTAATAAAATGCACTGTTTGAAAACCTCATTTGTGTCTACAAAGCTCTAAGGCAGATTTTTACCACAAAGATTGAGTTCCAGTCAGTTAGGGCTTTACCTTCAAAAGTTGTTAGCATAACTTTAACCAGTTTTGGCCTCCCTATCAATCATAGGAAGCAGTGTTGCATGTGGATGCAGGATAAATTTCAGGTGATTTGAGGGACACTATCAATTGATCTTGCTAATGTGGACAAAACCTAAAAGATACAAAGCTTGCAATTTGTCTTCTTTTAGAAAGGTATTGACTATCGATCTAATGAAATATTTTATCAGTGAGAAAAAAGTATAAATTGAATTTACAATTTGTAGTGTTTATAAGTCCCAGAAATTCAGTCATTTTCACTATTTGTTCTAAAAAATCACTTTGCTACTAACACAAAAGCGGGTAGAGAAACCTCTCCAGAATTATTTAATGTAATCTGCAAGACACATTTTTTTCTTCACTCCTCGCTGCCAGGTATGCCTGGCTCTGCCCGGTACAAATAACCTAAATTTATTCCTCTAGCTGTTCTGTCAGGCCCCAGAACTTCATTATGGCTCTAACCTCCAACTCTTGCCATCTAAATTGCTAATTCTTTGGATAATTCCTTTCTTAAGAAGTGGGTGAGGGTAAAGAATCTCCTATGAGAGACTGTAGTTTGATATAGAGTCAGTGATGTATTGGGTGTCAGTGGCAAGGTTTTGGTAGCAGGGGGGTGCAGGGGTGGCCCACGGTGAAAACATATTTAAGAAAGGGGAAAACGTTTGCACAGGCAGTGAGGAATGAAGGAAAAAAAAAGTGAGAAACAACCTGCGGACATGAAGATCAGAAAAGAAGGAGGGGAAGGAGGTTTTCCAGATGCTGGAGAAGAGATTCCCCTGCAGTCCATGGAAGAGACAACAGTGGACCAAGTATTTCCTTGGAGCCTGTGGAGAGGACTCTGACAAGAACTGAGTCCTGTGGAGGACCCCGCTGGAGCAGGTTTATCCTGAAGGAGTGCAGCTCATGCACTGGCCACGTGCTGGAGCAGGGGAAAAGTGTGAGGAGGAAGGAGTGACAGAGATGAAGTGTTATGGACTAACCATAACTCCCCACTCTCCATCCCTGCCGCGTTGTTTGAGGTGAGGGAAGGAGGTAGAGGAGCTAGGAATGAAGGGGTGGGGGAAAGTGTTGTTTTAATTTATCTGTGTTTCTCACTACCCAACCCTATTTTAATTGGCAATCAATTAAATTAGTTTTCCCCTAGTTGAGTCTGTTTTGCCCATGAAGGTAATTGGTAAGTGATGTCCTTGAGCTTTTTCATCTTATTTTCTCCTCAACCCTGTTGAGGAGAGGGAGTGAGAGAGTGGCTGGGTGGGTGTCTGGCAGCCAGCCAAAGTCCACCCATCAGAACAGAACACAGGAAAAATTGCACAGGTGTGTTGACCTAAATAGAAGCCCAAATGTGAGAAGGTGGAGAAGGTAAAACTTGGTCCAAAGTTTTCTCTGGGTGGTTTCTGGGGAAAAAGAAAAGAAAAGGAAGGGAAGGGAAGGGAAGGGAATTGCTGTATGTATATTTTACTGTAAATTTCCATTTTCATACCTCTCATCCTCATCCTGGCTCACAGCACTGAATCTATGCCAAGTCATGTGGTATTCTGAATTTAGCATTTGATTATTTCATTCAGTGATAAATTTTACGTAGGTGAAATTTCATTCATTCAATTCTGTCATTGTACATTCCTTTTCTGTGCTTTTTCTTATTCAAGATGAAGGCCATAAGCACATTTTGGAAGTGAAAAACTCCATGTAACCACTCAGTGTTTTACAAACTGGATTTTCTTGTTATAGTGGCTACAAGGGCAGAGAACTTGTCATGTTCTCTTACACAAGACTACAGAAGCCATAATCTTTAAAGTCTGTTTATGAAACTGGGTAACCTTTATGTCTGCTTTTCTTGCTTCTTTTTTTTTTATTTTTTTATTTTTTAATGGGAAACACATCAATGTAGCCAGCAAATATGAAGTGTTCATTTAAATAGTGCCAGAAATGATTTCTAAAACAATACGTCAGAATCTTACAGATCTTAGAATTTAAGCACATAGGCTTTATTCTCCTTTTCTTTCCCAAGCTTACAAGTAAATGTAAACTGTACTTTTAGATGTTAAAACATGATTGGTACATAATGTACTCTTTTTCAGTTGAATTCAATAACTGCAAGACAAGAAATGTGTTCTTCAAAAGAACAGAAAGGGAAGAAATCACAGTACATTTCGGTTTTACTTTCAGGGGAAATTAATTGACCCAGGATAATATGTGTACTTGAAACAACCCCAGGGGAAGTTTTGTAAGAGTAAAATAAATAAATAAATGAAGCATAGGAACAAAACCTGCATTTTTTGTTATAATTTTAGGAAAGCTTATTCTTTTTTTCTAAAGTATTTTTTCCAGTGCTTTCCTATAGTTTTCTATTCAGTTTTTAAATATGAGCTATTAAAAGAATATATTGTGCTATTTCCTTGGTTGTATTTGCTGTCCATTCTAATTTATTACTAGCCAAAAGGCAAATGTACCAACGCTTAATTATCTGGCTAGTAATATGGTTGTAACCAGCTGAACCTAAAAGACAGGAACTGTTCTTGCTTCTTTTGCTTTGTTATTTTAATACAACCATTTAAGCTAGTTTAAGAACAACGTAATAGCTGTTTAAATATGAATGTTTCATTCCTGCTTTACAGTTAATTTGGCATAGTGTCACTGATGAATGAACTATTATTGCTCTAGGTAAAACTAAAATATTCAAGAAATAATAGAATACACATTCTAAATGAAAAAAAGAGGCATCACAGAACAGTTTCTCTACTTGTTTTCTCCAGAAAAAGTAAGGAAAATCTTATACTAGCAGAGATGAACCTATCTCCTTCAACTTAATTTGTAATACATTGAGTTATACTGGCTAAGAATTTTCTCCAATGCACCACATGAACATTTTTCAAAAATACCAAAGTTATTCTGGGTTAAGAATAATGCAATTATATTTTCATTCTTCTGAATGGAAATTAGGAGAAAATGTGAAGAACAATATCATCACATCCAGTGATGTGCATGGGTGGTTAACTCTGTGGGGTCTTCTCCTGCTTAGAATCCAAGTTCAAGGTACTTGATAAGATCATTAATTTCTTACTGGATCAAGGCCTACAGAAGGAAAGAAGGAAAATAGGGAATGGAATAATAGGGGACTCAAAGCCATGAATTTTCAAAAGTCAGAAAGATTTCTCAAAAAAAATGTTTTCATGTCAAATCTCTTAGACGGCAGAGCAGGTCAATTGAATCTTGAAAACCACCAAGGATGGAGATCCACAAACTCTCTGCAACCTGTTCCAATGTTTAATTAACCTGATAGGTTGGTGTTTTTTTATCTTATACCCAGTTGGAACACCTGCGTCATCAATTTATGTCCATTGTCTCTTGTTCCCATCACAGTGAAGAATCTGTCTCTGTTTTCTCAGTAACCTCCTTGTAAGTACAGGAAGACTGATGCTAGGCACCACCACCACCACCACCACCCCCGAAGCTGTCTCCTCTCCAGGCTGAACAAGCCCCACTCCTTCAGCCTCTCCTTACAGGGCAAGTGCTACAGCCCCTGATTGAACTCACCCATTTATAAACATTTTTCTTACACTGTGTGTGTATGTGAAAAGTGGACACAGTGTTCCAGATTCAGTCTAACAGTTGTTGAGCAAAGACCTCTAAATAACTGCTTCCCTCAGATGCAGACCAGTATATTATCAACATTCTTCACTGCCCTGGCACTGCATCTCCACCACGTGCATTCTTATTTTCCCACAAGGTTTTTCTGGAATCACAAAAAGATCGTCTCCTCAGGTCTCTTCTGATGAAGTTATATACATTCCTTTAGATAGTGTCTAATCTCAAGCATTATACTCAGCATTAGTTTCCCAGGTCATCCGTGGTAATTTATTGTTCCATCACGGTACAACTCTCGGTAATATTTGCTTGTGATGGCATTGCAGATATCTTCGTACATACCCAACCCTAGAGATTGCTAGCAGATCACTGGTATTAGCCTAAAAGACTTTATTCTGTCTCCATGGTGATTTTGTCTCAGATACAGTTTTATAATTGCCCAAGTATCCGTATCTGTACTTTCTTTACAATCTTTTGTTTTTATCACTCAGTTTTGCTCTACAAAAGTTAGATTTTCCTATCTTGTCATAGAAATCTTAAAGATAGACGTCTCAACCCTATTATTTCACTATTTCTGTGATTTCTTGAAAAAATTTTTTTTTTCTTGCACTAGTAGCTTCTACTCATCCATTTTGTTGGTTTGATTCCTAGTATTATACGAATTTCATTTTTATTTCCTACTTGTCAAACCTCTGCCAAACCTACTTGCCAAACCACTAGATTAGAAGAGCCTAGTCACTGACTGTGTGTTCTACATAGGGATATTAGTACTGTCACCCTCCTTATTCTGTGTCCTTCTCCCTGCTGATGTTCTTTTCCTGTTCACCTACTAATTTTATATATTTTATTCATTTCAAAGTTCTAAAGTTCTGTTTACTTTATCCTACTGAGGCCGTTTTCTGACACAGAGGGGTGAAAATTCATTGTAGAAAAAGGAATCTACATAGGGATAAAGCATCCTAGCGGTCAAATGTTATAAACTTCCCATGTAACACAAATCAGGAAGTTGGCTTATTAGGGCTGCTGAATTTAGTCTAACACATGCCATCTTTTTCATGACAGTAGATTTGCAGTGCTGCAAATGTTTGTCAAAAAGATACGTCTTGTCTGAAATAAACTCATAAGATTTATGAAGTAATGACAAACAACCACTAGAATTTCCCATAGCTTTTAGTGACATATTCCAAGGACCTCACAGGGTGTCTTGCTGGACTGGGTTGAGAAGTGAGCAGGATTCATGAACAAGATCTGCAGTATTTTCTAATTTCAGTTATGCTAGAGACTGAGAATAATGAAATACCTCCTGGATATGTTGATGCTTGAAAAGAAATTGTAGACATAACTTCATTTTTAGTCTTCTACAGACACACTTTTCACTTGAATATCACAAGTGGTTTCTTTTCCACTCCTCTCTGGGAATAAGATTATATGACTTTCGAAAAAGAACACATAACAGGAAAAATCCTACTTGGAAAAGAAAGTGGTTTTGCTTATGCAGATGAATTCTACAGATTTGGATCAACTGTTTAGAATCACAGAATAAATAAAGCTGAAGAGACCTCTGGAAATCATCTAGTCCAACCCCCTGCTTGGGTAGGGTCAGCTAAAGCACGTTGCCCGGGACCATGTCTAGTTGGGTTTTGAATATCACCAAGCACGGAAACCACACAACCTCTCTGAGCAACTTGTTCCAGTGTTCGACCACCCTCACAGTAAAAAAGTTTTTTTTCTCATGTTTTAAATGTAATTTCCTGTGTTTCAGTTTGTGCCCATTGCCTCTTGTCCTGTCACTGGGTACCACTCAGAAAAGTCTGGCTTCATTTTCTTTATTCCCCTCACAGATATTCAAACACATTGATAAGATCTCTCCGAGCTTTCTCTTCTCCAGCCTGAACAGTCCGAGCTCTCTCAGCCTCTCTTCATATGCCAGATGCTCCGATACTCTAATCATCTTTGTGGCCCTTTACTGGACTTGCTCCAGTTAGTCCATGTCTCTTTGGCCTTGGGGAACTCAGAACTGGACATGGCACTCCAGATACGATGTCACCAATGCTGAGTAGAGGGGCTCCGGGGCCTATGGGCTGAGATTGTGGGTGGAGGCCCTGGTGAGGCGCACAGGGTCATTAAGACCTATTAACACCTGCAGGGTCCTGACAGAACCCTTGGGATACACCACTAGATGACTGGCCGCCGGCAGGATTTTGTGCTGCTGATCACAACCCTTTGAGCCGGCAGTTCAGTCAATTTTCAGTTGACCTCTCTATTTATCTAGCCTGTACTTTCTCAGTTTGCCTATGAGGATGTTACTGGAGATAGTGTCAAAGCCTTGCTGAAGTCAAGTTAAACAACATGAACTGTTCTCCTCTCATCCACTTAGCTAGATATTTTGTTGTACAAGACTACCAGGTTAGTGAGGCGTGATTTCCTCCTTGTAAACCCATGCTGACTACTTCCAGTCTACTTTTTGTCTCTCGTGTCTGGAAATTGTTTCCAAGATTAATTGCTCCATCACCTTCCCCCCTTTTGAGCTGAGGCCGATGGACCTGTAGGTCCTAAGATCCTCCCTCTTGCCCTTCTTGAAGGCAGGTATGGCATTTGTTCTCTTCCAGTTACCAGGAACGTATCCCAACCACTATGACCTTTCAAAGATAATTGCACGTTTCCATGCAATGACATCAGCCAGTTCCCTTAGCAGTTATGGATACCTGCAGCAGGTCCCTTGGACTTGTGCATGTCCACTTTGTTTAAACATTTCCTAACCTGATATTGCTCCACTGATGGCAAGTTGTCCTTGCTCCCAACTTTCCTTCTGTCCAGTCTCAGGGGCCTGGGATTTCTGAAGGCTGGTCTCACCAGTAAAGACTAAGGCAAACAAGGTATTGAATAGGTGGCCATTTCCATGTCCCTTGCCATGGGGTCCATTTCGCTACAGAGCAGCAGGCCAACATTTTTCCTAGTCTTCCTTTTGCTGCTGGTGTAGCTATAGAAACACTTCTTGTTGCCTTGCATGTTCCTTGCCAGTTTCGATTACAGGTGGGTTTTGACTTTCCTATTCCATATCTTTTGTAGGGAAATTGCATTATGTCTGGGTAACCCTCAAGTATTTACATCGTTCCTACTTTGACATAGTTCACCTTCACGCCAACTTGGAAGCAGGATCGTGTGCTCATCTTATGAGTCTGCAGCAATTATCTTATTACATATCTATACATATATATATCAATAATACACATGGTAGCAGTGTGGGACTCTCAGATTAATATGCTGTTAATCTGAACATCAAATTCAGCCACTACAGAGTAGTTACCCGTTTATCTTCAATGTAGCTCTTCATTGGTTAGGACAGAATTATCCTCTTTTGCTCCTCCAAAAGTAAGGTGATCCTTAGTCTTTCTGAGTTTGTTCTTCTTTTGGGATCCTTTTACAGGAGTCTTGGTCTTGTGTCATGCATAGTTGCCTGGTTTAGTATAGTTGATTAGCTGACTGGGAAGAGAGACTAGGCCACATTTCTAGATAAGATCAATGCTTTGAGCAATATTATTTTTTTAAATGTGCCTATAAATGTCCTAAGTGTAGCTAGTCTTTTCTCAAGAATTACAAAAATCTGGAGCACACTGAAGTGCCTAAACAGGAGTTGAGCTTTTCTGAAACCCCGCCCTAACTGTGGGTTACTCGAGATCTGGTCCTTAGAAACCAGTCTTTCTGTTTCGATATAACAGTGAGGAAAAACTATTCTCTTTTGTGGCAGTTGCAGGAGTAAGGTCTAAATATTTGCATTTGTCTTGTAAAGATTGCCATGTAACATAAATAAATGAACACACTCCTGAAAATTAAATGTTATGTTGCAACTAATTCATTTGGAATCATTTAGCAGTCACTGGATTTTACACTAATTGCTTTATGAGATTAATGAATTTACATAGCTATTTGAGTCTCACATTTCTTGGCAAAGCATATTGTAAGAAGCTAATAAAACTGGTGCACAAGCTTCATTTGATGTGAGACAACTTTAAAATGTCTGCCTAGAGACAGGGAATGCCATGCAGTGGCTGTCTCAAATGTAAGAAGTCAACTCAGAATTGTTTACTTGGAATTTTCTTTTTTTAATTATTATTTTAATGGATTGCTCAAATAGAATGAGCATATGGATCTTTACAGTATGTGCTGTCTTCTTCACATTATCAGAGTAGAATGTTGAGTCTTTCTGACATTTTGGAGAATATATTTTAACAAATCTGTTCATGGACAAAAAAAATGACCTTTAAAAGTTAGAGGTTAAAGTAGAGTTCACCTGGTAGAAAACGAACAATTATATATTCAAAAGGAAAGAATGATAGTCTAAGTTGTAATTCTATGACTCTTGTTTTTACAAAGAGATCATTCATATTTAGATAAGTAACATATACAACCATGCGTATCCCTGAAATATATGGCTAAATTGAGATCACTGCTTTTATTTCCATTGGAGCTTTTCTTTTTAAGCCACCAGGGTAGGCGTATGTTGTGTTTAATATGTGCATGTGTATGTGCATGGTGTACCTGTCAGGAGTTTTGTAATCAGAACAGCAGCATCGGTGCAAAATCTTTCTATGCTATGTAGTCAGAATTTCCAAAAGGAAAAGAATATATGTTTAGGGAAGCCATGTCATAATGGGAAATTCTTGGTTCCATTGGCTTGTTTATTTCTTGCCTATTTAGATGTAAATTTTGCATGGCAAGCTATCTTCCATTTCCAAAAATGACTGTGCAAGTTGGTTGCATAAATTTCACTGACTTCTGTTTCAATACTTAGCCATGCTAGGTTCAAAGTCATATAAGTACTTTTCTACAAGATTACATTAAACATTTAGATTTCTTCCATGTAGTTTTGCAGTTTTAACACAATTCACATTTTAAACAATTATAAAGAAACAGGCAGATGATGCCATCAAGCACAATATATTTTTTACGTAAGTCCTCCATTGTTTTCATTGTAATTGACCTTTCTCTCCTGTAGGTTGTTGGCTTTTTTCCACATAGAAGCTTGTAAGTACAGCTTTACCTACATCATCTTCACACCTACATGTGTGTAGGGGTTTTATATCAACATGTCACCTCTAGTCACCAGGTCCTTTGCACAAAGGATGAGTTAAGCAACGTCTAATTAAAAGCTAGGAATTAAGGCCTTAAGATGCAGAAGAGGAGACTGTAGCTCATCATTTTGCATGCAGTTTAAATGATTGGTTCTGCATTGAAATGCTCCTGGAAGCTATTTTCCACTGTGTTTTCATAACAAATCAGTAGCTTTCTATTTGTATTATACTGTTTTCTAGTGGAAGTGGCTGACTGCTAAATTGCTTAATACTTCCTGCTGTTCATCCTGTTAACATCCTCAGTTGTTGCTTAGAAAGGTATTTTCATTTATTATTGACTTCCAATTTAATATTAATTTGCAACAGAAAGAGCTGATCAAAATCATATCAAGGGAAGAATACTCATATCTCAGCGCAGTGCCCTGTTGCTATGGTAACTGAGAAGAACTGAGGTTTACACAATTACCAAAGTCTAGAATAATGCTGAGTGTTATATAACGTTAAGTATGTATACACACACAAACACACATTCACATATTGTTGCGAATGAGTGGAATGCACCTCACTCAAGAGAGAGAAGCAGCAAGATGTTTTATTGAGGTAAAATAATAATTCGACAGAGTTCAATTAATTTGATGGAATTTAACAAAGTTTAACAGGGGTTTGCCAAGGTTCAATAGGTTTGGTGGCAAGGTTCACCTTACTAATTACTGCGTGGAAGAAACATACAAAGGAAAATTGAGTTAGAATCGAGTTGGGGGGATTCATACAGAGATGCAAAGGGTAAGGAACACCCTCCCATTGCGTCACAAGGTTCAGAGTGGACCTCTTTGCTTTCTAAACACTTTATGGAGCCTATATGTGGCTAGGTCCAATCTTAATCTCAGGCTTGGACAACGGTTTATGTCTAATGGAATTAGCTACACAAAGTTAACAATAATTAATATTGAGTAGCTACATGGGTTAGTAATGTTTCATTAATATTGATTCAGCATGCTATCAGTCACTTACTGAGGAACTGTCATGAGTAAGGGATCTCTCTGCCTTGGACAAGGAAGGATCTCTTAGTCTCAGGTAAGGAATCTCAAACCTTGAGAGGTGTCCTGCTCAAGGGAAGAGTCACCTGGCGTGCAGCCCAGCTGCAATTCAGGGAGGACTCAGACTGAACTTACCCAAAGATCTGCCATTGGTAAAAGGTCTCTCTGACTTGAGGAACAGCCTTGAGAGGCCACCTGGCTCAAGGGGAGATCACCACCATGCAGCCACATGCCTAGCAGGGAGAGCTCAAAGAAGGCTCACTCAGGCTGTCGTAATTATGGAATAAAGTGGTTCGCTTGTAGTCAAATTACATGTGATGGAAAGGCAGGCACAAGGTACCCACAACTTTCTTTGTTCCTTGATAAAAATGAGTCTTGGAAAAACCACCCGTTAATTGCATGATCGGTGTTCCAAACTCATCTGCATCGATGCTCACTATGTCACTCTGCTCCTTTGTGGGTCTTCAGAGAACAGACTGGAACTAGAGGAGTTCTTGGCCTGGCTACGGCTCAGGCCTTTGCCTCCTTTGGAGCTTGTACCAAACTACTGGTAGTTTGGTTAAGGGGTCGAGTGGACCCCTGACACGTACACACATACATGCACAGACACAGAAAATGTCTACGTCTAAGAGTTGTTGGCCATGACGTGGCCATGACACTCCTTGTCCTTGCATCTTGCCTGGATCACTCTGTTGCTGAACAGGCAGGCAATTGGCATTTCTCACGTCTGATCCAGTAATTCTCATTGTAGAGCCCTAAAATCTGCAGAAAGCCTGCAATGCTGCCATTCACTTCAGGCAGGACCACAATTTAATCTTCAGAGTCCTGGGGAATATGTTTTATCCCACTTTCAGCTGTTCTGTACCACACAGGTTTGAGGTATGTAGAAAGCAGCCTAAAATAGCAGAACCCCCAGCATTCCTGTGATCGTCATATAAAGGAGAATCTCTGTGCTCTGGAATATGTCAGATGAGGGCAAGTTGTTTAACATTCATTCATTTCTCTGCTGCAGTTTTACATTCTATGTTTCATCTGTTTTGTTTAGTGAGATCAAAAAGTCTTCAGATCATTACATGCTGAAACAATTAATGCAAAAGATCTTGGTATTGGATGGGCCTTCAGTGTCACTGACCTCAGGATCAGGAAGGAAGATTTGTCTCCCTCAGCTGAGGAGTCAGCTTCTACATGCATGCAGCTATACCGGCCTATTGTACAGTTTTTGCTAAATTCTTTCACCCCGTTCCATCTTTGCATGCTTCATCTTTGTATATTTAAGGTAGTAAGTTGGAAGTGGAGACAGTAACTGTGTCTTATTTTTTGAAGCACATAATTCATTAAGGTATGGTTAGAATGGCTTTTATGTAGCAGTTCTGATAATTATAATAACTATGAAATTATGCTAGTACAATGTACACCAGTGACTAACTTATTCAGTTTATGCCATATTTTGCCATTTCTTCCATTACCACTTTTCTGAGGAAGCTCTGAGAATTCAAGGTTGTACACATCCATTATTTCCCATGGATGCTGTTATCATTTTGATTTTTTGATAGAGTTTCAAAATTTTACTGATTATTTTATCTTACTATTAATTATGAACATTAGTTAATGTCACTAGTGTAGTATTATTTATAGTTATATGAATAAGGTCAGTGTCAAGCTATCCTAGATGTTTTTTCCTAAAAATAGTAATAATCCGTTCACTGAAAATTCCACACAGAAATGTCAGTAATATTATTCATCAGAGGAAAAAAATCACATTTATTTGAAGTTTTAACTGAATCTTTCCTTTCAGTTCCATCCCTCTCAAAGACTGTGTTGGTAATTATTTGTTTGTTTGTTTGTTTGTTTATTTTGCAGTAATATGTGAAAACAAAACATACTACAGATAGTCAGTGAGGCAATGAAATTTAATTGATGAGTGGTTGTACCTCACTGCATTGCAGAAGAAAGTATTTTTGTAATTTGGCAGGCATAAAGACATAAATGTTATCGAAGGCTCTTTCTCAAATCTGAATCCTTTAGAATGCAAAATATTGTTATCTTATTCTTCCAAAGCACTAGATTTTTCAGTGAAACTAAGCTCTTGAATTGGTCATAATCATGTCTTCCTCTTAGACTGGCTGAACACTGAGTATGAGTAAGAGTTCAGAAATGTTGAAAGTAACTCTCAAGAGGAAACGCTTTCTCATTAAATATGGTATTTCAGATCCTTACCTCCCACCCTGACCCCTTTATAGCAGTGCCTAAGGCAATGTAAAAGGCGGTTAAAATCTTTTGTTCTGGCTAGTGAATCATCCCAATCATTATGTGATCTTCCAGGCGTTTTAAGCAGTTGCAGTGAATGATAGTGAGGGGGGCTGAAGATGGTTAGAATATGTACTCGTGAGGAGGGATTGTAAAGAACAAGGATACCGTATAATAATCTATGAAGAATCTAGATAAATCTGTGCCTTGTAAAAGCAGTCAAGAAAAGCTGCTGAAACTTAAAATGCCTTTTGAATCTCTCCAGCTCTGAAAAAAATCAATAGTAGATGAATTCAAAGCCACATTTGCCCCTACATCAGTTGAACAATTATACTGCACCACAGAGAACTGTGCGAAATCTATCTCTATGCAGATAGTTTTACAAATAGATATGCCTGCTTGAATTTGAAGTTAGTTAACTTAAAATGTAGAAGTGAGTATAAGCACACCTGAAATAACAACAAAGTGGTATTAAACAAGAAGGAACTATAAAGCTTTAGAAACTTATATATAAAATCCAGAAAGTTGTTAAATTGCACGGAGATAACCATATTTTATTAAATCTTGTAACTGTCTTATTGCTGGACCTTTTGTAAAAAATCATTTAGCTCATTAACTTTCTTAGGAATACGTTCTAAAACATTCTAATACATTCTATAACAGATAGATTTACACTATATGTGACTGTATTATCAGAATTGGTTCATGACATGCCCAGTTTCAAGCACATATATACCCCATCTGATTTATGCTTCAATTAAGTCTAATACCTTAAAGGACTGAAAATAGAAGATGTTTGTAAACTTACAACAAATACAGATGTTAAATGTGTTTTAAGAAATGTTCTCTATATTTTTTAACAATACTATTTAGAGCATTACTTGAATCTGAATTGCATGAATAAAAGAAAGCCTGAATGGAGAAGGGGGTCAGCCTGGAAATCTATGATACAAGTTTGCTGTTTATAGCTTAAAGGACTGTGTTAATTGCTTTAATCCATTTTCACAACCATAAAGGAAACACATGAGATAAAAGAAAATTAAAAAAACCACCAAATTTCTAGCCACAATTCTATATCCAATATCTAGTATTGATTTTATTTCATTACAGTTTCATATGTTGCACCATTCATTTGACTTCAGTGGAGCTGCTTCTGAGTTAGTCTGGTGATAGCTATCAGACTGTACATTTATGTATATATTACAAGTTATAAACTTTCCTGTTCTTGCACTTAAAATGCATTCAGTCTCATAAAACACTTTTTTCCCCCTAAAAAAACCTCGAGATATGGAATCAGGGCTTTCAAAGTGACACAGCATGGAATGTAGTTTTTGAGTCAGTTGAGTTTAAGACAAATGGGTAAATGAAAGCTGTTAGTGGATCATATTTCACTGATTGACATGCTAAATTCCTCAGAGCATAACAAGTTAAGGACAAAGTAAATAATTGATTAGCTGTCAGCCTTCTTGGTCGTCCTTATGAAAAGGATTAGTGCTAGCCAAGGGCCAAAGAGAAGCAAGACGTGTCTACAAATCCTCTTTGAACCAGGACAAAAAAACTGCTAGGAGGCACTCCTTTCATTTTCAAAAGAGAGTCTAAAGCAATGGTGGTTCAGAAATGGCTGGCTCACTTCACTACTGTGCCTTTCGCAATTAGTCTCTAATCAATAAAGCAAATAGACACAAAAAATTAGAAAAAGTATTTATACCTTTCTGTTATATTGATTAAAAATAGGCAAGGGAGTATGTGGGAAAACAAGTCCACAGATTTGGAGATCAAATGACCAGGTTTCCACCTGGTTACGTAACAATTATACTTAAAAAAATGTGACAGACAGAAGCAAGGGAAATTCCCCACATCTTCCTGGTAGTAAGCAGAACTTTCTGAGGGGCCACTTACCGTTTGTTTTGTTTTGTTACTGTTTTTATTAAATATTAGCTGTATCCCCAAAAAAGAAATCAAAATCCTTTGAACTTCAGGGCCATACATACTGATCCCTTAATCCAAGCTCACTTTTACGGACTGTGTTTTATGCCACATCCCACATCAGAGAAAGCCTTTTATCTGGTACCAATGAAGTTACTGGAGTGGAAGAACACAGGCTTCTTTTCTAGACACAGCACGTGCTACTTTGCTTCAAAACACCTTGTCTGGTTATTGCCGCTGCGCCTGTCAGCTATCCCAGAGATGATGGGGAGAGTGGTGGATTTTACGCCCAATGAGTCTTTAGAAGGAAATTAATTGGCTGCTCTCTAAGCAGCCTTTGTGCTGAGAGGCCAGTGATGAGGCCACTGCCCTGAAGGCTGGAATGGCTCCTGACTGCCCCTGTGTAAGTGTCCTGAAAATTTGGGTTATCAAGTGGTGTAGAGCATCGGCACTACTTTTCCCTGGTGACAGTGGGGAGCCAGACGTGCAGTAAAGCACACGCAGTTTGCCTGGGAGAATATGAATTGTTTAATTCCAAACTAGGCGCTACCTAAAGTAAGAACAACTTCATGAATGAAGGAAAAAAAAAAAAAGAAAAAATTGCCAGTCTTATTTTGCTATCAAAATAAAGTCCTATGAGAAGCATTCCTAATATTTTGGCCAGATCGACCACATAGCCTGTTAAAGAAATTCACCAATCCTTTCGCCGTCATGTGATGGGAAGTGTGCACATAACATAGCACAAGCAGGTCCACGTATCATGTGTGCAATGCTACTATGATATAGCGAGAAATGGACCTGCAAGACTATGGATCTGATTGCACTTTGCAGCATAACAAATCTGATCTGACTTTTGGTGTAGGACTGTTGGGAAATAAGATAGCAGAGAAGTTACTGTTAATTTGTGTTGTCCTAATGAATTGTTCTTGGTAGTATGTATCTAATGTGCAAGTATTTACTTTTGGGCATATGTCATATGGTATGGAATATCCCTTTGGTCACTGGGGTCAGCTGTCCCAGCTGTGTCCCCTCCCAACTCCTTGTGCCCTCCCAGCCCACTCGCTGGTGGGGTGGGGTGAGGAGCAGAAAAGGCCTTGACTGTGTGTAAGCACTGCTCAGCAGAAACAAAAATATCAGTGTGTTACGAACGCTGTTTCCTTCAGAAATCCAAAACACAGCACCGTATGAGCTACTATTAAAAAAAATAACTCTATGCCAGCCAAAATCAGTACATCCAGTTACAATGATACTAACCCTCAATGTTTCAAATTATCTTCAGATCAAACTATACAAACAAACTTCCTCGTATCTACTACTTTCTCTCATTTTATGCTTACTTGTCCACTGACTCACTAGGTCCCAGAGTTGATGGCTTAGCCTGGTGAAGGAAAGATGGGGTACTGACAAGTCATCAGTATCTCGAATCCTTGGTGGAATAGGTAGGGTGTTGATGTTGCATCTTCCTTCTCACTCTTGGGTCTGTTTGGCATCATTTTTGTATGTTTGCTGACACACTCTGCACCTTGTTCTTCTTTCGTAACACCAGCTTCACAACTCTTCCAGGTCCCATTCTTATCTATTATTAGATTATAAGTAAAATGTCTGTGTTTCATAGGAAAAGACTTTTGTGCGTGTCATTTCATAATGTTTCACTTTATCTGTGACAGCCGCTGCAGTCTGAGTCTTCACAAAGAAGCAGTTCTGGTTTTTCATTTTGAGGAATATCTTATTCCGTAATTAGTCTGTTGTTTCAGTAATTGTGATTTAATTATGAATGTTGATAGAGCTTTCTTGTGAGCATAAATTCAGGAGGCACTAGTTCTGAAGAATTGTTTCCTCCAGCAGCTTCAGGTACTGTTTATTTTATAAAATAAATATAAAACATAAAATATTTTATAAAATAACTGCATTTGTACACTTCTTAAATCATTGTAATTTAAATAGTTCATGCATCGTTATATATTTCTCTTTCTAAATATAGAAAGGATTATTTTCTGTGTCTCTCTAAATAACATTGCAAAAATTACAATTTTGGTTGTCCATACGTTTTCTGTGAAGTATAATTAAAACATTTCTTAAACAAAATTAACAGGAATTACATTAAATGGATGGTGAGAAAAAGCACATAAATTCTTGGAATTTTTAAGGTTTCTCTTTTAAACTTATATTTCCTATTGCATTTTCTTTCTGAGAGTTCTATTTATCTTTTATCATTTTCTTTAATGGCCAAGTAGGAATAATGCTTTGTAGAACCTCAAAGCAAGCAAGTTAGATCACAAAAGAAAATTTCTCTACAACATAATTTTTTATGTTCCATGATGCTCTTGCTCCTATTCTCTTACTTTTGTGAATTTGAATGGCAGAGTCCTACTAGTTACTGGTACAACATTAAGTGCCTTCCACAAGGGACTTAAAATCATCTGAGGCTTCCAGCCTATGAATGACAACACATGTGGTGAATTAACTAATAAAATCCAATGTGTAGAGATTTAGGTAGTAAACGTAGAAGATCTGAGAGGCCACAGTGCAAGTCTGAATGTAGGGATTAATACGCCTAAAAAATTGCTAATGAGCACTATGAAAAATAAACTCGGGATTGTCTTTGTATGGCTGAAACACCTGAGAAAGAAGCAAATGCTCTTATTCTTTTTCTCTCCTTGTACTACTAATTAACATTTATCTTTCTAAAGACTAGGTACAAATTTTCTAGACAAACATAAGAGAATTAAGGTTGACCCATTTGGATGGGTTCAGATAGACATGAGCTTTCTCTGGCTTTGCTTCATATTGGCTGATCAGGAAACCAGCTGCTATGCCATGTTTTGAATTACATATTCTTGGAGTTGCATAAATTCCATCTAAATTTGACCATAGGTTTCTCTGTTGGCTTTTACGGATTTGGGTCTTAGATATCTTTAAAACATTACGCAATGTTCTTAGAAGGAAATTACAATTTGGACGACACCTCCAGTATATTGCTAAATTACATTTTGAAACACTACATTTTCATGTAGAGATTGGCCTATTAATAGAATTTTAGGGATTCAAAGGGAGAATTGATCCTGGTTACATGTCTTCCTGTTATTGCACAAAAAATTAGAGGAGCAAAGAGAAATATTTTCAAACATTGAAACACTTGACCTAACATTTTTAAACGAACAGGGTTTTGGAGGATGTGGTCATGGTAATCTATGATTCGTCCCTACTTACTGCAAAAGGGAGTAGGAACAACTGTCCCTTTGTCTCTTTCTAAATATGCTGTATGCTAGGTTTGAAAAGGAACCTCAACTGACTTATGATGGGTTGTCTCACTGCAGAAAAAGAATAAACTACATATGCACAGAAATGTGCCTGTATTTCATAATACACTGCATTAAAGAATGCAGGAGGAGGTAGAAAGAGTTTCAATTATACGAGGTGTCATAGACACTCCATTTTACAGAACAGCTCATTGACAATCATGAGGAAACACTGGGCTTCCTCTGATATTTGTTCCATGTAGTACCAGTCTTCAAACGGACAAGTTTTACACACAACTCATCACTGATACGTTGTTTGGTTTTTTTTTTTTCATACGTGTGTCTTCGGTGTAGTCCTTTACAAATTGCACTGCTGTATGAAATGTATCTTAGGCTTTCTTGGCAGAAGGACTACTCAGTAGAGGGGTTCTTACCCTGCTCTCCCCATACCAAGAGATAAGGGAGGAGATGGAGGCATAATCCATGTCCTGTTTCAGGTAGGTTGAGCCAGCAGAAGAAGAAATAAAGACAAGAATATGCATATATCTTAAAAAAAAATTGATAATATCTATTCTTGCAGTACAGCTTAAGAAGCTATATGAGATACTGTACTTGCTGAGGAAACTCAGAAAAAGATTATTTAAAAACCAAAGGTCCTTATTTCTCCTGGATGAGTCTTCTCCCTCCCTCTGTGTAAAGTGAAAAGAAAAAAAAAATTATGCTAAACGTATAAGTAATCTTAACAGAACTCACTGAAGATATGACTTCAAATAAATACAACAGCATCAAAAAGACCATTCCCAGTCAACTCTGAATAATATTCTTAGTGTTTTCAATCTTACAGTTATTTTGAAGTCATCATATGCAGAAAAAGTTACCTGTGCTTTGTTCTTTTTGTATGGTTACAAATGATGTTTACTGATGTTGTGAACTACAAACAGGGAAGCCATAGGAAATTTTTACATGATTATAACCAAAGGCTTAACATGACCTGTAAAACTTCCAGAATATTTAATGGATAACCTGGTTGATGCTTATTGCTAAAACTATTCCTGTCGACTTGTTCATGTTCTTCAGGACTAACAGAGTGGAGGTTGAGATTTATTTTTAAATTCAGAACATACATTATAGAAATCAGTGACATAAAAATTGAGGACTTGCTTAAAGACAGTTTTGTTCAGTACAGCTTGTTGCACAATACTATTCACATTTGCAGTCAATGAGGTGCTGAGTCTTTCATAATGATTGCTCACCTAAGTTCCTGTATAAAAACACAAGAACATTATCCTCTGCATTTACATTAATTAGAAAAGACAGAATGCTGCAAGTTTTCTTCCCTTTTGCCTTTTTTTTTTTTTGGGGGGGGGGGAGGTCTATTCATTAAGATTTGTAGAAAACAGATGTGCTTCTACTTTAATGCATTCAGACTTCATTGCTTATTGAACTATTTTCATTACTTTGAATTTAGAAAATAAGCTTAAGCTGTTAATGGACTTTGAATAGAAAGATACAAAGAATCTCAGTCTTCACTATTTTCTACTAATTACTAATTCTGTTTCCATAAGGAGGTTTAATGTTTCTGCCTAAAGTTAACCGTGCATGCCTTTTAGAATGTGTATTTAAAAGAGCTCCTGCTGCTATGGTAGAATTTTATTTTGTAGAATTCTTGTAAACATGTAAAAATTAACTTGTACATCTGGTTTGCATAATAGAAAATTTCTGGTATATACAGACACAATTGCACACAGCGGCACACAGACATACACATATATATAAAATAAGTCGTCCACCTGCACAGATCATGAGTTCAACCCATGCAAACTTAACATAATGTATTACACTAATTTCAAAGCATTTTGGATCACTTTCTATTTGATGAACAGCATTTTGCTTCTTCCTTTTTTAGCTTGTCTATGAACAAGCTCTCTATATTATAGCAGAATGACCTGAATGTCATTTAGGAAATTTGCATGCTGACTTAATTTTCAAGAAATAGCAGAAATCACCACTTCTGTCAATAATCCTTTTCATTATGTACCAAACTGATTCATCTTAGCTATAAATAAATTGAGTATAGATTGTTATGTATCCTGTTTGCACAATGAAAGTACCTCAGATTATATAGTATGTATATGCAATATGTATTTACTCATCCAGTGCAGGATTTGGATGTCTAGTGGCTTTCAATCCAAGTTAAGGTAATTGTGCGGACCTACTAAAGATAATGTTCCTAAATATTTCAAACACTTAGGAATACGTTGCCAAAATCACCCAAAAATCTAATGTTGGTTGCTCTTTCTATCATCTGCCGTTCTCATTTGCCTTTGGCCTTTGGCTCTCACTAGTCAGCATTGGCATTCAAGAAATCCTGAAATGCTATTAAATAGGAAGTGATCCAAAATGCTTGGAAATTAATGTAGTAGCTTATGCTCAGTTTGCTTGGGTTGAACTCATGCTGTATGCTGGTGAATGGCGTATTACCCATGTATGTGTATATGTGTTGGTATGTGCGCATGCACTCATATGTGTATATTCTGGCACCTGAGGGTGTAACAACTCCACCAAAGGTCATGTTGGGTGGTTGAGAGCTGGTTTCTAGTTCCATCTCATCCAAGAACCCCATGTACTCAATCTTATTCTGCCTTACAACTTGATAGCAGATTTGTGTCTCACATTTCTTCAATGCACTATTGCATGTGGCAACCCTTACACAGCAAGTAGGAGTTTACCTCTCCTGCTTTACCTCAAGTTTATATCAGTCTGAATCCAAGCAATCTTGGATTCCTCTTTTTCTCCATGCATTTAATCAATTCCTAGTCATGTTTATATCGACTTTCTTCTGTCATGTGCCTTTTCTAGGCTTTTAATTGGTTAATAGCTTTAGCAATTAATTAAGCACAATGGAAAGTAATAGTCTTTAACAAGACCAAGCGTTCAGTCCATAGCATGTGCCCTTAAACATCATATTTAGAATTTAGGTGTGCATATCATCCTCCAAACTTGTCTTTATTTGTAACTTACTATATAAACAAACCTAGTTTCTCCCAGTCTAAAATCAAACCAGTTAGCGGAAATTACTGTTAGCAATGGCTTAGCATACATTGTTTGGCTTTGCACTGAAGTGAGCTGGGAGAATTTATACCACTGCTGCTCTGGAGAAGCTAAGAAGTGACAGCTAAGGGTTAAAGCCCAGCCATAACACAGCCAGTTCTTATTTAGTTAAAACTGCTGAGTTATCTTTTGTAAGAAAGAACTAAAAAGGCACCAATGATGTGAACTGCAGTTGGTTTTTGTATTGTTCAGCTTTTGGCCTGTTGGGTCCTGGAGCACCCACTCACCCCATCAGGGCTGCCTGTGTTTGAGGACATCTCTAACAGACTGAAGCTCGGCTGCGGACCAGCCTTATCACTGCGGATTGGCACTGACTCCAACTACCCTCACAGAACCTGCTCTGCTCTTCTCGTTTAGGTCCTCCTGTGGAAATGTGTCCCTTGCCAGTGAGGTCCCTGCCACCGCTGCCTTGCTGCCCAAGACCAAGACCCCCCCAGTACACACCACCCAAACGAACAACAGACCCATGAAGATTATAAACATCTTAACAGAGACTTCAGGACAGTAAAAGCCTGTTTTCACCCTTCTCTATTCGTCTTAAGTGTCAGCCATAGGACCCACAGAGACAGAGAAGTGTGAACATAACACTAAAAAGACGTAGGTTCTAGGAAAGCTTTCTGTGTAATTATTTTAACTGCATTGTAATGAGGTTTTTCTGTAGTCATAACAACTATACTCATTAAGTTGTTAAGGACTTTAGGCCAGCAGCAAATTCTTAGCTTCATACACATGGTATGTTCCCTTTTCCTCAAAACATGATTTGTGCGTGTAACATACTCCTGCAGCCTCACTCGTGCTAGCTCTAGTACTCATTTCAATTTTTAGTGAACTGATTTAAATTACTAATCTAGAAGACAACTACCCCAGGAAAACAAAACACAACAAGAAAGCTAAGTAGTGCATTTAATTGGCTCACTGAAGTGTCAGATGAGTACCAAACCTGGTAAGTGGCAAGTAGGACTTACGCTGACATGAGCAGAAAAATGTCAGGGAAGAAAACTCATCTCTTTTGGTGGGACTAGTAACAGTTAAATCATTTCAGCCATGTCATTTGAATGCAAACTCATTGATTAGAGATAGATAAAAATTGGTCAAAGTCATGTTATTTCTTGAGTGGGAATGACTCTTAATTTGGGCATAACAGCAGCACTAGAGAAGTTACTTGTTTTTGTTTTTTTTTAATTGAAAAGTAAGACCTATTTACAGTCTTCTTTCATTGTTGCTTTCCTGTATTTTTCCTTTCACACAGTCACAATACAGAAGTCCTAACATTTAAATACATCCTTACATGATGAACAGTTTAGTTTGTGAATATGTAGGAAAAAACATGAGCTACTTTATACTGTGTATTATTCAATAAAGCTATGCTATTTTATTTTGTTTTACTCAAGATGACAGCTGGGATCAAATAAGGAAAGACAAAAAATCTTCCTCTAAAAGAAAGGTAGCTTAGCAAAGGCAAAATCCTACCAGGAAAAATCTCTCAGCAAAGCATAGTAATATAATAATTTAGATGCTAATTTCTCATTATTTATACGGACTTCTTGTTTTCCAAAAGCCACATACGGATAATTTTCTTCTTTTTTAATATTGTGTCACTCTCCATGGTTCCTAGGAGTCATTTTAATGTAGATAATTGAACTTCAGTTAATTCTGCATACGTTGTTCCAGATTAGTTGCTTACTACTGCTGATGTAGACCTGTCATTATTCACTCACTGCCACATACCCAATTCTGTGTGACCATTTTTTAAGTCTTGTGTGAACACATTTTATTTATCTTCATAAGTCATAGAAGAATATGCCGTATGAAATTCTTATAAGCCACTTCCCTTTATAAAACATTGTGCTCTTTTATTAGTTTGTACTGTTGTATGGCCAGTAATAAGATGATTTCAAAGAAAATTAGAATTATATTTCTGAGAAGTAGAGTGGTGGTGCTGGGTTATTATATTGAATGTGTATTTTTTTGGTAATTCTCAAATAATGAGGGATGGATGTCTAAATAAAACCAAGCTCTGAGTCCAAGGATTTTTGCTGCCAGCTTTGCCTCAGTTAAATTACTGCAAAGGACTACTATGCATAACACTAGGAAATGCTAAGCTCTGATCCAAAACCAAGATCTGTTCAGTGCTCAGAGGATAAAACAGATATAAACTTTGTGAAATACCCACATATGTTGTAAAACATTTTGGTAGAGAAGCCAGGGAAAGAAGTTAGATGTTAATGTTAGAATACACTTCACTCTAAATTACATCTGGATCATGTTGCTCTGGTATTGAGAACCTGAGGCTTTAACTCCTTTTTTCCACCATCATGCAGGGCCAAACATTTCTGTAGTTAAATGTTTTCCTTACATTAACATAGAGACTTTAAAGAATACTGAAGTGTCAGTGAAGAAGACTCCACTTTTTTTATTAGCTTAGATCTTGAAAATACCTTCCTCCAAACATTGGTTGAAAGTGAATTGTGCCTGTAAAAAAGAGCAGAGGTGGAATCTATTGAAATCCTTTACAGTCAGAATTAAAATTCTAAAACTAGGCTTGTAATAAAGGACACTTCTTGCAAGAGGATTAAAACCTGAAAAAGAGCATTGTATTTTCTTTTGATATGACATTCCTGTTCAAAAATGCCTGTAGGTATTATAATGAAGACAAAATACATTAAGTCATTATTAGGATTACAATGACAACCTCTAAAATATGTCATTCATTTACCTTACATAAAGATAGATGGGAATGGGCTGGGTTTCTCAAATTTTCCTCTGGGATGCTATGACTCTGTACTTGTCTCTGTTCATTATGGTAGCTAATTGCCACAATATATCTCGATCAGAGAAATTAAAGTTTTTGCTGAAATGCATTTATTTCATTCAGAACTGAAATTATACTACATCAGAAAAAGAAGTCTGCAATATTTAAGTTCAACAACTTACTGTTTCAAGTTCCCTAGTTTTATTGGGTAAAACCTGAGTAACATTCCCAAATGGCACAGGCTTAGGTTCTGCCCCACTGCGTCTGAGGTGTAACTGGAGAACACACAGACACATTGAAGGAAATTTTAGTTCCAGCGCAAGAGCAGTGAAGCTTCAGCAGCATGTAGATCAGTGAAAAAACAAGATGGATCTCAGTTGGAGGGCAGTAGTCTCTGCATGCAGCCCTCTAGAAAGTTTTACTGCAGGATAAAAGAATCAGAATAACTGAGCCTTTTGCCGATAGTGTCCTGAAACAAAACTGTCTGGATCTGAAATAAGTTTATGTATACCTCCTGGCTCACACATAATTAATCAAACAAAATAATTATAAAACCATTCCTGGAAGGTTCAATGTTTCTGTAGGAATGCGTTATGATGAATTACTCCTTTCAGTCTGTTCAGCTGGCAAAAGTGAGAGTCAGAATTTGCCCAGTCATAATCAATCATAAATCAGTAGAAATTATTAAAAAAAAAAATCAAGTTCGATTTCCTCTGAATCACAAGCTATTAAATTTCACTAAGTTGTTCCCAAGAATGAAGTAGCCCTGATATTAGAGGTAGAATATAATTTATTCGTCATTCTTGGATTCTAAAACCACTTTTTTTTTTCCTTTTTTTTTAAGGAGATAATCACTGTTTATATAGGGAAATTCTTGTTTAAGAACAAAGTTGTATTTTCCCAGTTTAAAACTGACTAAACCTATGACTTTCTAATCTGACTTCCTGCATAACAAGCAGCCATTAGAATTTTACCCAGTGATTTTTATAGTGAAGGGATTTGTATTCCCTAGCTATGTAAGGGAGCATTACTAAGAATGATAAACTGCAGTGAAGCAAGACCAGATCTTTCAGAAAAAAATCCAGTCTTAGTTTAAAAGCTCCAGCTACATCTGAATTTCATTAGGTGGGTTATTCCAGTGGTAAAAAACCCTTGCCACAAAAAAGCAAAACAGAACACACAACCCCCAGACAAAACACAGTTTATTCTCAATTTTAATTATTAAAATTATTTTTTTGACATTTTATATTATTACTATAATGTTAATTATGAATTAACATATAGCTGTTCTAAGGATATTGAACAGAAAGGAGAGCAACCTGTGCAGCTCCTGCATCAGAATAAAAAGGAATCAAGTTTGATGAATGTTGTTTATGTCTCACTAACAGCCCTAAAGGCATCTCATAATTTTGTGATAAGAAAATATTTCCTTGTCAAGAGACATTAACATCTGGTTTTTTGAAAATTTCAGTCATTACATGCTTTGTCTGACAACTCAATGTTGTATAGCTTGATGGATAACTGAGTGAAAGGCTTGAGAGGTCTCCAAGTGAAGTCAATGTTCCAAATTTAATGAAAAATGCTGAAGTGCGATTCTAAATATAAGCCCTCTAATTGAAAACCAAAACAAGACACCGTCTTGTTTTGAGTAATTTTAGTGATATTAAAGGAATAAGAAGGGATTGTTAGACTTCAACCTCTTCTCTGCCTCTCTTTGTTAAAGTTGTTATTTCTACCTCATAGATTGCTAACATTTCAACTGTTGACTAAAGTGACCTTCGGAAATAGCTATTGCAAAATTAATGAATTCAAAAATATTCATTAGAATAGAAAAGTTCCACTGTGGACTGAAATTTAGCTTGTGGGGTGTCAGTCTTTAATTAATTTTGAAAATTAATTATTTTTACACAGCAAGAAAGAAGTTGAAGAATATATTCCTCTATTGAAAAACATTTTGCAATTTTAGACATAGAAAATTGTTTACCAAATATACTTAAAAAACTGTACATGCCTTTGTTTCCCTCCATCTTTGCTGCATCCCAATATTCACTCAATCAAGTAGATGTGTGACAAGGCTTGGTTGACCAGGGAATCCAGACTGAGCTCTAATGCAAAAGGAGGTATACAAGAGATGGACATGAGGGCAGGTGACAGAGAAGGGATACAGAAATACATGAATATGAAGAGACAATGTTAGAAAAAACAGAGCTCAACTAGAGTTGAAATTTGTAAGAGTTTTGCCCTGGTTTCGGCTGGGATGGAGTTGATTTTCTTCCTATTAACTGGTGCAGTGCTGTGTTTTGGATGTAGTGTGAGAATAATGTTGATGACACACTGATGTTTTGGTTGTTGCTGGGTAATGTTTACGCTAGTCAAGGACTTTTTGTCTTCCCATGCCCTGCCAGGTGTGCAGGGGGCTGGGAGGGAGCGTGGCCACGACGGCTGGCCCAGCTGGCCAATGGGCTATTCCATACCATATGACATCATGCTCAGCATATAAGGCTGGGCGAAGAAGAAGGAGGGGGGGGACATTTGGAGTGATGGCGTTTGTCTTCCCAAGTAACCGTTACGCGTGATGGAGCCCTGCTTTCCTGGAGATGGCTGAACACCTGCCTGACGATGGGAAGTGGTGAATGAATTCCTTGCTTTGCTTTGCTTGCGTGCGCGGCTTTTGCTTTCCCTATTAAACTGTCTTTATCTCAACCCACGAGTTCTCTCACTTTTACCCTTCTGATTCTCTCCCCCATCCCACCCGGGGGGAGTGAGCGAGCGGCTGCGTGGTGCTCAGCGGCCGGCTGGGGTTAAACCTCGACAAGTTTCAAGGGCAAGAAGAAGAGCTATTACCACTCCATCAGCAGTAGAAGGATGAACAAGGAAAATATGGGCTTGCTGCTGAATGGGGAGGGTGATTTAGGGCCATAGAGAAGACAGAGGTAATAAATGTCTTCTTTGCTTTGGTACTCACTTGCAAGGTCTCCCAGACTTTTGTGCCTAGAGACAGGGTTCAGGAGGAGAGGAGCTACCATCAGTGGAAGAGGATCTACTCAAGCAGGGATCTCTTCAGAAGCCCATACAAGAAGCCAGAGGGGTTGCATCCAAGCACTGTGAGAAAGATGGCTGCTGTCATTGCAACTATCATCGCTCTTTGTCATTTCTTACAGGTTGGACGGAGAAGGTCAAAGATGATGGGGAAAGGCAAATGGTGCACCCATCTTAAAAAAGGGCAGAGGAATGATCTGGTGAAAAATGGAGTAGTAAGCCTTCCTTCACTCTGTTAGACAATCTTTGATCACATCCTGCTTGAAGAATGAGAAAATAGAGGCAAGTTCTTTTCTGAGGTGCATAGAGGGAGAACAAGAGAAAACAGGCATAAACTGAAACAAGGGTTGTTCCAATTTGATACAAAGGGGAAGAAAAGTCACCATCATGCTAATTAAGCATTGGAACAGGTTGTCAGAAATACTGTGGCACCTTTGTCCTTGGTTTTCAAGATGTGACTGGTATATTGGGTGTGGGTGGCAAGGTGTTGGCAGGGGAGGGCTGCAGGAGCCTCCGTGAGAGGAGACCAGGGGCTGCGCCGTGCCAGGCACAGCCAGTTCCAGTTGTACCAGCTGGCTCCAGCTGGCTCCACAACAGCCCCAGCACAGCCACAGCTGAGCCATCAGTGATGTTGGTGGCACCTCTGGGAAAACCTGTTTAAGAAAGGGCAAAAGAGTGGCATAGGCAGAGGAGTGAGGGAAAGTGAGAAACAGCACTAATAACACCAAAGTTGGTGAAGAAGAAAGAGGAGGAGGTACTCCAGGCACCGGAGCAGACACTCCCCTGCAGCCCATGGAGAAGTCCACGGTGGAGCAGGTATTTCCCTGCAGCCCATGAAGAAGACCATGCCAGAGCAGATATCCACACTGCAGTCTGTGAAGACCCCCATGCCGGAGCCTTTACCTCTTCTTTTTTCCCTTGTATGTGTTTTTTTTTTATTATTATTTAAACACTTCTTAGATCCATTGTCTCTTGTTCTGCTCATTTATTTTAAAAAGTTATCTATGTGCATTCTGTTTCTTTCAGTGCTTCATCAAAAGTCCTTTCAGTTTAACAATAGTGTCTTCACAGGTATCCAAGAGAAGAAAATTATTACTGAATCAGACTTGTCTACACAACATCACCAGAAATACTCCTTCTATTACCTTACCTTTGGCAGAATTGAATCAAAGTTTAGAAAGATGTAATTTTTAATGAATAGAATTGGTGTCTTCTCGATTTGTATAACATATGCAGATTTGCTGTTGTAGGGTTAGACTACAAGAGACGTAAAAACCTGATGACAAGCCTCTTGAAGCATAGGACAATATGGCAGTGTTTTACAAAATCCTCCATGTGTATACAGTCATGTGGCTTTTCTGCCCATTCCTACACTTTACGGTGTTTCAGTGCAATGACCTTTATTTCATTTCTTGTTTGCACAGCACTTTCTGTTGAACACTACAAAATAATAATGTTTTCCACAAAGAGGCTATGAAGCATGACTGTTTTTGCTTTCAATGATTTGTAAGCTAAAAGGGTCTATTTTATCAGTGGCACAGGGTATTAATGGGATTTTAATGTGCACCTCCTTCATATATCAATGGGATAACAGAGTCACAAGCAGACTTACATGATAAATTACTACAGCTTTAAAGAAAAAGTTAATGCTATTGTTCATAGAAAAGGTGGTTATACTATTTATATGTTATATTTGCCCTGTCCTTAGGAGCTTTTATGGTCTCTCTTGTCAAATCACACCTTTCATTCTCTGTTCCTATACACACTTTTATATTTTTGTTAACAGAAAAGCAAATGTTCAAACAACCCAAGGAAATTCAAATGAATTAAAATCTGGATATGAAAATGACTTGAAAAGCTTTAGGAGAAAATATTTTAAACTGCTTAAAATGATAAATCATTAGCAGAGTACATGGGTAGGTTCTAGCTTTAGAGATAAGTACATAGAGAAGTAAAATTCTATGACACTGGCTAGAGCCGCATCCATTTGCTACAACTGGATTGAAAAACATCCATGTGAATTCATTCATATTATTTCTGACAGAAATTCTAGAAGAGCTCTTCCAGTATGTCCTGTATATCACATGTTTTCGTATGTAGAGCTACACTATCTGTAAGGAACTGCTTTTGGTTTGGTTTAGCTTATTAATACTGAACCTAAATAATATGTATTGGTCAGCAATATACTCCTTTACTCCTCGATGTAAATCATTCCTTTCAAACAATGAGCGTTCCTGTGGGACTGCATCATGTGAAATGGATGTATCCTTCCTACTACAGGAAAACAGCACTACTCCTGGAAGAAAACTGATACCACAACAGCATAGGATGTTTTCCTTTTGAATGTACAGGGAACATAGGATAATGCTATGAAAGCCAGCACTGTCCCTTCTCAGACTGAAGAACTGAAAACCATATAGTCAGACCAGTGCAGCGATGTGTATCAACTCATTTGCTCTACTGAAAAGCATGTCCCACTATGTCAGGCAAAACCTAAACTGCTGACTTTGTACTGCACTATATGAACTTACCGAATTTATAGGCTTTCGTAAACAACCTATTTGGAGCTTTTGAAAGGATCTCTGTACAATGCTCCATTGCAGGGTGTTTGGCAATTAGAAAGAGTGCTTCCAAGAAGACCAGGACAAACAAAAAATAATTGAATGCAACTATGTCATAGGAGATTTTCAATGAAATGAGGAGAAAAGAAAAACTTTTTAAAGAGCGTTTTGATGTATAGCAAATAAAGACAACGGTACTCATCACAAGGTCTCACAGAATACAAGAATTTAACAGAATGGCTATATATATATATGTAAAATGAAAATATGCAATGGTAAATATATCAAAAAGACCATCTTACAACGACATTAGCTAAATTACAAGTTGAGAAAGAGGAATATTTCTTCCACAGGGCAGACTTAAATCATAATTGCCTACCACGATTTTTTTTTTACCTCTCTCTCTAGAGAGGAACGAATGTGAATCAGGAAAAATGAATCACCAAATCATCATCATCATAAAATAACTAACTAAATAAACAGAAAACATATTTCTTTTAGATTATTTTTACAGAAAAGGTTGCAGCTAGCTTTTCTCAGCATCTGAGAAGAGCATTATGATGATATTAATATTGAAAACTATAGCCGTGCAGATCAATAGGGTATTTTCCTGATGTATCAGAAGTACAGAAGTCTCAGTCCCAAATTTTTGCATCCTTTTTTTTTTTCTGCGAAACTTTTCAATGTAATTCTGTCAACTGATCTTAGCCTAAGAAATCACGTAGTAGTTAAGGAATGTGAAAGATCTACTGTAAAGGAATATAGTTTTTCTGAGTGTAAGATAGGGAAAGGAATCTTCAGAAGGAACATGCAGAAGTTAGGCACTTAAATCCAATCGGTACTGTGAATAGTTTGACTTTTGCTGACTTTTAGAATCTCCCCCAAAAATGTCTTGTTAACATGTTTCAGCAAATTTATTATGAATTGTAAAACTTGTAAAGAACAGTAAGCTCTATTTCATGCCACACATGCTATGTTTCTGAAGTTCAACATGGTCAGCTCCACAGGCTCAATTTGGGGTTCCTGTAGTTTAGTGAGTTCAGTTATTTCTGATTTAAAGTCATCAAAATGATGCATTTTGATTATGAACTACACTACAGGAAGTGTAATTGAAGGAATCTGAAGCACTAATTTGACTCCTATTTATTTATTTCAGTTGCTTATCACCCCAGAATAAATATGTTTATATCTCTTTTTTTTATTATTTATTTCTTGTGTAGACAGAGGAGTGTACCCACCTATTTTGTTGACTGGAGCAATCTGACAATGAAATGTAGTATTTACTGACTTAAATAAATATGCAGGAATCAATAGGATATGTTTTGAGTATCTTGTCAACAGTGGAAACCTATATTCTGACAACCAAAACATGTTTCCATTTTAGTTTGAAAATGGAATTTCATTAAAACCAAAACTTTTTAGGAACTAGATTTGCTTTAACATACACAACAGGGGAAAATTCTAAAAATGTATTTATTTGTTTCCTTTCAGTACTTTGATAATAAAAAAGGGTCTGTTTGTCTCAGCTTTCTTTTAGATTGCACATCAACATAAAAATGTGAATTTTATCAGACTGTGTTTGCAGATGCTATATGGCATTATTAGTATTTAGTCTAAAAAATTTTGACAATATACATGTATACATGAAAAAGCTTTCATTGTATTTGGTCTCAATACGAGTTTTGTTAGTTAGGGTTTTGTAGTTTGTAGTTTTTATTTTCTTTGTTTCAGTAATGTAAGATGGAGGTCATCCTCACGATTTTACTGCCATCTTTCACTGAATGCATACCAATCAGCTATCATTGCCCAGATAAAGTACTACTACAAAAACCCAAAAAGTCCTATTCCACTTTTTCTCTCTTATATACATACAATTACCTTAATCATCAAAGGAAGTCAAAACTGAGTATTTTAAAAGCTATCTCAACACATTTTCTTTTGTCTACAACTACATCTGGGATTGTTTTTTTAATGTACATTTGGCTAGATATGTACTAAACCCCTTCATCGGACCAGATTTCCAGCTCTTGGCACTGCTTTGAGTTCTGGTTTCAGTCCAGGGTAGCTTCTGCTTTGTGTAAAAGGGAAATGAAATATCTTTTTCTTTCTGCATCTGTAATGTATGAAATTACCATTACCCTTTCTCTGGGCCCTAATTTTGATTCCTGTGATGTAAGAAACTTCACGTTAATTCACTTTAGAGTAAGGACTGTCACATTAGCCAGAATCAGATGGTGTGAAGCTGTTTTATTTTCACTCAGGTGAAACTGTCACTTAGCATAACTGTAGGGTGAATTTCAAATGTTGCAGGAGCTCCATCTGCTTGGATATTAGATTTCTGACAATTACACTTAGAGAAAAGATGATAGGTCATGGGAAGAGAAAAGAATGCTTCTATGATTTGCAGGACTAGAAACAGAGGACAAAGAATTCACAAAATTACCACCTTTTTTAAAAAAACCATTATATTAGCTATAGTAGGAGAAATCAAGAAGTTGTAAGAAACTGGCTATCATTACAAACAAAGCTTTGTTTCTTGCCACAACATTAAATGATTTAGATAGGGAGGAAGTGTTTGTGTAATTCCAGGCTCATGGGAAGAGGCGTGGAAGTGTCAGCTGTATTCTAGACACACAGAGACTTTGAGATATCTGCCAGTGCATCTTACTGTAATTGAAAATATTTTGGAAATCAAATCAATTATACATACACATACACACATATATATAAAATAATATATTTATCTATATTTTTAAAATTGGCTTTATGTCCATTAGGTTTGTACAGAAATCAGTGCAGCAATGCAGAAAAAGATAATTAAAATTATTGTTTCATTAGAAGTTCCAGTGTGAAGAACACAGAACATCTTGAACCTACTGCAATCAGCTATGACACATAATTAATAAATTGAAACAGCTGAATAAACTCATAATGTTCCTCATTATTTTTTTAACTATCCCCCCCGAGACACACTTGAAATATGGTTCCATGAAATGAGATTTAAGTCAAGCTGTGTTTAATGTTTTTTGAGAATAAAACCTCATCAGATATTTTTTATGAGAAGTTTAACTTGTTTTTACAAATAGGTTCCTAATTCTGATCCCAAAACAAATCCTTTCTGTTAAATTGTGCCCAGCGACAGGACAAGAAGCAATGGGCACAAACTGCAACACAGGAGTTTTCCATCTGGAACACATCAGGAAACACTATCTTACTGTGAGGGTGACCGAGCACTGGCACAGGTTGTTCAGGGAGGTTGTGGAGTCTCCATCCTTAGAGGTATTCAAAAGCCATCTGGAGGTGGTCCTGGGCAACTGGCTCTAGGTGGCCCTGCTTGAGCAGGGGGGTTGGACGAGATGACTTCCAACCTCAGCCATTCTGTGATTCTGTGAAAATCCTTATGTGATCCTAGCCTCCTTCTAGTCCAGCCTCTAGAATAGCAATAGTTGTCCATTCCTTTTAGGTTGTTTTTGGTTTAGATTTATTTTCAAGGTTCCTGTTTTTCTAGAGTAATAAGATTCTTTGACAAGAATCTTTCTCTTTGCATAATTGTCTCAAAAAAGAAGAATGGCTTTACTTTACATTGAAGTGGATTACTTCACTGTATACTAAAGTACCATACTGAGATGCACTGAGTCTTATTTTTTACCCTTAGAAATAAACAAATAGATTGTCCAAGATAAATAGAGGCCCGTATATTCTTACACTTCCTAGATAGTTATAAGTTGAGTATGTCTAGACCAATTATCTTCCAGAAATCTGGAGAAGCTGTTCAAATTCTAACTCCTATTCTTCAATCAGATTAGAGTAGGTAGAGCTTAAATGTTATGAGTTTGTTTCTCTTGGGACAAATGGCAACCTGCTATTGTCTTCAGTCTGCCAAATCAGAATTAAAACCAGATCATAGGCTTGAAGTTAAGCTTGAACTAACATGTGGGTCCTGGAAGGTTAAAGCAGAAGTGTGCTGTATCATTGTGAATATGAGGGAAAGAAAATAAATAAATGCTGCTATCTAATTTAGATGAAGTTTAATGTTATTTACAGGTTCTTAAAATATTTTCTTCCATTGGGGATGTAAGACTGTTATTTAGGAAACTGAAGCTTTTGCTAACATGGAACCCTATTTGTCTTAATTAAGGACTCCATCAATCACAGTCCATTTTTCGACTTCTTAATATTGTAAGTCATAATGTTTAATTTATGAACTCAGTTTTCCAGTCAACTCCAGAGCATGACTGCTATTTTATGCTTTAAGTCTTTCTTTTCCATCTTTACATGGTATTGAGCCTTATTTTAATTTATCTGAGTAAGTGTTTGATAAGATTGTCAACCTCATCTTCCTTCCTTTACAATAAAATATGATGATTTTCATATACGTGAATTTTAAGTTATTTCTTCTATCTGGAAAAAATCTCTAGAAAATACTCTAGCATAAATTAATTGTTTTGCATTTATAGTTCCTTTTTTTTTTCTCCTTTCAACGATTCACCACACTTTGAGGCAAGTCTCTGGAAAATTTCACTATCTTCACAAGATGTTTTTCAGATAAATTTGTCTTTAGAAATGATTACCTGAAGCCTTCAATTTTGCATTCTAACTACCCACCTTCTTTGTCTCTCCTACATTAGAGCAGCACCTTTTGGAAATTTAAATAACCCTTTATTCTGAGAGACTTATCTGTCACTGATTGTCTTATTTGTGTAATGGAGAGAGAGTCAGTTTTTGCAAAAGGCTTCTGCTACAGCCAAATCATTTTGCTTAGTTTACAGCAATTTGAATTCTGAAATATGTACTTGATTCCTTCTTTCTAATATGAAAGTAAAGACAGGAGAAAGATTTAATCTCAGGAATTTGTAGAAGGGGAGTTTCGATGCTTATAGCAAGAGGCTCTAAATTCATATAAGCATCCCACTGTGTAACATTTTCATTGAGTGAATGGTCAGATCCAAAGCTCATTAAAATGATTCAGTCATTAAATCCTGGTCTTTTCATTGATATAAATTCAGATTAGGTGTTTCAACCCTTTCCTTTCTGCAAATATAAACCTTTTGGATAAGGAGAGGCAGGAATGGCCTGCATTCTTGACATAGGCTAAAATGGTAATGGACATTTTTTATTTAATGAAAAAAAAAACAAAAACGTACTTGTAACTACTCCCTGTGGCTGAGGTAGAAAAACCTGTTTGGATCTTGTAGCAAGCAGAACAAAGAGAGGCAGCTGTCAGAGACATAGCAGTTATTGCAGCAGCTTTCAGACTTTTTCTTCAGGAAACAATTTCTCAGGAATCATCTTCTGGTGACTTGCTGCCGTGGCGGGTAGCTTCTGGAGAATTTTGCTTTTGTCAGCCCTAACAGGAAGAGGTTTCCAGCTTAGGGAGTAAGGGCTTGCATTGTCTTCAACTGACACCTCTTCAACTGACAGCTGATCAGCGTGTTGAGCACTTTTTCAGCTGTAGCCTAGGGATCTAACCAGTAGCAGAAGCTCCCACAGTGCAAAAACCAGTTGTTGAGAAAGGCCCAGAAACTCTGCTCGAGATTGTGCGAGACTGCTAGAGGCTGCACAACAATGGTGTCCATGCACATGGTTTTGTATCTGGCCGGAACAAATATTCCTGGCATATGTGAGCTCTCAGTGCAGACAGAGCTCCAGAGAGACTCCAGGTCTTGGACTGCAAGTTGTCCCTGGCACCTCTCCCTTGTGCTAGGGACAAAAATCATCTCGCCTGTGGGAGGTGTGCTATTGCTGAGGTGCTCGGTCATCAGGTGAAGGAGCATGAGAGGAGGTGAGAAGACTGCATAACAGCAGGGAGGTTAAACAGGAGATCTACAAGGTCTTCACAGAGAGCCTGCAGAGCCAAGAGTTTGAGTCCTGTGATGTGAGGAAGGGTGGAGAGCTAAAGACTATCCTCGAAGGAGTAGGGGAAGAAGACTGGACAATCAGGACATCAGGCAACAGAATAAAGTTTCCTTCTCCAATTTCATTTCTGCAATTAAAGTACAGGTACAGTGGTCTGGGAACAGGTAAAGAGGGACAAAGCCCATCAGAGAAGGTGTCAGAGGCAGCTGGCCCTGTGTTTTCCACTGAGGGCTGCTGCCATTCTGGATGGCTTTAGTTGCTGAGGTCAAAGTGATCAGGCTCAATGGATCATTGATGAAGGAAGCCAAAACTGCAGTGAACAACTTCTTTTTTCTCCCTCCCTTCCCAGTTTGAGATTGTCTCCTTCACAAGATGATTCAGTCTTCAGATGGTTCTTAACCCTTGGCTTCTGCTCCCCGGACTCTGGGGAGCTCTGCCCGGTGCTGGCGTGTGTTTTCCAGGCCAGGGCAGCTGCCTTACCACGTTGCGTAGCTGTTTGTGTGTGTTTTCTCTTAGCTGCTTCTTTTTTTTTTTTTTTTTTTTTGGCATGTTTAAAAAGCACTTTTTGCAGCTCTCAAGATTGCATTTCTTCAATGCAACCCAGTAATGGACCTGGTTCTAGTTCTGGGCTTCTGTTTTGACTCTGTGCCCATGTTTTTAAGGTGTTTGCTGTTGTCCAACAGTTAAGCTACACATTGTAACAAGAGACATGGTAATAAGCAAGTTTTTGCAAGATTTCACACTGCAAGTTGATAAAAAGCCTAACAGGCCAGGACTGCAGCCATGCACAGTCAGCATTAGGCATAGTTAGTATAAGATCTGAGGCCATTTCCTAGCAATGGCAAAATACATTTACTGGACCATTAGGTAAAAAAAAAAAGCCTAGATATTATTCACCAGTTATGCTGTATTTGTGCACTTGAGTTCAAAACAATATTACTCTAGTAATTATTATTACAAGCTAATATTTTTAATTCTGCTTAGTATGCTTCCATGTTTGTGAGTGAAATAGCCCTCTGCTTTGGTATAGCGTGTACAGTTCCAGGCATCTGCTACTGTGTCTTTTAGCTCTGAGGGGTGCCCTTATCTGTCCAACCACTGTGGATTCCACCCGCTGTGATTCTCAATTATTTTCTTTAAAGTTGCTATGGAAAAGGGCAACATCTAGTAATTTACCTAAGGCTGGCTCCTTAGTCTTATGTCTTATGAACTATGTATGTCCTGGAGTTAGCCAGAAGCAGCAGCTTTGTATTCCAAAAAATAATTTCGTTCTCCTCTTATCCATGCTTTTTTACCACCTAGAGATGTATAAAACTCAGAATAAAATGCACAATGATTATGTAAAAAATAGATATTTCCAATAGCAATAATTTTCAGTTTGCTGGTGTTTTTTTTTCCTCCTTTTCCAGTGGATTCCAGCACTAGTGATTATGAATAAAATATGGGAAAACAAACAAACAAACAAACAAACAAACAAAACCCAACTACATTTTTAACCATCTAAAGTAGAGCTGAACAAAAGTATGTGTCAAATGCACTGATTAAAGAACTTCACACATGCTCATCATGAGTAGGAAATACACTGCTGAGCTCAGAAGATGTGTTATTCCCCAAACAGATAATTTCAAAATGTGGGTATCTCATAATATGTTTTGCTTTTTCCTCAAGGAGCAAATTGCCACCTATGTTAAAACACCAGAACACTTTTCTGACAAAAATAATCAGAGCAGAGCTGTGATTCATTTATTCCTAAAAAATCTGCACTGAATTTCTTCATGAAATAAAAAGGTCAAAGATTATGCTATTGAACTGCTGGAGCCCTAAGAGGGATGCCTTCTTTCAATTTGCTCGAAGAAAAACTTTCAACATAGTTCCTTATTGAATTTAAGGGGAAAAATAACAGAGTTTCTGACTCTTAAGGAACTTCTACCTTTACTTTACTGTAAGCTCTCCTTTAGGAAGTTTGGGTAACTATCTACTATGAGTCTGAGGAGAGACTTGGGATTGACAGTTTCTAGATCATTTCTGAATTGCTGTCATCCACACAGACAATAGCCAGCCTTAGGCTTGGAAAAAATATACTTGGTTGTATTTGAAACTATGATTCTCTGTGCCACAAAAAGTTTTTGTACTCGGAAGAGAGGCTTTAGTTCACAAATCTCCTTAGGAAGGTCGGCCTAGGAATTTAGCAAATATTTATTTTGACTTTCTTAAATGAGTTAGAGTCTACCCCTGACTTACTGGTAGCTCATGCATCTCTCCAGAGCGATATTTCTCCTCGCAGTATGCAGTGTGGGGGATACCCTACTCGAGCCTGAAAAACCTGGTGCTGCTGGGTTTCAGCCCTATAGCACAGAAACAAGTCTTCGGGGGGGGGTTAACTTTCTAAAGTTAGTGCTCACACTACGACAGAACTTTACATCTGGATCTTTATTGGAAATTCTGGGAGCATTGAACTTTCTGAGGCAATCAGTATCTTGGGACTAGTTTTAAAAAAGGCAATGGGGAGTTTAACAGATGCAGTGGCGAGGAACTATGTGGTTAACCCTGCCTATTTTGGCACCAGTTTGTGTAAAACAGAACATTTTCTGGGAATGCTTTAGGATTTCAGGAAACACTTCCTTTCCACAAGGAAGTTTTATCAAAAAATTACTTCCTGATTCTAGTACTACAACAGCCTAATTACTCTAATTTGCCCTAACAGTAAGACAAATATTCTCACTTGGTGTTATAACAGAGTTTTATATTCAGTATTGACTTAAAATATTGTATTGGGAAAAAAAAAAAGTATTATGGTGATGTAGAAGCCACACCAATAACAATGAGATTATCACAGGAAAATAATGTAAGACACAATAAAGTGTTCTATTTTTCCCATATCTATACACAACGGATGCCTGGTTTGGAATAAAAACCTAAGAAATATTTAGATGTATCTTTATATTGAGCTGGCATGCTGATCAGCTATAGCATGTAATTTTTCTTTTCTTTATTCCATACTGCGTATAGATTTTGAAAGCTACAGTCATAAGTGTTCAAAATTTTATGATGCTAAACCACCACTTTTATAAATACTAATTTTAAGGAAAAAAAATGCCATGATACAACAGATTTTTCCTGTGTTTTAGGGGCCTCACTGAAACATATACATATATTTAACATAATGAAATGAAAACAAACTTTCCTAGAGATGCCTTTATTGTCTGTCCTGTTCTGTAGCCAACAATCTATACAGTGTAGTTTCATAATTTCTGATGCTTCCTGAATTCTTAAAAAGAGCAATATAGTTCTCAGGAAAAATGTTGTCTCAACAGCATCAAAATCTTTTGCTTAGCCAAAGAATTATCCAAAAGACAGTCAATTTTATTGTTGTCTTTCATTATGATGACTAATTTTTTTATGATCAAATCTGATTGTTCTGCATCTGCTTTCTGTTTGTCCTCACATATACTGTCCTTGAGTACAGATTAATCTGTTTACACGATTTTCAGTTTTCTGTGCCCATATTTTTTCTTATTGTATTGTCTGATTCAACTCCACGCTCTCAAGATCAAGGAAAAAATGCTGGCCAATAATGCTGATGTTTTGCATAAGCTGTGCTAATTTCACACAATTCCCATCCCACTTCCTTGAGATAACTGTGAGGAGAGGTCATTGTTGTGTAGCATAACCAGCTGATAACAGAAGACAATAGACACATCTAGATCTGCCAATCCTTTGATGTGTTATTATTTGAAAGCCACGTAGGAGAAGACTGGCGAAAGACACACAGCTGATTGACTTCGATCTGCATGTCTCACAAGCTTTGACCCAGGAATACAGAGCAATTAATTGCTCATGCTGCAAAGCCTCCCAAAAATCAAAATCTGTGAAATGCATCTTCTGCCATCTCTAGAATGCTATCCTTTTGCTGTTGTGGCATGTATATACAATATATCTCACTTGCCTCTATACCTATTAAGGATTTCTCTCTACAATATTGTCACAATTTTTAATATGTTCATATCAGGACAGAGTGTCTTCATAGGCGCTGACTATTTTAAGGGAGCTTGCCCATCACTGAGTGGGATTCCTGCATTTTTTTTCACTGTATAGCAAGTATATTAGCTTTTGTTACTTCAAAGGTAAGCTTGAGCAACATACAAGTCATTAATCTCTTGAGCCTACTGCTTTGACACCAATGTAGTTATAAATGGTCAGTTAAAGCAATAAAAGACAGGGATATTGGGCAGAGATTTCAGGTTAGAAAAATCTCTTCTGGATGATTTTTAAGATCATTTCGGTTTGAATGCTGAAATAAAATCCGGCACTGCTATACTTCATAGAAGAAGGATTGGTAGGACATGGCTATTGGAGGAGGATTAGGAGGATTACTAGTTCCTTGGCAAGGGGTATAGAGAGCAAATGAAAAACTAATTAATGAGTATTAATTAGAATGTTATGTTCTGGTCAGTGGCTGCATTTGCTGAATATAATTTGTGCAGGTTTTTCAGGCACTTTGTACCAAATACACAGGAAAAAAGTGAAAAGTGGAAGATGCCAAGTGCATAAAAAATACATTATCATTAAGGCAGTAGATTTACGTGAGACATTTTAGAGGCAATTAATTGTGCTATATCTTCAGCTGATATGAAGCAAAGACAGTGCTGTTTTACATCCACGTTATCTATTGCAATTTCTAGACATATGCAAAACCCACAGTTTTAAACTCTTTTTATGAGTTCAAAAAACTCATCTGTACTTTCAACTAAGTCCATTCTAAACCCATACTTATAAAATAAACAAATTATTTTTAAAATAAAAAATTGTATATGGGTGATTTTAATAAAAATAATACCCTAAAATAAAAGTAGACAAAGAATTGGAATTGTAATTCTTGCCCTCATAGGCCCATACAATGCGGTGATAAATGGATGGAGTTTTTTATATCACAGTGACTCAGTTATGTGTTGCTTTTGTTTTTCTTGTCATACTTGCCTTTCTCCTGTTTCGAGACCTGCTTTATAGTCCAGTCTTTATTTCTGAAAATGTCTGCTTAATCAGTTTCTGTTTAAATACAAATGCATGGATTAATTTTCACTGTCAGTCTGCCAGTTACTCACCTTCTTCAGGGTAAGCCTATACTCATTTAATAGCTTTTGACATCAAGATATTTAAAGAAGCTACTCTTTCCCCCATAGTAAAGAAGATAAATTTATGTAGTTAGAAAATATTTAGATTTTACTTCCTACTTGTTTTGCAAACAAGAACTCAAAGAACATATGCAAAAGACAGATGTAATTCCTTAGCTTGTGGAAATAGAAGAAGTAATCTCATTATGTGCCTAATGAGGTTATAGAAATGAGTGCTAATCTCATTTCCTCTGAAGGACATTTAAAACTAAATTTCATACCATGGGCTGAAGAGAAATATTACCTAACAGGTGATATGACTAAGATTATGCCTAGTTTCTCTCTTTTCTCTTCATCCCCATTTCTTTTTCCTTAAAAGAAAAACATTTTTAATTTAATCCTGCTAAAATAAAAATTGTTTCATTGAGATAAAAAAAACAATCAACATTTTCATTATTTCCTTTCAGAAATAATTTTTGGTTTCTCATTAATTAATTTGGGTCACTGCATTTTTTGAATTCTAGATGGCAGGAGTCCTAGGTGTGTAATCATTCAGGAGTGAAAGAAAAGATGAAGGGTATTGGGGCCAAATTGTTTGCAGTAGCACTTACACCCATTTTCACAGGCGAGATGGACCTTCTGTGACAGCAGACACCATGGTCCTACTTGTCATGCAAGTACAACGTCTTCAGAAAGCACTCGGCCATCATTTCACTGGGCGTGGAAACAAAACTGAATCAAAACTACGTGAGTTTGGAGAACACAACACCTTTACCGTCCTTCAGTAGCGCAGGAACAAAAGAAGGTTCTGATGGTTAACACATTGGTCTTGCATGCCAGGTAAGTGGTTAAAATAAACACCCATGAAATAGCCATCTTGCTCATATATTAAAAACAAAACAAAACAAAACAATCTAAAAGAATAAATGGTGCTATGCTGCAAGTTAGTAAACATCAAGAAAAGATGTTCAGATGATTCATTAGGTTAATTTTTTCATTTTAATCTTGCAAGATGGGAAAAAAGCAGTTAGTACTCCAGCTGAGAGAGTCAGCACTTCCAATGAGTTAAATATCAACACTAATTTCATGTAAGATGAGAGTACATCATAAAAAATTAAATACTGAAATAGCTAAGCTTTTTATATAAAAAGAAGTCTTATAAGAAAAGCCGTCATCAGATTTTACACTTTAAAACTTCTCTTGCAGTATTTTGGTTGTCTTTGTTTCTTTTAAGCTGAGGAAAATAGCTCCTGAATATGAAGTGTTTCAATTACTTACTCCTCACCTATAACCATGTCAGGCTATTTTATTTTGCCAGGTTTGGATGTCTCTGGATGAACTTGAACTTCCCCGTTCTTTTGCATACATCTGGTAAAAATACTAAGACATTGTCATTGCTTAGAATTGAAAATGGGCTACCAAAATAATGAAAAAGGATGTTGCAGCAGTTAGAACATTTATCTGGGGGGAAAAAAAAAAAAAGAGTGCTGCTTGCTTCAACAGATTATTTGTGCTGTGCTGCACTAGCAAATCCTCTAGCCTTGTGAACAACGATTCAGTTCCCTCTTCTATCTCCTTTTTTCTGAGCATCCTCAAAATTATGGAGAAACCTAAAGCTTTTGAAGCCACCTGAACAACACAGCCATATCAATCCTATTGTCACATGACTACAGAATTTAAGCATCATTAGAGCTTAGTTTGTTCAAGTCCCAGTATCACCTTTGAAAATGAGTGTCATAACATTTTATCTTTATAAAATTTCTCTCTAGGCTTGTCTTTTTTTTATTGTTCTTACTATTCTTTACTTTCAAACAGGGAGCAATATTGATTCTGAGGTAAAGAAATATATTAATAATTCTGAAATGCTCATATGTCATGGTAATAGTATTTTTAGATACACTGAAAAAGGCTTATCTTTCCTTGCTACTTTAGTGGTTGGCAGAGAGGATGCACAGCCAAGGAGCCGTTCTGGCCAGCTGTGCTAGCTGTCACATAGCTTAATAAACTGCACTCAGAAAAGTAGCAGAAATTCTATTAAATACTCACTCTGATGTAATGTGACCGCACACTTGTATTGTGTTTCCAATGCAGTCAATTTAATTTGTATTCTATTCCATTGTTGCTCTGAAAAATATTTAAGTACATTGATTGACGCTCTAAAAGAGCAAGTGCTTAAGCATCCTGTACATTTGCTAAGTTCCCACCGTGAAAATTGTTCTGGGTTTCTACTGAAAAAGGTAAAAGTTACAGAACGATGGTGATATATTTTCTTTTCCATAAATTCATAATATTTTTTACCATTGTTTTGTCACACATTGTTGATATGTATCTCTGCTCCTGCAGAACATGACAGACTAAATTATATATGTACAATACTATGACCATATTTATAGGAAAAAAAAAGCTTTATTCAAATAATTGAAAATGAAGTACACTTTAGCCTAGCATATGATATACTTAGGAATCTTTGTTAAGGATTCCTGTTAAAGAGTTGAAATAATCATGCTTGCTTATCATCAAACCTTTGCCTAGATGTGTTTTCTTTTGGTGGCAGAAGTATAGCACTGAAAATGAACTAACATTTAAGTATTTATTGTATTTCTGCTTTGCTTTATTGTTTTTTTTTCCAAGAAAGCATTCCTCTTCTCAGATATTTATTCTTTTTAAGGGGTTGTCATAGGCCTGAATTAGGAAAAAAGGCCTTGAAAAGGAAGCCTTTGAGGAGATTTGGATGTTACAAGTTAAAGTGAGCATCACCAAGCTTTTAAGTTACTTGACAAATCATTAAGAAGTACAGTGTATTAAAAATATAATCAAATTCTATATCCATATGTACTCTTTTCTATATTGAATTTATCTTCTGCTAATGTTGATTTATTTGTGGGGGTTTTTTGGTTTCTTGTTTTTTTTTTTTACAGAACGAGGGAAGCCATTATTGTCCATTTGTGTGGAATATTAACTAATGTCAAATGTCATGATCTACACTATTTTTCCAACAGTATTCAACTGATATATATGAATTTTACTTAAACTTTCTATCCACTCTCTTTGTTGGGAAGCTTTCTTACAGTAGTCAACATAAAAGATCTTTGCATGTTTTCCCCATACAAATAATTCTGCTAATCACCATGCTTTCCTCACTGGGACATAATTAACAGAGGAACTGGAAAGTGATGGTGATTTGCTTAGACTGTAACTTATTTTAATTTTACTTCATAAAGTTATCCTTATTTTTACTAAAGAACAGATACTAAAAATAAAGTAACAATAACATAAAAAAACCTTTTCCTCTGCATGAAGCAGACTTTTTTTTTTTTTTTAATGCAGCAACCTCACTTCTCATATTGTCTAGCAACAGACTATATTAATGGTATTTTCAGCTGAAACTGAGATGGTTTGGTCTATTACTGTTCATTGTCAGTATCTTATCCAGAAGCAGTAGGATGAACTCTGCCTGCCACTAATACTCAATCTATGTCTCTTTGTGTCTTTATTTCAGCAGGAGAATGTGCTAGATGAGATACTGAAAACAGATGTACAACACCAGATGAAAAAATGCTGCATCGTGTTGAATTTCTCTGGGCAGCTGGTATTATACCTTTTAAATGTCTCTATGTTTGCCAGAATAGCATAATAGTCAATTCACTCCTCAATAACAAGCTGGCTGTTCTTGGTAAATAGAAAGGTGTTACATCTATTTCTCTTACCATAACTGAGGCTTTCTAGTTCATCCATTAGTTTCACACTTGAATTAAAATCTAAACAAGTGAAGAAAAAAACATCCAAGCTAAGTTGTGTAGAAGTACTGAAAATAGGAAAGGTTGAAGGGACAATTCCTGCTTATAGTACATTAAATAGGTTGCAGTTGTTTGTTTGTTTGTTTGTTTCCTTTGTTGGTTTGTTTTTTCTTGAATCACTTTGTATACTTGTACTAGAACATTCTTTCAGGGCCACTTTTCTTTGAAGATGCCTTAATATTATGCACGTAAATATAATGGACTAGTACCCTTAGTTATAAACACATTGTAATTCCTCAGACATTCTTTACAACATCGTATAAAGAGACCAACACAAAAAAAAGGGTAGAGTTTATAGTAACATCCCTTTCATCATATGTCATAACTTTCCACACTTTTTCTTTCTTTTTTTCCTGAGGATTTCTGTACCTTATTTCTTCAGAAAAAAATTAAGGATGAATCATTGTAATCAGAAGTTGATTCCTGAAGTTTACTCATATCAAGTAGCATTTCATTCCTTATATTGCTCCATCAACTACAAGATCACTGTGAAAGACAGAATTTAACATTCCTAGAGAAATTGGAATTTGACCCTGAATAAAGTACTAGTCCACTGTGATTGAACTGAGCAAAGCTTGAACCAGTGAACAACCCCAAGCACAGAGAAATTAATGTTTTACCCTTGACCTGAAATTGGTACTGTGAAAACATCGTTTAGCTTGCTTTGCTGTGTGCTCGTTGCTGTAATCAGGGGCTTAAGTATCTTACACAGAAATATATTCTAGAACTTACAATATATCCATGTCTCTTTCTTATTATTTTTATTGATTCCTACTAATAATAGCACACACAAGGTGAAAAAATATGGAGAGGCCCTTTTTTTACTTAAACTCTTTTAGTTGCTGGTTCAACTCATAGGCTGAACAGGCATCTGCCTTGAATGGCAGCTAACAGTGGGTGGCAGAGCATCTCTGCCAGCAGCTGAGGAGACTGATCTGGTCTGTCTGAGTCCGGTTTGTCCTCCTGAAGTGTATCAGGCAGTCACTACTTAGAGGTCAGCTCTCTGCAACAGTCGTAGAAACCACCTCCATCCACCTCTAGCGGTAGTGGCAGAAGAATGCCTTTTCCTCTCCGCTACTTTCTGCAGAGTTTCTTCTGTTCCCCTTCCCTCGTGGTGACAGCCATAGACCAAGCTTCTTCCCCTTCCTGCTTCTCACAAGGAAGTGAAAAGAGGGTCTTGAAAAAGAAAGGAAAATCAGGTGATGCCTTTTGTGGATGCTGGGTAGGAAGAGGATTGCATTGGTGATAAGAGGGTGCATCCCTGGATCACAGTAGAGCGAAATCATCTCGAAGAAGGACTCTAGAAGGCAGGAAAGAGCCAAGATGTGATTCAGAGGGAAATTCTTCTCCTGCCACAGTCCTGATGACAACTCCACTCCAACATCCCTTCTGAACTCCCCCCTTACACAGAGTGTTTGATGTGGACAGCAACTTGCTTTTCATATCTGGCTGAGAAGCCTCAAGTTGGCTGTCCTAACTCTGAGCTAGAATGAAGTAATGAATTCTACAATAATACTGGCTCAATTGTTATGAGGTGCATAGAAATTATTAATTGTGAAACAATAGAATGTAATATTGCATATTTCTGCTTATACTTTTATTTTAAATTTTTTTAATTTAATTAATACCTTGATGAATTTCTTGCTTTCTACTTGTAGGTCTTATCTACACCACAGATTTTAGATACATTTTTAACCCAGTAGACATATGGTGGGTGGCTTGTAGCCTAAGCCATTTTCAACATTTTCTAATATGGTATTTCATTTGCATTATTTATAATCAGCTAAGGATCTACATAACTTGGTGTCTGCTTCCCTTCTTCCTCAGGACTATAGGAGAGCTGAGATGAAAAGACCATTGACTATAGCACGATCTCCTTGACTGGCCGGGGACCATGACTATAAAGGCATGTGCCCTCCTAGTTTGTCACCTTCCTTGAAAATACTCTGATGTCAGTAGCTCTTAGCTCAGGCCAGTGGGGAGAAGTATGAGAGGACTGACTGGCATGAGGGCGACCGCATGAGGTGTTAGTTTCAAAGCCAGCCCATGCTACACAACGTGGAAAACACGCAATGCCACAGAAGTGCTGGCATTCTCGCCAAAGGGTGTCACAGATGACACAGTTGTACAGGGGTTCAAGAAGGAGCTGAACAAAGTAATGCATGAAAAGTCCTCTGAGAAATATCAATTATGTATAAAACACATTCAGCTCAGGAGGTTTCTGAGCCCTAAATTAATGCCAGCCTGAAGATTGGTCAAGGGTATAATGTATGCTGGCCCCTTCCTTATAGCTTTTGTCTGAGTATTAGCTTTTGGCGATCATTCGTATGTCATAAGCAACACTGAACATATGAGCAAATGGTTTAAGTGACAAGTGTAAAAAATGAATAAGGTGTCAGCCACAAACCATTTTATCATGGTTTTCTGTGGTATGAGTTAGAAAACAAAGTAAAAAGTTTTTTTCTTGAGGATTTTCAGCAACTGATAGGGTTTTGGATGAGAATGATGCATTTTTAAACGACATTCAATTGAAGTGGCTTTGGTATAGAAATACAAATATGTTTTGTATAATTAAATTTTTTTTCAAATATCTTTAATTGCTTTCTTTGATCTAAATAAATAATTATTTGTTTAAATCATATGGAAAACCCTTTATAAAACTTCTGAAAACTATTAATTTTGCATTTCAGGTAATTAATACTTGCTTATGTAGAACTATGCTAATCTGACCCATATTGGACAAAGGTAAAAACCTGTTTTAATATACCAAAACATAGGAGATTTTTTTCTTCTTTGCTTAACCTAGATTTTAGTGGGGAGCATATCACTAATACAAATTAAATAGAAAACTTACCTATTTTAGTAGAGAGGAAAAGGATAAGCCAGTAGGCATGGACATATTTTCCATGATAGGAGGCCTTTTCAAGTCTTTTGGTAATACTTTGGGGATGCATTATCTTTTTAGCTAGCAATAAAAAAATAATAAAAAGTGTAATAAAAAGCATAGTTTAATCTTTAATTTTCCTGAACCTGGAAAGTTCAGTTTTGCTTAATGTCTTCATATTTTTTTTTATATAGAAACTGTATGTACATACCGTGGCAAACAAATATAAACTATAATTTAATTTGTCTGGCAGGCAAAGCCTAAAGGTTATCCAAGCCATCCGGAACTTAAAAATGTGCAAATATTCTCTGCAACTATGTGCAAATATTTCTGTGGCTGTGTGTGGGGTTTCGTGTCGAGGTATTGGCAGCGGGGGGCTGAGGGTGGCCTCCGTGAGAGGAGGGCAGGGGCTGCCCCGAGCTGGAAGCGGCCAGTCCCAGCCGGTCCCAGCCAGTTTCAGCTGGTTCCAGCCGGTTCCAGCCAGTTCCAGCCAGGTCCGCAATGGCCCCCCAGCCGGGCCCGTCAGCCGCAGGGGTGGCACCTCTGGTGAGATGTGTGTCAGGGCGGGCAGAGCGCTGCACGGCGGGGTGAGGCGCCGGCAGTGCGTGGGATGGCGGCCCGCCACAGCCAGGAGGGAGCAGAGGGGGGCGGGAGGTGCTGCAGGCGCTGGAGCGGGGATTCCCCCGCGGCCCCTGGAGAGCCGGCGCCGGAGCAGGTTCACCTGAAGGACTGCGGCCTGTGGAGAGGACCCAGGCCGGAGCAGGGAAAAAACGCGGGGAGAGAGGAGCGGCTGTTACAGACGNAGTCTGCTTTCCGCAAGTCAACGGAGCGTGACGCGCCCGTCCCCACCCCCTGTGCTGCTGGGGGAGGAGGTAGAGGAGCTGGGAAAGAAGGAGTTGAGTTAAGCTTCAGAGGAAGAAAAAGGGTGGGGTGGTTAGAAGCTGTTTTATTTTTTGTCTTTGTTTTTCGCTATCCAAACCTATTTTAATTGTCAATAAATTAAATCAATTTTCCCCAAGTCAAGTCTGTTTTGCTCGTGAAGGTAACTGATAAATGATCTCCCCATCTTTATCTCAACCTACGGGCATTTTCATCTTATTTTCTTCCCCTGTCCTGTTGAGGAGAGAGAGTGAGAGAGCAGCTGGGGGAGCATCTGAGAGCCAGCCAAGGTCAACCCGCCACCATAGGTACTGCAAAGCAAAAATCAATATTACATAGTATGGAGACAGATAGTAAGTATTGATGCTGGTTTGTTGTTTAAAAATAGAGAGTAAGAAATATGTGCCAAAGGCCTTTCTCTGACATTGCATCATTTTCATATTTGTATTTATCTGCTTAATTTAACAACATTTTATTTGAGGATAAAGTGTAGAAGTGGTGAAGGCAATCAAAGTGAAGTAGCACAGAAAGTTGTTACATAGATTTTATCGCTGGAAGTAGAAAGACCCTCAGATTTGTAAATAATTGCAGCTTCTTTGACAGTCCCTGATTATTCCTGAAAAGTTTATAGTGATTAAGAACTAATTTGTATTGCTTCCATTGCTTCATTGCTTTGCAGCCGTGAATAGGTTATGTACTTTTTCTGATAGGTTTAGGCCATAGGGAGTTTCATAAACTTACTCTGTTTAGCAAACTTACTTTACTCACTGCTTTTAACTCTACTCACTTGAAAAGAAAAGCAAATAGAGAAATAATATTCCTGGTAGATATGTTTGCAGAATTTTAAATATTATTATTTAAACATTATTTACCAAAACCTCCCCAAACCTAATTACCCCTTAACATCACTATTATTAAAAACATGCTTGATTTTCTGATTTAAGCCAGGACTTCTACTATAAATTTTTCCTTCCCTGTAAGATCACCTGAGAACTTCTCTCTGTGCACAAGGCTATCTTTTGGCAATTTCATGTAGCCTTTCTCCACCAGGTGGAACATGTACCAGTCCCGTGCTAACCCCACTAAGCAATTCTGTTGCTAGTGGACTACTGCGTGTAGGTGTATGGGGAAAGGAAATAAAGGCCAAATTCAACACAGCTGAAGTAAAAGGAAGAATTCCACTTTATTTCGGTGGGATATAAATATAGGATTATTTCTTATTTACCTAAGGGGACATTATTGAAAGAACATTTGCCTGACCTCATTAGATGCAGAAAGAGTAGAGTACAGGGACTGTCCTTGCTGAATCAGTCATCCTTTCTTCCTGCTACCCCAAATTTATCTGAGAGGGAATAACCAGCTGGAAGATGAAGGAACAGGCCTCCAGAGTGATGCAACCATGACCTGCAGATTTTTTTCTGATCAGTTATAGATGATTAGATAGCTTCTGCTTCTGTATTTGAGGGAGGAGTAATGCTAAGTGCAGAGATCACCGAAGTCTAAACAAACAAACATCCACAAGAAATAGTCTTAAATATTATGAAGCTGAGTCTACAATTGATTCTCACGGGTGAATATGGTTTGCAACAATACTTATGCATGTGTGTATAATGCATGCAATATTCTGGTTTCTATAATCTCTACAGCACAATAATTGCAATCCAATTACTTCATCCACCTTTATCTGCTTATCTCAGGTAAATAATGTCTCTCCCCTGTATGAGGGATGCAGCTGGAAAAGGCTAGTATTAAAATAACTCAGAAAACTTTAATGTAATTGTAAATAAAAATTAATTCTATGTTGGAAGCAGATGGTTTCATGAATATTTATACATTTGTCACTTTCAGGTTTTTTAATGATATTGTAACCTTTGGAGGAGAGGACTTTACTGCTCATCTTTATGATTTATTGCTATACATTGGTTCCTTATAGTCTTGGACCAGACATTCAGTACCCATATTAATGTGCGATGACTAAATGCTTATTTTTCAAAAAGCACTGTAACAACTGGAATTGCTAAGAGCTCCAGAGCTGACCAAATGCAAGGCTTTTAAAGTATTTGGCACTAGAATATACATTTTTTACCACCATAAATTGAGATCAGGCCCCAGTCTCACTCCCTTCAGAAAGAAGTGCAAGACTTGTCTGCACGTTGTTGTTTTTTATAGTAGCAAAATGTGTGAATAACAGCTCGGCAGCACATCCTTAAGATAAGCAACAGAAATTATCTAAAAGAGAAATGTGATATCAGTACAGTAATGCAGATTGGAGAATCTAGTGAATTTTATGCAATTTGTTGGCAAGAAGATTCAGAAGTGATGGATGTCTTGTAATTACTGAGAAGAATGTGAAATATATTTTGCGGGACACTATTTAACTGATGTCATTCCTAAATCTCACTTAAAAGTTTCATTGATTTAATGGTTTGTGGACCAGGAGCTCTCACCCTTGAAAGAACATCTGTTGTCAATGTGCTCATATTTTTAAATTCGCTTTGATGCTTATTTCATTGTAATTCATTCCACTTATTAGTTTGAAAGAATTGCTATTAATGGAAGCATTGGATACTCACAGATGCTTTCATCAAAATATTTAAAACATTCACATGCTTTTAGCATGCAAGAGTTATCAGGCATTTTATAGCTCTTCATAGGAAAATGCTTGGTGCTCCACTCAGCAAAATTTTGCACATTCAAGTTTTTTTCCCACATCAGATGCTACTTTGAAAGTTTTGATGGAGAATAGCTTTACAGAATGACAGGATCATAGAATAGTTGAGGTTGGAAAGGACCCCTGGAGATTGTCTAGTCCAACCGTCCTTTCTTAAAGCAGCATCAAATAAAGTCCTTTGCTGGACTCACCCCAGTAAGTCCACGTCCCTCTTTATCTTGCAGAGCCCAGCACTGGACACATCACTCAGCTGTGTCTTCATCAGTGCTGCATAAAGGGGAAAGACCACTTCCCTTGACCTTCTCGCTGTGCTCTTCCAAAAGCAGCCCAGGAGGCTATTAGCTGCCTTTGCCATGAGGGCACATTGCCGCCTCATATTCAGTTTTGGTGTCCACCAGGACCCCCAGGTCCTTCTCTGCAGAGCTGCTTTCCGGCCACGTGGTCCCCAGCGTGCACTAGGGCATGGATTTATTCCTCCCCAAGGGCAGAACTTAGCATTTCCCTCTGTTGAATTTCATCTGATTCCTGTTGGAATTCCTTCAAACATGAGGCTTCTTCCAATTGTCCAAAGAAGGTCTCATCTACCTCTTCCCAATCAAGTGGTCTGTAGCAGACAGTCACCACTACATTGCCTATGTTGGTCTGCCCTCTACTCCGGACCTACAAGCTCTGAGCTGGCTCATCAGCTGTTTCAAGGCAGAGCTCCATGCATTCCCTTGCCTTCCTGGCCTGCCCTTCCCCATGGACCTCTATCCATCCATTGCAGTCCTCCAGGCATGTGAGTTATCCCACTACACTTCCATTATCCCAAGGAGATTGTAGCCCTATAAATGCACATAGACCTCAATTCCTCCTGATTGTTCTTCATGCTGCATGTAATAGTGTAAAGGCACTTCAGAGAGGCAATGAGTCATGCTGATTTCCCAGTCCCTAGTTTAAAGGTCTCCTTTCCCAGTCCCTAGTTTAAAGATCTCCTTTCCAGATGGGCCAATTTTTTGACAAAGATATTTTTGCCCCACTTTGTCAGGTGGATCTGTCTCTTACATGCAGCTATCGGTCTTCAAAGATTGCTGCATGGTCATAGAAACCAAAACACTGTTGCCACCATCAGCTGTGCAATGATTTGACCTCCAGGGTTGTCCAGTCATCCTCCAGCACATCCCTCTCACTATCAGGATCAGAGACACGACCCTGTCCTTGACCATCACCTCCAGAGCTTGGTTAAGCTTGATACTTTCCAGCCCTCCCCTGGCAGTATCGCTGGTGCCAACATGGAAGAGCAATAGGAGATAATAGTCCAAGAGTCAGACTAGATGATAGGGTTGGGAGAGGGCATCTTTTGTGCCCTGCAGTCTCCCACTACTAACACTTGCTGCTTCCCCCCTGCCGCCGGTGCCCCTGAGTGGCTCAGACTCAGCTGACAGAGATGCTCCATTCAGCAGTGCTCCCAGGTTTTCATCAGCTGATGGTGGTGAAACTATTCCATAATTGCAAGCCTTCAGATGGAGCAGGAGCCTTCCTCCTGGTGCCAGAAGCCACAGGCTTCCAGCCTTTGCCACGGTGGAAGTTTCCACTTTGCAACCTGACAGGCACAGGCTCTGCCTGCCTCACAGCTTCATCTGGATGTTTGCACTCTTGAAGCTACAAGGTTTCCGAGAAGATCCAGTTGATCTCTTTCTTATTGTGTCTGATTCTCTGTAGTCTCCTGACCTGCTCCTGCAGCTCCTTCTCTTAGAAACACAGCCCCTTGACAACTGCACATTCCTGCAGGCTAGAAGACCATGTGTCCCAGGCCCAAGGTGCTCCCTGCAGATTGAGACCTGCAGAGCTGTCTTCCTTCAGGACCTCCATCTGGGTCAAGGCCTCCAATGTTGCAAGGACAGTTACTCCAGGGGCTGCTGGGGACTGTGGAGCATCACCGCTATTGCTGAGGTTGGGTATGATGCTCTGAACAGTGTTACTGGCCCCTTCTTTGTGCCTTTCTGTATGAACCGCTGCACGGTTAACTCATTAGTGCTCAGCCAAATAACTCCCATTGATCTTAGCTCCCACTGATTCTAGACCTGATATTCAAATCAAGAAAAACACCGTTTCTTCAGTTGAAAGTAACTTCTATTTATCTTTTTTCAGACCTCATTACCCACTTCTTTTTTTCTTTTTTTTTTTTTTTTCCCCAAGTACAGTGAGATTTAGACTTTTATGTGGCAGATGGTGGTGGTTTTGAAGTTCCATTCTGTAAAAGGTCGAAGAATTCTTCAATGCATGGTTTAACTGTCATCAACCAGCTGAGGGATAGGTCTGTGCCAGTGAAAACCTTGAAAGTGCTAAACTTTTAACTAAGAAATATTCTTGCATTTCTCTGTATGAACAGAAGGATCTGAATCAGAAAAAAAAAAAGTGTGCTGAAAGATTAAATAGAATTCCTTGTTAAGGAATGTCAGGGTATGTTAACAAACTTTATAGTGAATTGGAAAGACTTGCCAAACAAAATGAATCTGAGTTCCTTTTGAAAACAAAGGGAGAAAAGTTACGGGTATGTGTTCCTTCAGAAAAAAAGGAAGGGGAATAAACCAAAGACAGATAAAATAAGAACATTATAAATTTCAAGCACTATAACTTTAATTTTTACTCTATAATTTTTTAAAGCCCTTAACAAGTGCCTTTTTGCTTGGGTTCAGCATTGTAACACCGTGGCACTATACTTTGTAGAGTTAACATGGATATGTGTACCACATTCCCACAAACTTCCAGCTGTGTTTTTTGCTTACATGAGGTTAGCTTGTGTCTGCTATCAATTTTAATAGCTGATCTAATGCTCAGTTCTAGAATTAAGAGTTATATTGACACAGAGCAGTAACATGTCTATCAAATGAAAGCTGAAATAAATTGTTCCATACAATTATATTGTATTAAATAAGACAATACTTAATCTGAAGAAGAAAGGAGATAACACATTTGAAAATTACAATTTTCATGGACAGATATAATTTTCTGTCTTCGAGTTTAATGAGGTCGATAGCATAACTGTCGTGGTTTAACCCCAGCCAGCAGAAATTAAACGCCACGTAGCCACTCACCCCCCATCTCCCCCTCCCCCCCCAAAAAGGTGGAATGAGGGAGAGAATCGGGAAGGGTACAAGTAGGAAATCTCCCAGGTTGAGATAAGAACAGTTTAATAATTGAAATAAAACAGAAGTAGAACAGCAATAATAGCAAATGGGAACAACAACAATGACAGAATATACAAAGCAGATGATGCACAATGCAACTGCTCACCGACCGCCGACCGCGTGTCCCGAACCGGGGGCCGAGCCCCCACACACACCTGTTTTTTATACTGAGCATGATGTCACATGGTATAGAACACCCCATTGGCCAGCTGGGTGCTCCCCCTGCCCTGGTGCGGCAACAGCCAAAGCGTCAATGGGCCATTAACGCTCCTTTCATACCCAACGGAAACCCAGCACAGCACAGCCCCAAGCTACTGGGAGGAAAGTTAACCCTGTCCCAGCTGGAACCAGGACAATAACATAGAAAAGGTAATAATCTTACAGTTTTGGAGGTGCTTTTTATTTTGATCATTAGCAGTGTAAGAATTAGCTGTTCTTCAGATCTTGTCCTAACCTGTTGATCTGTGTGCCTACGGACTAACAGTTATTTGCTGCATTTCAGCAATGGATAAAATTGGGCCCTAATGCTGCAAAATGTTTTGGAAGTCATCGGAACATGGAAATGGCCTTCCAAGGTGAAAACAACAGTCTGCCTATCTACTATCGCTTTTACCACAGTGTTCAGGAGCTGAGAGAGAAGTTGTCCCTCATGCGTGAGAAGGATAACACCAACATGTGTGACATTTCTTCCTATTACTATGCTAACCTTTAACTGTTTTCAACCAGCAGAGCGTTGTCAGAAGCTCAAGGAGGTGATCCCTGCTTGGCGCTGGTGAGGCCACATCTGGAGTGCTGTGTCTAGGGCTGGGCATGAGGAGATGCTGAGAGAGCAGGGACTGTTCAGCCTGGAGAAGGGGCGGCTTGGGGGGATCTTATCCATGTGTATAAATACCCAGTGGGAGGGTGTAAAAGAGAGAGAGCCAGGCTCTTTCAGCGGTGTCCAGTGACAGGACATGAGGCAGTGGGTCCCAAATGAAATACAGGAAATTCCATTTAAACATAAGGAATTTTGTTTGTTTATTTATTTATTACCATGAGAGGGATCAAACACTGCCTTGGGTTGCCCAGAGAGGCTGTGGATTCACCATCCTTGGAGATATTAAAAACTCTACTGAACACAGTCCTGGGCAACCTGCTCTAGCTGGCCCTTCCTGACCAGGCATTTGGACCGGATGATCTTCCAGAGGTGCCTTCCAACGTCAGCAATGTGATTTTGTGATTATATTTAAGATATGCATAAGACTTGGATTTAAACAGTGGCACAACAGCTTATATTATTTGGGTTTTTTCCCCTCCCTAATAATTTCTAACATTTTGTCTGACTTTTCACTCTGCTGAGATGACCTCCTTGTGGGCCTGCCTATCACAACGCTAACATCATGCTCTTGAGCGATCAGCTTAGAGCCAATCGTAATTTTATGTTTGTCTTCCCACGTATATTAATTTACATTTCCCTATAATGAATTTATAAAGTACCATACATGGGAATGCTCAAGTGCTCTATTTTCAATGCTGGAGCAGAGGTATCACTCAGGAAGCATTAGTCTTAAGATTGACACTGTAACAATAAGACCTTTTTTCAGGCGAATGTATGAAAATTAAAGTCCTTCTAACATCTGTCTGTTCGAATACATGGGAATAGATACAGCTGCTCTTCTCAAACCAAGGAGAGCACTTGTAGTGCAAGCTCTTCTTGGAATGAATGAAGAGGGGAGAAGTGTGATTAATAACCAGCTACTGTTAATTAGCAGCCTCTCTTGTACTCTATGCCAGAGGGTCTGGTAGTTTAAATGACTGATTCCCTGCAGTGCCACATAAACACAAGTTCATTATCCTTAATTTTCAAATTTTTTTTACAATTTCCCTAAGAAACTCTCTTTCTACAAGAAATGGGTTGGCATATGACATCTAAGTTCTTCCAGGTTCATAGTTGTTTTCTCATTTGAGAGTGTGAATCTAGGATTCCTGATTATTTTCACACACCCAGGTAAGTTTACATAATGAGGTAACAATGAAACAAAGGACCACAACAGTGTAAAATATTAGTGCAAACCAGAGCTTAATATGTCATTATTTGCTTGGTATGAGCTGGTATAACCTTCATGGAAGACTTGGAAAAAATAATCTCTTCTCCATTGATTTTAACAACAAGGACAGATCACTGAGTGCTTGATCTACCTCCTTTGTGGGTTTGTGTTGGTTGTTTTTTTCGGTTTTGGAGGATTCTTTTGGGGGGTGGGGTGGAAGTCTGTTTGCATCTTTTGCAAATAGCATTTTAAAACTCTGATGTAATTTTTCTAGGAATCTGGTCCTAGCACTGTGCTATAAATATTTACCATGAAATAGACCAAATCTGAATTAGTTTATAATGCTGCAATTTCAAAGTGCAGACAGGACTTGCCATCAGCTTTCAGTGGGCTGAAAACTGATGTCATCCTTGGGTACATTGATAAGCTACTGATGTATTTGTGCACTTACAGGTCCCTGACTCCAGCCTGCAGAATCTGACGTTTACATCAAACTGTCTCTAGGAAATATATAAATGGCAAAAAAACTTTTATACTTGTGTTGGCTTAGGTTTATTTTCCAAATAATATCTCAGACATGAGTAATTTTTAAAGCACTATTTTTTATATATGTAGCCCCAGATAGTGGTGGCACAACTTTAGTCAATTTGAGCAGAGGCAATACAAGCTTCTTGAGAAGAGGTAGAGTGACACTGTATAGAGGTGGCACAATTTTTTGAAGATTATTAAGTTCATTGAAAAGTATATTTTGCATGAACAAAGCTATTAATAAACATAGATAAAGTGCAGTCATTAATTTCATATGGGAAAAGAGGTTTTTTATGTCAAATGTTTAATTTCAGCATTTTCTAAATGAAACATACCCTTTCATTTTATAGTAGTGTTTTCATTTTTTAATTGATAAAAAAAAAAGAAGAAAAGTTAATTAGGCCTAAATTGAAATGCAGCATTTAATTACATGTCAAATTGAAAATATTGAGTTGATTAAAACATTTCTTCATCCAGAATTCTTGGAAGGATCTCATTTCTGAAACTAATTTTCTCCTTGTCATCTAATGTTGATCTTAATGTTCTTGTTCTACTTTTAAAAAATATGTAGGTATTTTGGAAGATAAAACTGCCAGGGTGAGGAGTGCAAACTCTGGACACACCTTTAGGATTTCAGGTTTTAATTCACTTTCACAGTGGAGGGCAAGGGCAATGGAGGCATGAGAGAACTGCAAAACACCGTAAATATAACTATCCCCCTGAGCTTGATATACAGGGTATTATACATAAATATACAGGCACACATGCACATCTGTATGCACCCCTCCATCTCCTCTCACAGGGATGAACTTTTCCTCTCCCTTGTAGCGCCATCGTCTCGTTTGCATGGCAGGTTATTCACAGATCTGTGAATAACACGTCCACACGCTGTTTCTGAGCTTTCCCGTCACGGGATGCTCTATATGCTCCCCCTGGACCTTCAGGATTGGTTTAGGCTTTGTTTTTAGGCAGATGTTTGGTTATCTCTTGGCAAACCCTAGTGATCTCTCGCCATTTTATTCCAAACAGTCAGGAATCAGCTTTCAATCACGTTGAGTTTCACACTGGGTTGTTAACCAGGCAGTTCCTCCAACACAGAGTCTGCCGGCTCTGCATGGGTTAGTCCCAACTTTCTCCAAAGTCAATATTAACCTTCATTGAGGGCTCATTGGACTGTTTCTAATAAGTGCATGTAAAATGAATAGTACATTAGATGATTTCACCTGATGTAGGAGCAGCATCAAAGATGAAGCCTAAAATAAAGAGCAAACTTCATTTTACTTGAGATCATTTAACCTAAAAAGTTATTGGAAGTAAACATAGAGATTCATGACTTCATTTTACAAAATGGCTTTTCATAGGAAAATAGCAGGAGAAAAATCTTAAAAAAAAAGCATTGCACCGAGACTTTCAAAAATACTCAGTGAAATCAATTGGATGATTATGTTGCTGCCATGTTGCTGTTGCAAATGTTTGATATTCATTTTTTTATTTATCTTATATACTTCACAAGTTCTTCTGGGCAATAACCTTTAACGCTGCTGGACACATTACTGCACTTAAAAGGCTCTTAGTAAAATGCTACTTAGGAAATATCCAGTTATTTGAATATGATTATTAAGCATGAAACAGATCAGCATTACGTCTGTGCTGACACATTTTGCAGCGCTCTGTAAATACCCATGTAAAAATTCTGTCTTGCCATAGGCTGTAGGTAGTTAAAAATGTTTCTAACTAATGCATATATAAACAGACATATATATATATTTATATTTATATCTCCACTTTTCAATGTACAGATAGGGACGTTTTGATTTTATGTTAGAAATCTCGGGACTATTAGGGATGCAAATGTCAGACTCCTTGAAGGCAGAAGCTGTTTGGTTCTAAGTTCAACTTTATTTCCATACTTGCAAATTGAGAGTATAAATGTTGCAGTTATTTTTTAGTCAATTTTAAATATATTCATGTTGCAAAATTCCTGCATATTTGGCATTTTTCCCTTAATTTTGTTGCATAATGTATCTTTCCAATCCAACATTTGTTAGTAGGAGAAAATACTTTCGTGCTAAATTGGGTAAAGTGCAAATCTCAAAATGAAGCCTCTGTATAAACTGAATCTTATATTCCATATGGACATGTAAACTGACAAACGTGCTTTGTGCAAAATTATGGGATTAATGGGAAAAATATGCAAAAAAAGGGGATTAATGCGTGTAGTTTGAGATTAGACACACAGTAGACAGCCAGCTTTGGATAGCTACCCCCAAACCATAGCTTAAAGGAATACCATGAAAATGCTGTATTATAACAGGCATTTTAACATTCTTTCAATCTAACAAGTGGAAAACCTTGCCACAAAGATCTCGCGTTCTCAGTCAATATATCTCTGTTAAATTCAATGGCACTGCATCCATTTTTATTACCCAACGATGTGGCTTTTTATTTGTAGAAGAATACAATTGATAGTGAATTTAAGGAATGAAAGATCTTTTTTCCTGAAAAAAACCCACTAGCACACACAGTGCATACGTTGGAAATCTGGGCAGAAAGGTTTAGGAAAAACTGCAAATATTAACCCAGACATTGCCTCCGTGGTGGAGTTACAGGTATAAAGGCGCAGCAGTGAGGGAAGCTTGCATTTTTGCAGCTGCAGGTTGTGAGAGGTTTCCTCTGGGCTTTCTTCTTTACAGTGTTTACTACTCATAAAAATGACACAGTAAAATATTCATGAATAGCAGGTGTAATGCATTAAACATGATGAGCCTGCAGTGGAAGAATAATACTGTTGAAGTAATTGAAAGTTGTCAGCACAGTTGTCAGAGATGTACACTGTCTAAGGGTATCTGGAATGTAAGGATATGTGGGTGGCAAGGACATCTGGTTCGTAAGGATATCTGGTTAATGACCTGAAAAAACACTTTAAGTTTTACATTTTTCTTGATTTTATACTCTGTTCATCTGTGTGCGTGTGATTCACTAGCAAACTTCGATCTGGACTAGCTGGCATGGAGGAGAAAACCAGGATCTGGAAATACTCAAATTTGGAGCTGGACATTGGATGAAAAGGAGCCCAAGTTATGGGTATTTAATGCGCCCACAGATGCTGGACAGGATTAAGGTCAACTCTAGGGGCTGAGCAGCCTGTGGATGTGAGCATGGACGTGAATTAAGACGGTGCGGGTGTGCCTATGCCCCGGGAGCGCAGCGGAGCCCTGGCCAGCCGGTATGGCCAGCCCTGTCTCCGCGTACTGGGAAGGGGAAAAGGCGGTGGTTGCCTCTGGCAGTCGGGCTGAGGAGGGGATGGGAGAACCGTCCTCGGGGCAAAGCGTTGCTCAGCGCCGGCACTCCCACATCCAGAGCGCGGAAGCACGGCGGTGGCTGTGAGCCACGGTGACGAGTATCGTGTGAAGTGTAAGCTCGCGTATCCCTTTTTGCTAAGGGTGGCGTTCCTTTCAGTTTATAAAAGGTTTTCAAAATGTAACCGCAGAAAACAAGCCGTTCAGTAACCAATCCTTTGTCATGCACGATGATGGATATTTTGCAGTTGACTTTTTTTTAAATGTTACGTTTAATGCTTAAACTTTTTTCTTCAGTTGTCCTTTCCCTCAGCCTTCCAGACTCTTAATAATTGAAGCTTGGAGAAATCTGCAAAACAGCTGCAAGCTCCATTTAACACTTGTGTACTTTTTTCCTTATATCACAATAACACAGGGTTCATTAAACACCCCATGAATTTTGTTATTAAGTTGTTTCAGATGCCTTGCCCTTGCCAAAGGCTATTCTTTCTATTAATGTGCCAGTCTTTTTTTTTTTTTTTCAAAATATGCTTTTATTTTTATTAAGCTTGCTTATAACGGCGTCAGTCTCAAGAATGCATTTGGACTCCTTTAGTATTTACCCCTGTTGATTCTTATTTGAATACATATACAGTTTAAGTTTTCTAAGCCACTGGCAATACTAGCTAGTTGCTGTGGAGGACTTCCTAAGCAAAATTATTAAAAAGATGGAAAAAAGATATTTTGAGCTGAAACTTCTTGCATCTGGTTCCCCATTCATTTCTGGTGCTTGTGATGCTACATGACATGAAGTGTGTGGGTTTTAGTGAAGGCAGAAAGTACCTTTAGGATTCTGGAGGAGAAAATAGTTCATGGTAAGAGCTACATTACACAAGTATTGCGTAAAAGTGGATGTTGAATGAGTGATGGCACAAATGCACCGTGAACAATGGAGGATTTTAGAATCACAGAATCATAGAATGGTTTGGGTTGAAAAGGACCTTCAAAGTTCATCTAGTCCAACCTTCCTGCCATGGGCCCGGACATTTGCCACTAGATCAGGTTGCTCAAAGCCTGTGGAGAGGTATTCCAGCCCTATGATCATTTTTGTGGCCCTTCTCAGGACTCCAGAGCTGGACGCAGCACTGCAGGGGGGTCTCACCAGAGCAGAGTGGAAGGTGAGAATCCCCTCCCTCGACCTGCTGGACACGCTGCTTTTCATACAGCCCAGGATACGATTGGCCTTCTGGGCTGCAAGTGCACATTGCCGGCTCAGGCCCGATTTTTCATTCACCGGTATCCCCACGTCCTTCTTTGCAGAGCTGCTCTCAGTCCATTCATCCCCCAGTGTGTATTGACATTGGGGATTGCCCCTGCCCAGGTGCAGGACCTTGCACTTGGCCTGTGGACCTTCATGAGGTTCTCACGGGCCCACTCTGCAGGGTCCTGTCAGGGTCCCTCTGGGTGGCATCCCTTCCTTTTGTGTATCCGCTGCACCGCTCAGCTTGGTGTCATCTGCATTTTGCTGCAGGCTTGTTCAGACTGTTATGAATGATCACCATTCTGCAGTATTCTGAAAGTGCAGAAAGCAAGAAAAAATGCACTAATTATTGTTTAGTTCAGCCAAAATTTATTAACATGTCTCAGGAAAGAAATATTGAATATTTTTCATATAAATTTACGCTAACACATACACCTGATAATTGTCTGCTTACTTCATTTTTAATGCAGCCTGGATGATTTTCAGCCGGTTCCAGGAGATGCGTCCTAGCCTGGCCCATCAATTGTACATAGACCTTCAGAGAGAGAGAATGAAAAGAGCTGTTCTTTTTTTTTAACTCTCCCTATATGTCAAGCAAAAAGTCCTCTCTCTGCTATAATGCATTTTTTCTTGGTGCTTTCCAATTCTCAGCTGCATGCTAGTCAGAGGTGCCAACACTGACCACAACTTCCCTTTTTAAAACACTCGTATACAGATTTGGAGCATTTCTAAGTGGTTTAGGAACATATCCTTCATGCCTTGGAAAATGCTTCCTTGTATCTAATTCTAATTTTTGTATCTTTTTCCAAGACTGTATAATGTCATTCATGACTCTAGTGTCACATCTGTGTCTACATCTGATAGATACACCGGTTCTTTGTTATAGGCCCACCTAGTAAAGCAATTGAGCTATGATGTTAAAGCTGTTCTTTAGTCCAGACTAGGACTTTCCCTATACAGGAACATGGAAACCGTTAAGAAGCCCAGTGACAGACTGACCCTGGTGTTGCAGGCTATTTGATGTAAATAAGCCTGTGTCAGTAGGTTTAGTTTTTAGAAGGACCATCCACATTTTTAAAGACATGCATAGAATTATTTTTATTATTACAGACAAATGTTTTAGAAATTAAATAAATGCATGGAAACCTTACTATTTCTTCCTTTTAACTATTTGCTTGCATTGACTTGATACATCATATCTTCAAGAGTATGCTGAAACTCTTCAGCTTTCTACACTTTTGCAAAATATAGAAAGCTTCAGAAAAAACCACAATGAATTAATTTAAAAATATACTCACAAAAGGCTCGCTTACTACAGTTTTGAACTTTGCCACTGATTACAGAATCATTTTGTGGTTAATTAAGAATAAGTTGTAAACATTCTGTTAACAGCAAAAATTATAAAAAAAGAGATACAGTCCCTCCCTCCCAATTTAGAAGTAAGAATAAAAGAACAAGGAACCGTCTGGCATCTTCAGCACATAATGGCAGACTTTAATAGTTCCAATTTTTTATTGAAAAGAACTCAGCTGGTGCATTTAAGTAAATTTCATGTATGTTAGGCAGAGGTTTATAAAAGGTTTTCAGGTATTAAAATGGACCCATAATAGTACAAAAAAACCCCTGCAAACCGCAAAGTTATTTTTTCTGTATCTGGTTTGTGCACACAATTAAATCACATGCTCAGGTCTTCAGCTTTGAGTGGAAAGTCAAGGAGATTATACATACATTTTTCTTCAATCTGTGTATTTACAGCTCATGCTGGACCATAGACATGTTAAGTAGTAACTGAGTAAATGAAAAGAATCAGAATACATCTTTTTTGTTTTGATGCATGCAATCTTATTGGGAAGCACTTTGGGGCTTTTGGTTGTTTTCCATGCATATGTTCCTGTGAGGCTGGGGTTTTGTTCCAGCTTTCTCTTTTAGTGGGCCAGGCTGCCTGCATCAGGCAGCACAGCTCAAAGAGCACTTCTGATATTTCACTGGGGCTCTGTCATCTGTTAATGTCAACCCTTGTTCAAAGGTTTCATTCTGTAGCCCTGAAACAGTATAGAAAAAATGATGAACGTGATCTAGAAATAAGTCTAAGTCTAGACTTAACCTCATCTAAGAAAACCTTATTTAGTGTAAATATTTTTTTAACATTTTTAACACTCTCTTCATGAACAATATTGTCTCATTGGAATTTGTTTTTCATTTATGCTTGTTTTCTAAAATTTGTACAGGAATTACTAGCAATCTGATGAACAGAACTATTGCATCAGCTTTTATAGTTTCTATGGCAGATGTGAATGCTTCTGAGGCCTTTTTACCTATTAGAATAATTTGAGGACATTTTTATATTTAGCTTTTTTTTCCTTATAAGAAGGCATTATTTATCAAGAAAGTATTATGCAGGACCCCCGGGATATACAGTATTTATTTTACATGTGGTTTGCTACTAAGTTTAGCTACTAAAGGAAGACTTGTTGTTCATTCTGATTTGGGAGGGGAAATCAAATATATATAAAAATATATATACAACACATATATAAATATATCCACAAAAAATGTAGAGTCCATGTAAGCAAAAAAATGTACAAAGAAAACCACAAATTTTAAAGCCCACAGAACATAAATATGAGTGTCATACTCCTCAAAGCAATCTGTAATGGATGAGCATCTCCCACAGTTTCGTTTACAGGAAAACTTTACATAAAGGCTCTTCAAAGCCAGGAAAACTCTGGGTATGTATATGTCTTCATGTTGAAACATGGTCCACTAAAGGAACAAGAAATTGTTCATTTGGTATTGTGTAGTAAAACTCTACGTGATTTAAACAATGCAAGACCAAAACTGAATTGAATCACTATTTAAAAATTGCCATCGCTGGGTTTTTAGGGGCCCCACTGGATGACATGAGAAGACTTGGATGGATGTTGAACGGAAAGCAGGTGGAATATGCTCATTGTTTCTTGCTGTTAAAGCAGAGAAACAGGTCCTTGCTTTCTGAGAACTACTGCTTTCTATTCTATCTGAGGATTTTGATCAGCTCTATGAAAAAAAGAACACAGCTGTGCAGTTGGAGATTTTTTTGTGGATTTGCTTCTCTAAGATTGACTCTTCTTTTTTAAGTTTTAACATGAGAGGACAGAGAATTTGTTGCTTCAGGGATTCTTTTTTGGTTTTGTTCTGCCTGTGTGAACATGAAAGTGCCTCGTTTACATCATGTACACATTTGGAATTTTTATGTACTCCTTTTTTTCTTTTTTTTTTTAGATAAAATATCTGAGTAGCTCATGCCCTTCTTTCTTTTCAGTTGAGGATGTAAAACTTCCAATGCCTGTCTCAAAAGGCTATGAAAGATGAAACTGGGCTTAAAAGGGATACCAGAAATTGCTGTTATTTTTAGTAAAGAATCCTACGTAATAATAAGGGATGGTACCTCTTCCATAGATACCATCCTTGGCTCTGTATATTAAGAAAATGCTAACTATTTAATTGGTTATAGATTTCCAAGCATTTTCGGTTTAAAGATAGTCTTCTAGGTACCCTGAGTATCCGCATGACTTTGTAAGTAAAGACTGCCTTAATAAGTAAAGCGATGCTAATTCAGACCATGCCCGCTGAGACACATCATTTTACTCATTATCTTCTTTCAGTATCTGTGTTTTATCATGTGCCATACATTTTATTACCTAATCTTCAGGGGGTTAAGAGTCAGTAACAAACCTCAGTGCTCTGGAGAAACTCAAAACAGATAAACCAAAATAATCTCACATCAGATAATATATTTTTCTATGAATATTTGTTTTGAAAAATATATTTGAATGCTGTATTCTTATTGACAGAGAAGCCCCTTTCCACCATAAATCATCTTTCATTGCGTTTATGTTGATTGTAAATTCAATTTTACATTGTTAAAAAGTAGTCAATGGTGGCATCTTACAGTCAGTTAAAACCAAGTGCTTTGTTTTGTTTTGTTTTGCAAAAGTCATCATCTGTGTTTTGTCGTAGGCTTAACTGTGAAAAAAACCATATTTTTAGAAGTATTTTTTAAAAAGTGATATCATTGTATGTTGAGTCTATATTATGTTGCAGTCAAGTCTTTTTTAACGTAAATTCTTTGAAATATGGAACAATGTGTCTCAAAGGAAAGTGAATAAAGAATGGTGATTATTTGGTAATCCATAGAATTTAGTTACCCACATTCAGCAAAGGAGATAGCATTTACTCATATTAAAATATGCATTTCCTGATACTATTCATAAACTGCCATCAGTTGCTCTTTGCTTTTCTCTTTTGTTTTTCTTCTAGTCAACCACACCCTCCCCCCAGTTATAATTTCCAGGATTAGAGCAGATTCTGACCTACAGCTACTATTGAATAAGGCTGATTGTTTGAGGTGCCTTGCCAATCATGCATAACATGACAGAAACAGATTTGAGAATAGAAGAATAGAATGGAATGGAATGGAATGGAATG
>VZTQ01007753.1:16287-60620 GCA_013400755.1 Pelecanoides urinatrix | reverse complement strand
AAATCAACTCCATCCCAGCCGAAACCAGGACACACCCCCACATCCCCTTCTCCAGACACTCCTCTCCCTGTCTGTACTTGTGCCTGACATATTTCCATCCCAGGTGCAGAATCCAGCATTCAGCCTTCTTCAGTTTCATGTCACTAATGATTGTCCAGTGCTCCTCTCTATCTAGATCCCTCTGCAAGGCCTGTTGTCCCTCAAGAGAGTCAACAGCACATCCCATCATCAGCAAACTTGCTAATGGTGCATTCAACTCCTGCGTCCAGATCAGTGATAAATATATTGAACAGGACTGGCCCTAGGATGGAGCCCTGAGGAACATCAGTGGTGACCGGTCACCAGCGGGATGTAGCCCCATTCACTACAACCCTTTGAGCTCTGCCCTTCAGCCGGTTCTTCACCCAGTGCACCGTGAACCCGCTCGTCCCACAGTTGGACAACTTGTCCAGAAGGATGCTGTGAGGGACAATATCAAAAGCCTTACTAAGAACCTTACTACATCCACCACCTTCCCTTCATCCACTATGCCGGTAATCTTATTGTAGAAGGGTATCAGATTAATTGGATTCTGCACCTAGGACAGAATAATGCTGGGCACAAGTATAGATGGGGAGAGGAGTGTCTTGGCTGGAGAAAAACTCTAGAAAATTGTACTATAGAGCACAGTGTCAGAAATTTTAGCTAACTACTTGGGTAATCTATTAAGTTGCTGTTCTTTCACCATCTCAGTTGTTAACTTTAAAGATTCTACTTATTCATGTTTTGTTTTCAGATTTTTATTTTTTTACAATATAAACTCTTCTCCTTGTTTTTGTTTTTTTTTCTGTTATTGATATTATTATGTCAATATAAGGAAGTCAGTGTTTAGTCCATAGAATGTTCTGCACATTTCAGACCATACAAATAACAGAAGTATTTCATATATTGTCTGACTGGCAGTCTTGTGCTAGTAAATATTAACAATTTGTATTCTTGGTGAGAAAAAGAACCTGATAAAATCATAGATTTTACTGTATAGCTCAAGTATCATAATGTTTTCGACTGTGAAGTTGTGGCACAGTAATTTAAATAACAGTTTTTTTAAAAATACTGTGGTTGAAAGGAATTAGACCTCTGAAATAAAATAGAATTTTAAAAAGCCTACAACAAAACACTATAAAATAATTCCGATAAAACTCAATTTTGACTTATCTGAAGTACTATATATAGTGAAGGGGACTATGGTTTTATTTGACAAATGAAATTCAGTAGGTGAAGTAAGAATATTTGAGAAGCTTTGTTAAATGAGAACAAACACCTGGATAGCCCACTACTCTCCTTTGGACAGGAGGCACACAAGAAGGGAAGGTAACACTCAGCCCTTCGGGGCTCTGCAAACTGTTAGCCATCCCACTGGCTGGACAAGAAGGGCATTCTTATCTTCTGCTTTTAGCTCTTCAAACCTGTCTAGAGCATTAGATTCCATGGGATGTTTTGACAGTGATTTCTACAGTTTCATTACGCAGCCTGAGAAAAGATTAATTTTCCCTCACTGTACTTAAATGTGCTGCAATGATATTGTAAATTGCTAAATTGCTGTTCTCAGATTTTGTATTTTGACCCTTTTGTCTCCTCCTAGCACTGACTATTTCGCCCCCTGGCACTTCTTTTCTAGATGAGGAGCCTTCCCTCACTGTCTGAAAGAATTGAATCTATTGCCATCACCCTCACAGCTCGTCTCCACATCTCTTTAAGCTGTATTACCTTTTTTTCTGAGATTGTAAAGCAAAGTTACACATAACAGACAAGAATTCTGATACAGACTTAGTGGCATAACGTTGCATGCATGCTCTCCGTTACTTGCTCATTTTTAACACCCTATTTGTTTTTGACTGCTCCTGAGCTGACTTACTCTTTGAACTATACAAATACAAGAACTTAACTCTAGTTATGCCAATGAAAAGCTCTGATGCTACCTTCAAAATAAAGAGAGGTTCTCTGATTTGTGCTGACAGCAGATCAACACGGGGCATCTGTAGGTGCAGATTTATTTATGACTGCAGATGGAAAGATTTGTTTGTATAGTTAAATACTCATTACATACAAAGCAGCTGCTTATAACTGCCTAGGGTGAAAATGCTGATTGGTATACTAATAAATTATTCCAACTGAACTCCGACCAGAAAGGTCTTTTCCCTGGTAAGAATCAAGTTGAACATCTGTGTGTCCTATAGTTTAGAGTAACAGTCCCCAGCCCTCACTGGCCTGTGGGCAACGTTACACAAGGAAAACCCTGTGGGCAACATCGTTTTTTGCTCTCCTTATTACCTTCGGGTTTAACTTCTCATTTTCTGTGGCTCCCAGCAATATTGCTGTCTCTCGCATACAACATGTTCCTCGAGAGCTGAACGTGAAGGAGGAACACGCTGAGAAAGTCAGTGATTTTCCCACTCCAATTCCACACAGCCACGTGCACAGCCTCTGTATCATAAAGCGATTCTGCCTGGAAGGGATCACTTATGCCTTGATAAATCTGAGGTGTCGATCAGAACTACTGTGTACGAGGACAAGCTGGCACTTAAATGTTGATGCTCGTCAACACCACGCGCAGTGTTGTGTGCCTGTCACATGCTTATTAATCTATTTTACCTGGTGCGTGTGTATATACCTACATGTACCGGAAATCTTCTCTTTCTCTTAAGGGATAAAGCTGTGAAAAAGCTGAAGAGAAAAACTCTTTTGCACAAGAGATACTTAAATATTGTCTTTGAGTTATTACTCATGGTTTGTATTCATAGACCAGCTACTCCAGGGAGAAATGTTCACCCTTAGCAGTGTACCTTGGAGCTCACATCTCCTCTGCACAAAAATCGAAGGGTGAGGTGTTTGATCCTGTCTTCAATTTCTCTCAGCCATGTTGCTGGGTTGGAATTTTTCCTCTATGGCTCTTCCAGACCTAATAATTCTTTGAGGTTTGTCCTTTTTGTATTTTCGATTCCTTGATTTTTTTCTTCTGTTTTCTTTCCTTTTCTCTGTTTTTGCTCATCATGTCTTCCCCAGCTAAGAAAATAAATTCTCTCCTCCTTGAGGTCTCTCCTCTATGACGGACTATGACGATGCCTTTCCTTTCTTGTGGAAGAATATATATGTGGAAAATGTATTCTTTAATTCACCAGCCAGAAAAAAGAAGCAGGAGAGGCTGAAATGTGTTTTTTCCTGGGCAGATCCATCGGCTGAGCCTCAGATCCTGGGGGTCTCAATTAACAAGCTTTATCTTGACAGTATACAGTCACTAAAAAGTGAAAGCCGTATTGGGATGTTTTTTGAGACATGCTGCCAACATGTTCACACTTCAACCTCTTCTTACTGCTTCTAATCTCTCTTGCTTTTGCTGTGTATTATTCTTTATAATACGATAAGAGGATTTGAGAGTGGACTGTGGTACTGTGCCTCTTAACAGCATTTGTGGCAATTCAGCCGCAGCTGAAGTTCTCTGCCTTCAGTGCATGGGAATATTTATCTGTACAGTGTGACTGTGCATATGGACAAAAAGTCTCAAAGAATATCCACTTACTAGCAAGTAACCATCCTTTCTTTTCCACAGAGACTTCAGGCAAACCAGAATGGATCCACTAAAAGCAATAGAGCAATCCTTCTTCATGTGTTGGCTCTTCACTATTGGGTTCTTGTTTTCTTTAAGTAAAATAAATAATCTAGCTTGGAAATCCATGTTTTCTGTTTGCATACCCAACAGACAAACTAATAAGGCATCCAAAATACAAATGCAGACATAAAAAAACCCTATCAAATCAAATGCAACAAAAACTATAAATACAAGTAATTAATCAAATATGTATTCAACCTGGCACACATTTTTGACTCAAAAATTACTCTGACATTGATTTTTTTAGGGCTCTGATTGGATGATATGCTTCTTTCTGGTGAAAGACATTTGGAGCATGTGGTAGAAAGATTTTCATTACAAAAGATGCTGTTTTCAGTTAATAAGACACACTCTCAGTTTCCAGAAAGAGGAAGCCCTAAGTTTCCTTCAGTTCTGCCATTCTGAATGGCAGAGATATTTAGTCAGCCACTCAAAAAGGGCCTCCCATTCTGCACACGGTAACGTGAAGCAGGAATGTTACGTCAAGAAGGTTACTTTTGTTTTCATGTTACCACGGACATATTTTAGATAAACCCAGGGTTAACAAATACTGAAACCTGGCTAACCAGATTTTTGTTTAATAAGACATAGCAAAACTGTTTCACTTAGTACTTTTGTGCTACATTTTCTTTTTCATTACATCTGGGATTTGTTCCACCTGGTAGGTGAAACTGGTGTGAGGTGACTGGCCCTTGCTTAGAGGGATATGATTGCAGTCTTAAAATTACACATACAGTTTGACCATCTAGTGAAACACTCAGGGTTTGGGTTTTTTTGGTTGGTTGTTTTGGGTTTTTATGTGTGAAAGTATATTTTCATTTATTATTTTACCACCTTTTCCTGTTTGAAATTTCCATTATTATGCTTAGAACACAGAGAAACTCAGATACCAGTACACAGTTTTCTAAAAACATCAATGGAAATGTTTCCAAAGGGTCTTTTAACCATTATTAACAGAAATTAGTTGTGGTCTTTGGGTAGTTTTCAGCTTTCGTGATACTTGACTGCTCACTTGATATCTTTGATGTACCAGAAAGATGAATTTTAAAATTGCAGAAAAAAAAATGTAGAAGAGGTGGATCATAACAAGCTGAAGTTAGTTTTGCTATGCAAGGAGAAGGCAGTGGTGGAGTCCCCATCCCTGGAGGGATTTAAAAGACGTGTAGATGAGGCGCTTGGGGACATGGTTTAGTGGGCATGGGGGGGTTGGGATGACGGTTGGACTCAATGATCTTAGAGGGCTTTTCCAAACTTTATGATTCTATGATTCTATGATTCTATGAAAGATTTACCTGGATTTCCCCAGAATTCTCTGATTGCAGTTAGTAGCCAATGCTAGGGAGGGGTTATATACACGAGATGAGAACATGTTTGCACCGTAAAATTATATAATACTGACAAAAATGAGTAGATAATAAAGAAAAATTCATGGAAGCAAAGAGAAAAAATACAGTTGCAAGATTTCTTTTCAGTAATAGTCACATTTAATATTCTCCTGCACCCATTAGCGTCTTTAAGAGCTAAAGGCATTGTGGTAGAATGCAAATAGGGATGACAGCTGGTCAAAGTACTTCTGATATATTTTTTTTTAATTACATTGATATTTTTGTCAAAAAATATAGTGTGCTAGTTTCAATGACCCTTTTCAGTTATACTGGGAAAAGGTCAAAACATTCCTTTTGAAGAACATACCGCGTTCTGTTTCTGTGTTTTTCGGATTACTTTCATTAGATTGCATATGAATATAATAACTATATATCTTATTTTTATAATCTGATAAAAACTAACCAAAATGACTATATTTAATTAAATGTTTTAATGATACCTAAATTGTCCTTCCTTTCGGATATCCATGTTTTATTATGTTCTTTTATTAGCTAGCACTAGTATTTGCAATAACATTATCTGAGATTAAGATCTCTTCCTCCTGTAGTATTACTTGAAGACAAATTGTATTATAATCCAGGTAAGATGCTGGGCCTTTATGGAACAAAAATGGGAAATAGTTGCCAAACACTGAGTAAATAAGGTAGTTCATAAGCAAGGATGAAGTGTAAACACACAGGACCATAGGAATTTTCAAATCAAGGATGCCATGAGAAGACAATGCATTTGCATTCTGTGTGAATTGAAGAGATCTTATTTCAATCCCCGTTGATGCACACAAGCTGTAGTGATGCTGTGCCTCATGCAGAGTTCTGGTGCTGTCATTGCCTTTTCAGAAAATCTTGTAGAATGACAATCTGTTATTCCCAGGAATTTTAGCAATTGTATTGTAAATAGCAATGCATAATTTTTTGCAATAAAGCTTTCAAAAATGAATCCAATTTCAGGTCATGCAATAAACACCAAGTTTGCTCTATACTTATTTCAAAGCTACAAGAAAATATATCAATTTTTCAGTGAACATGAAATGAGTTGCAAAGTTTATGGGCTTTTGCTCATTTCCCTCCAACTTCAGTAGGGACAAATATGTGATTTGGAGTGAAAATTACAACAGGATGTTTTTTTCATAATCTCAGTCTTAAAATGAAAACCAAATTTGGTTATTGCAGGTAATATTACTGACTCAGGAAATACATACTGTGTGAGCTGATGCTAAAATGTCATAGCATCCCCCCTACAATCCTTCAGAGCTAGCTTGCTCATTGCTCTAGTCACAGCACAGCTGTGTGGGAATTCTTGGCACCCGGGAGCACTCCATTTTCATTCCATCTCAACATTTAAGAGCAGAAATCTTTTAAGTCACTCCTGCAATACTCATTTAGAGTTAATAACCAATTCTCCTGGGGTCTGGCATTGTGGGGAGAGGAAGAATGCAGTATTTTCATATTGCAGCTGTAGTGCAATAAAGAACACTACCAAAAAAAAAAAAATCTATAGCATCACTTTTCCTTCTGCTGAAAATAAATAGCAAAACATACTTCATTAGGTTGAGTAGAGAATAGCATTAAAGAGCATCACCACACTGTCTTTATGTGCTGCTGGAGAGGTGATGATGTGTCAGGATTCTGAAGCAGTGCTGAGTGCTGAAGGGAACGTGCTCAATAGAAATCTTTACTTTTTTTTTTTTTTTCCTATCTAAAGCTTAAAAAAACCACACCCATTCCTGTTGGAACTGGCTTGTGATTTTTAATAAAATTGAAAGCTATCTTTTTGGGCCCCTACAACAAAAGAGAGCTAGACTAATAGACTAATATGTTAGTTAAGAAGAGAAAACAGAATGGAAAACTGGCCTTGATTTTTGCTGTAAATTTTGGAGCAGACTATATTTAATGATAAGATAATGTCTACATATTTAATTCTGACTACCAGTTGTTCCTTGTCTAAGCACTAGACTTTCTTCAGGAAGTAATAGAATTTTTTTTTTTTTTTTTTTTTTTGACAGAGGTAGTAAGAAGGAAATTTCCCCACGCATTTCCTTTTCAGGGAAAGGTTGTACGGAGAACTACATCATATGTTTGCATATAGTACAAGCCATGTGCAAACCTCTACCTGTTTGCAAACAGGTTCAACTTTTGATGGCTTCAGAGGCCATGTCTTCAGGTTTATTCTTGTTTTCCGAAAGCCTAAAGGTCTACTTTCCTTGATTGTCTTACAGTTTTTCTCTAGAAGTTACAGTTGGTCACAGCTCTCTTTAGAAAGCAGAAAAAAAAAGGGCCACTCAGATTAGCAGCTATATCTTTTTCAACAGTGCAAGAGTAGCTTGGCAACATCCTTGTTCTTCTGGTCAGCAGAGCAAAGTGGTTACATAGTAACAAAAATTTAAAACTGTAGTATCTGTAAAATTTAAAACTGTAGCGTTCCTTTTTCAAATCTCTTTTGACAGATCTGCATTGACAAAGCTAATTTAGGTTTTTGATGCTTCTATAATAGTTTCCTCAGTTTTCAGTACTGAAAGTTTTGGTATTATACTGAGTAAAGCTTGACAGTTCTATACAGTTCTGTACACAGGAGAAGAAAAAATAAGTTTAGATAAAGGTTATGACCTATATGTTTATGGTTGTGTATTTGAGGTAACGTACATACTTGGAAACTGAAAACTGACTCATTATTTTAGTCCTTCCTTTTAGCCACCAACATTTGAGAATGAGATTAGTCCTTTCTGTTTGTTTGTTTTGTTGTTTAATGTTTATTCACCAGGAAAACCAGAATGGCATCAATCTAACCAATAACAATTTTCACAGATCATTCTGAAACATGATGTTAAGTACATCAAGATCCATTGCTGAATGAAGGACCATTTGTAATAGTTGCTGTTATTTGTTCATCATTTGAATGTTCTGTAACAGTCAAACATTCCAGACTCTGTAAGCATTTTAAAATAGAATTCACATAAAGTACTCTCCAAACTTCTTTAAAATACAAGACAATCTTAGGAGATTCAATGTTCTTATGTATTTTTTAAAATATATTTTCAGTGAAGAGCTTCAATTTATTTTCCTTAACCTCTCTGTGATATGCAGTAACATGATTAAAGTCTATTGCCTTTGCTTTAGAGATAATAGGTTTCACTTAAGAGAGAGCATGCCCTCTGCCAAAGGGCTATAAAGAGGAAAAGCGCTCTGAAGTACATAGGCATTGGTGTCTTAGATGGAAAAATACTATATGTTATTTCCTTAAATCAAATCTTTGCCCACAAATCTGGCAGATATGTATTCTAAATACCTAAAAATGATAGACCTTTATATTTGTTAACCACATGCAGTCTCAAGCCATCCGTTTCAATAAGGCATTGAGTGGAAGTACTAATGAAGCACTGAACTTTAAAAAAACTTGGTTGAATAGGTTTTACAGAGGTTTCAGAGAAAACATAGAGACAGATTTTAATGTATCAGGTTATCAGTGAAATCCTCCAAAGAGCTATGCTGAAATCTCTGGTGTGCAGAGTGTTCATTCATGATCTGAAAAAGGAAGTGAATAGTTTGCTGATGGTATAGAAGTAATTCAGAGTAGTAAAATATCCTGTTCCAGAACAACGGAGCTGGCTGTTGCTGTTCCCTTTTGCAGGTCTGACCAGGAGCAAGGAGGAACATGTAATCCCGAGAGAAACACGCTCAGACGTGCAAGCACGTGCATGCACACGGACACAGGTGACTGGAGTTCACCGGGAAAACACACCCGCACCTCAGTCCCACCAGCTGCTGCACCCAGACCTATGGATCTGGTACTGAGACTTCTTCCCCCCTCCCCAGGTAGAAAGTGAGGTCACCCAGGAAATATTTAGAAGTGGGATGTACAGGAAGACGGGGCGGATGGCAGCGATGAGGTGTAGGGCTCAGGCAGACGAGCATGCTGACCACATGGCACTGGCCCCTCTCATCCCTCTTCTCTCCATTTAACCATGCTTTGTCTTCCTCTCATCGACTTTCATCTCTCCCTTTCTCCACCCTTGTCTCCTGTATCATGTCCCTAATTACTTCTTCCCATTCGATCTCTGTTTTGATGCATTAAAATTTGGTATTTACGATACCGTTACCAGGGACATCTTGGCCTTATATAGAATCATAGAATCATAGAATCATTAAGGTTGGAAAAGACCTCTAAGGTCATCGAGTCCAACCGTCAACCCAACACCCCCTATGCCTACTAAACCATGTCCTTGAGCACCTCATCTATACGTCTTTTAAATACCTCCAGGGATGGTGATTCCACCACTTCCCTGGGCAGCCTGTTCCAAGGCCTGACCACTCTTTCAGTAAAGAATTTTTTCCTAACGTCCAGCCTAAACCTCCCTTGGCGCAACTTGAGGCCATATAGTATCACCAGTACAGTTACCCAGGAGCCGTTGGCCTTGCAAGATCGTACTCCTGAAGGGTTCCCAATGCTCCCCTCGAATTAACTATGGAGCTTGGCTGTCACTCCCATACATAGCCCCCTCCACCACCTGTGAGGTCTGGCCATCCCTCACGGCGCTCTCTGTAACTCCTCCGAGCTCCTCTCTCTGTTTTCTGCTGTGCCCAGCAATTTTTCACGCCAGCTGCAGCAGTTTCCCAAGGTCTGCTCACTTAGCTAAAACTCAGGCCAGGGCATAGTCATTTGCCTGCATAACTTAAGAGTTATGCCATGGTGCTAACGCACGAGCCTGAAACACACTGATTTCACTTCTTGGAAAGCTATAGTAAAACTAGAAGAGAAGAATGAGAAGAGTTGATAAAGATACTGAATGATATCCATAGAGAGGAATCAAAGAAACTAGCCTCTTCAACTAGAAAAAGAAAAAAAAAAAAAAAAAAAGGAAGGAATATTATAGGATAAAAAAATCAGATGGAAAAAAATAGAGAAAAATTTAATTCTCTCAATAAAGGAATAGGGAGCATTAAGTAAAATTATTAGGCAGCAGATTGAAAGAAGGCATAAAGAGGTACATTTTACATGCAAAAAAATTTTGGTGCTATTTTGGGCGTTAGCACTATGTCAGAATTTGTACAATCTGTCTGCAGAGGCTGCTTGTGAGCTGGCCTACAAGAAGGAGTGAACATCTGTGTTCTGTGGGTGGCCTGAAGTCCGTGGATTTTTACAGATCTCTTGCTATGGTATGAGAAGGAAGATATTGTCATGCTGGGTGGCATTTGAGATACACTAGAATAATATAAAGATAAATAGGTATTTGTTAGCTACGTGACCAAGAAAATAAACCAAATTTCCCAAGTGACACATTATAATTGACCTGACTGCCTGAAGTTCTTGACTTCCCAGCACTCCTTCATCCGCTACCTCCAGTCCCAACGAACAGCTATTGCAGCCAAAATCAGCCAGTGAAAGATGGTTAATAATTTCATTGGTTTTAGCAACAATGGACTAAAATGTTCTGTTTTCATCAGGAGAGGAGGCTTTCCTAACTACAACTGGGACTGTACAGGGTTAGAGCTGTCTGCATTTTGATTCATCATTTTTAATCAAATATAAATCAAAGCTTGACAGTCTATTTTTGGTTGTCCTTGAAGGGGGCAGGAAGAGATTAGCTGTCTATGTTGGAAATTTCCTGTTCTTCAGTACAACTTTGAGACTGAAGATAGCACCAAGAGAATATACCTGTCCCTATTTATTCAGCCTATTTGCTTGGGAAGCTTACAAGGTAAAAAAACATTCATGAGCAAGAATGAGCCCTGACAGTAAAATACAGAAATTAATCTGAGCATGCTGTGACAGGATAGTTAGCTTTCTGAGAGCAGAAAAAAAAAAAAGAAAAAAAAAAAAAGAAAATCTACTACTACTGTAATCAGTAAAACTGGGGGTCATTACCGATTTCCAGTAATCTGAATGTCTCCAAAATAGTCCATGTTGTCTGAAATATCTGTTAGGGAAGGAGGGGTATATTGATGTGCCAAAAAGTGTTAGTGAAAAATTATAGTTCTTGGTTTAGACTCCAGTATAAGCTTGGATGAAATTCCTGAAGAAATTTAACTAGGCCACATTTCTATGGCTGCCAAAGTAATAGTAATGATTACTCACTTTTAGTTTTAGTTCCATGTGTATGTCCTGTATAAGTTCTTCGGAAAAGGTAATCTCTGTGAGTTTGTAGCTGCCATGACACAGCTATTTAGAAAATGAAGCCACAGACTTGTTCATGGTTCTCTAGATTCAGCTGCACGAATACCATTTTTCTATGATAAAAACTGGTTTAAAATACCAGACGTTAAGAGTCTCCCCCAGTAATATTATAGGAAGCATTTCCCAGGTCCACTACGGCGATGGAAAATGTTGTGTCTTCAGTTGGCTTTGGATCAAGGTTTCAGTCTGTGAGTCTGACGTTCCCTTTCATGAGGACGTTAGTTGACATTAAGCAGACTTGAATTTGACCAATGGGTCAGAAAATCCTTTTGGGTTGCTAGTCAGCTTCCATACAGGCAAATGATGGTGTAACAAGGACTTTGACAAGGTCTTTGAATTTTGCACAGAAGAACTATCTAGTATTATTTTATTCTGGTGTTAAGACAAATAGAAATCTTGTGCATTATGTTTAATTAAATGGACCCATGCCAAATACCTGACTGTCATAAATTCTTTTTCCTAATGAAAAGAAGAAGTAAGCCCTAAATGCTGCTGGCAGCTTAAGCTAAAAAAAGAAAACCAATTAAGCTCAGATTAAAATAATTTTCCATTCCATGAAAATTTGAGAATTCTCATAGCAAGGCTCCATAATCTAAAAATAAATAATTGATTACCTAACAGTGGGGAAAAAGCAAGCTTTGATAAATCTTAATGTTCTCTTGATACTTTTCAAATATAGGTTATTAATGTAGATTTAAACTAATTTATTTTGCTGCAGTACTATATTATTATTTATTATTTTATTATGATTTTATAATAATATCTGTGTCAATATTTAGAAGGTTTTAAAGACATAATTGCTTTTGCAATTTTCAGTCTGTATACTTTACAGTTTCAGATTTTCTACTTTCTTTCACCTTAGACAAGTCATCAGTATCTCCAAAAAGGCTTTCTGAGAAGTTTCTAATGAGATGTAGAAATTCCAGCCATGTCTGTTTGTGTAAACCCATGATAAAACCCTTTGCCAATATAAATCTTACTGAGTTTTAGTTTCTCATTTACCCCATAACTTCTGCATTTTTTTTAATACCAAGTACATTGTTGCCTTTAATCCTGGACATTAATATCCTATAACTTTATTCCCGAAATATGAGAGTCAGACAACTGACACAACTGACACTATGAGACAATTAATTCACATGACATGAAAGGACTTTTTCTTTTTTTTTTTTTTTTTTTTGTTGCATTTCACAGGCTTGGCATAGAGAGGTATACGTTTTCGATTTATGCAAATCATTGTATGCAAATAATACTAGAAACTGCAAGGTCAGAAAGATTCGGAAACTTTTTGCTTAGTGTAATCAATTGGTCTTTGTTCAGAGAAGTTCAGGATCTTTCTTAGCTGCAGCTATGGGAAAATGTTCTCAAATTCTCTTCTATCTGAAGAGTTTAATTGCACATAATTCGATTATTGATTATGCTTTCCATTTTTATAATTCTACATGATTGAATCTAAATGCAGTACAATGCCGCCTTCTCTCAACCTTCACCTTCATTGAAACTAGCCAGTTGTAATAAACAGTAGAAAAAGGAGTTTAATCATTAGTGGATGTGGATGTGGTCTTTCCTATGTAAATTTTCACGTTCCTGTGCTAAATGCAAAGACTCTGGCTGTTTCTGAGATATCTAACTTCGGTTAATTAACTGAAGTTTGTTCATCGACTAGTGAGGCAAACAAAATGAAGCCTTCCAAAACTCCTGGGCTTATCAGAATGTTAAAATAGCTTTTAAATTAAGATAGGAGATGAGAATTTACTTTTTGATCTTTGAAACCACTCATCATTTATGAAGAAAAGGAAGCTCTAAGGGAGGGAAAACAACTTATTTCTTTATCCAGGAGTTTAGATCCTCAAAAGGGCACCACTCACATCAAGTAGAGCTTTTTAATTAAGCTCACTAAACAAATGCTAAATCTTTCAGTGCAAGTATTTATATTCAGCGAGCAGCACTTTTCGCCTGTGTTAAACATTGATTAATATGATAGGCACCTCACATGAAATATTTTAAGAAGATCATTAAGTCTGATTATTAAGTCTGGGAGCAGCACACAGAGCCACAGCAGTTGTTGCAGAGTTTCCAGGCTTCTTCTTCAGGGACTTCAGGTGGCTGCTGGGGGTGAGGGCTCGCCTCTGCAGTGTGCTGAGCAAGACGAGAGCCTTGCTCCTTGCTGTCCGGGTAGGAAGAGCCTGCACCTTCTCCACCAAAGGCTGGGTAGCACAGTGATGTGCCATGTGTTGTGGCCAACCTGAGCTGGAGATGCAGCGTCCTTAGCACATCACAGACCTTGACCAGAAAGAGCTCCAGAGAGAGGATGTGGGTGTCCAGGCCTTGTCGGCAGGGCGTGCTGGCTGGCTTCACCGGGACAGCGCTGGCTTCATCTGTGGGAGGTGCACTCTAGCCAAGGTGCTGATGCACCAGGTGAAGGAGCTGCCAGAAGTGGTGATCGCTCTGGGGAGGATGAACAAGGAGATCAACAGGGTCTTTGCAGAAATGCAACCTGAAGCCTGTGTTGCTAAGAAGGAGGAAAGCAAGGGACAGCTGACAAATGGAAACACCTGAGATGCGGGAGGCTGGAAAACCCCTACTTTTGGTCACACCTCTAAATCTCCTTCTCTACCCCTGGTTCTGCAGAGGGTCCTTGCCAGTGGAGGGACCTTGAGTGCATCAGGAGTGACTACAAGGCTCTGCGGGTGAAGGTCAGGGCTGTGGGGGTATCTCCTTGATCCTGCTGGTGCAGGCAAAGGGCGTGAGGAGGAGCAGGTTGGTCTTGCTGGTTGATGCCTGCTTCTGCTTCCCCACCACAGCTTTTGAGGAAATATTGCCCCTGAGAGATGAATAAGGGTACATCTATTGCATCACCTCTCCTTAATAGCCATTGCACTGGAATGGAAATCTTGATCTACATCTAGAATTATATTATTGATACTCACTCAGGTTGGTTGTTAAGGAAAAGATGGCACATTCTTTCTGGGATATTTTTTTCCCCCCAGATATAGTGTTTTAAAAGCTGCAGCAGTTTTTAACAACTATATAGTATTTTTCCTATTAATATTAACCTACATTTCTGGATTTTCTAATTCCCTTTTCTAAATCACATCTCTTTGGTGAAGATTAACATTTGGTAGCAAAATGGACTTGGCAATAATTATTTAGGAAATGTTTGCTTATACTTCCACACCGTTCAAAAAGATCTGTTTGTTCGTTCTTGCATGACAAAGTATTGAGCTCAAATGTGAAAATTCACTTATTTGAAAAGTAGCACAGACTAGAATATACTCCCTCAATGGCTGTGCTAAAAAAAAAAAAAAAAAAAAGAGTCTTCATCTAGTTTGGAGCCTTGTATGTTATTTTCTCTCTTTCTGGTCTTCTCTTAATTGGAATTTGTTCTCGTATGCTCTAGACTTCTAAAATCTTTTCTGCATTCCAGACATGTCAAAATAAAATTAAATACAATCAAAACCTGCCAATCCTTATTGTTTACTACCTCCTATTCCTTTTTTTTTACAAATAACTTTTAGGGCATCAATATATATTTGTGAATTTTAAACCTCTGGTGCCTCCACTTAAAAGTAACAGTCCTTCATTAGGAAAACCTTACTTTTTTGTTGTTGGTGTTTTTTATGCTTTTTTAAAAACTTTGTCTGATTATAAATGTCAGGACATCCTTTTGGAAAAATAAATACCCTTAGCGAACAATACACAATTATCCAATTTCAGTAGTCTTTCATCAAGTTTTCATCCTAATTCAGCCCAAAAATGCCATTCAAAATAAGAAGAAATAAAGTAATTAAAAATATCAGGTGTTTTTTTCCCCACAAATAGTTTCTTTTTGGAAAACAAACAAAAAATAATCAAAGCTCCTGTCTTAGCCTTCCCTACCTTTAGACAGAGACAGTTCTTTCCCCTAGATGACGAAAGAAAGACTGTGGCGTCCTATCAGATGTGATGATGATATTCTCCAAGAAGTTTAAGTAAAGAAATTTAAAAATGTGGTGTGGTAAGTGCAATTCTTCAGGGTTTGCAACAGCTATAGAGTGTATCTTTTCCATTAGTTAAGGAACTGCCTTATTTCTGCCCAGGGTAAGTATTCCCAAAAGAGCAGCACTTCTAAAAGGATGAAGCTGTAATATTTCAAATTGCTGTTTTTGTGGATGCAATGCAGTCTCACGTTGTTATTTTTATCCCAATTCACCTCTTCTCTCAAATAATACCCAATACCCAAATAAATAAATAAAGAGAGAAGTTAAAATCTGCAAACAATAGGTTGTAAGAAAACCCATAGAAATGTAATTGGATGGCTTCTTAGTCAACTCCTAACTGATTTTTTAATTTTTTTTTAAATTTATATTCTTTATGTAGAAAGAATTAATCTGTTTCAGGATCCTTCTTTTTTTCACTGATTAAGCCCACCTTTGGTTTCTCTCTTTTTCTTCCACTGTGTATTATATCACAGATAACCTCGCAAGGAGGAATGCTGAGTTGCAGTTCCAGTCAAACCATCTCTTTCCAAAAGGTTTGTGCACATTTTTCAGTCTTTAAAACATTTGCTTTTATACAGAAAAAAAGAACAACAAAAAAAAAGAACAAAAAAAAACCCCAACAACCAGATAAACCTTCCATCAAAAAATTATCAAGTATATTGTGACAAAGTAAGACCTACAACTGACAGAAAGAAGGCAACAAAGGTAAGTAACTAAGAAATAGTAATCTAAATGCCATGCCTGTTATCTGTGTGATTAAAATATCACATTTTTGTGAATAGATACAACTGCATTATACATAATGAATTAAAAAAAATGCAGGTACAGTAAATACTTCTCATGATAAAAGATTAATGCAGTCTTTTAACGCAGTGAGTTACATAAGGTAGACATAGTGTGATAATTATGGAGTCAGAGAAGCTTTTCACTTGCCACTTTGGCATTTCAAGCCTAATCCCAGAAGATAGAAGCAGGAAAATGGTGACTCATCACCATGTGGTTTGATGTTTAGTTTCAGTATAGAATTTCTGACACTCTTGGAAGAAAGACCCTGAACCAATGTCAGGAGAAAGAGATGAAGTCTGTTTTACCTGCCCTCCAAGTTAGCTGGCACAATATTGCAGCTAGGAAAGAACCTGCTTGTTCAACATAATCTGAATTTGTTTCACTGGTTTATTTTCACCCATGGAAATTGTTTCTAATGTTATCATCTAGAACTAATTCAGTGGTTTGCTAAAACATATGCTTCATTCTTAATCTTGTTTTACTCAGAGGTAAACAAATTCAAATGAAGTGTTGTGTGTAGATAAACTTTTAGATGCTTGCTATCCAGGAGGAATCTCAGGTCTTGAGTATGTTTCCCTTCAAACTAAAAGTGCCAATTGTATCTGATTAGTGGTGGCAGATGGTCAAGATAAAGTTTACAGTAAACACTATGATCCCACAGACTCTGCTTCCACAGCTTTTAGCCTTCTAAAAGAGATTTTCACACTGGTTAAAACCTTCAACTTCCATACATACCTACTTAATCTTTTTAACTTTAACACATACTTTTAATTTCCCTTCTCTTTAATTATCAGACTCATCACTGTTTAAACAAGGATTTTATTTTTGTCATGGTGGAAACTGCTGTAAGAACAACTCACTTAAAGTTTATTTGTGAAGCAGGATGGGTTACTGCCAGTGCATAACAATTTCTGTTCTAAGATTTTTATTCTCAACATTTACACAGTTCACACACCACCCCAGGCTCTGCTCCTCCAGCCCAGTTAGGACCAGCATCGTGGACCCAGGGGACCAGGACATTCACATCCAACTGCTTGACATGTCCAATCCTTGCTGGTGGCCTTGCCCCTGAACATAATGGTCCCACTACCTGAAAGGAGGTTGTAGTGAGGTGGGGGTTGGTCTCTTCTCCCAAGTAACAAGTGATAGGATGAGAGGAAATGGCCTCAAGTTGCGCCAGGGGAAATTTAGATTGGATATTAGGAAAAAATTCTTTCCTGAAAGAGTGGTCAGGCCTTGGCACAGGCTGCCCAGGGCAGTGGTGGAGTCCCCATCCCTGGAGGGATTTAAAAGACGTGTAGATGAGGCGCTTCGGGGCATGGTTAAGTGGGCATGGGGGGGTTGGGTTGCCGGTTGGACTCACTGACCTTAGAGGTCTTTTCCAACCTTAGGGATTCTATGATTCTATGATTCTAAGATGTCACCTACCTAAGGGTCTTTTCAGAAAGGCTTCACCCCATGACACTTATCTTCTCCTGCACAGTTATAGAAAGTTTTTATGTCAAACTGCTAATATTACCTCCCTTTTTACTTTTATCTTTCTTATGCCAACAGACTGATACTGCCAATAGAAAAATTGTTTTTTTCTTGCAGGATTAAGTAGTAGGAAAAACAGGACTGAAGGAAGAGGGAAATGCTTTCCTTCCACACAGATAGCTTTAATACTAAACAATGGGAAAAATAGATAATACTGGTGCATTAAATTGATCCTTTAGGTTTGGTTTTGAGGCCCATTCCAATGTAATTAACAAGACAATTCCTTTCTTTAATGAGATAGTAATTGCCAGGGCCAGATAGAAAAATAACGACTTTCAATTGTGATGCAAGTTTTGCATGCGACTATTGGCTCACATGCAACAAGAACAACATAATTATAATTATTGTTTATGTAATCTTTAGTGTGGAAAGGAAACAAAAAATAAGGGCCAGACTGTGCCTAATGCCTAATGAGACCCTGCTCTGCGCAGCCCCCTTTAGCCTGCCGTGTATCTCAGTCGCAGGTTATACCAGATGTTCTTCCTCCAAGATGAATTGACAATGAGAAAAATAATATTTTAGCTCCTTGCTCAGTGTGCTAGCAAGAATATCAGAGGCAGTATGGACTAAAGCGTATGCAAGGCTCAGGAAAGGGGGAAGAAAATTAATCCCTTTGCAATCCCAGGAGCAAAGGAGGAATTGTGGTTGAGCTCTCCTTATGCAGTTATGCACCACCTCATACCTGGGACGCAGAGGAGAGGTTTGACAACATAGCCTCAAGTAAATATCCAACACATTGATTTGCTCTCTTTTTATATCTTGCAAGTCTGGAAACTGCCTGTACAGCTCAATATGAATTGAAATCTTATAATCTGGTTTCTTTTCTTTCTATATTTATTAATTTCTTCATTTTAATCCCTCAGAAGATGCAGATTATGTATATAATTTTCAAGAACATAGGGAATGGCTTAAAGACTGTTGGTTCTGTCTGTTTAAATTTTTACTACCTCATTTTATAGTCAGAGGGATTTTTTTTCTTTTTTTTTTTTCCTTTCCTCTTTTTTTGCCTTTTTTTTCCCAATGCTGGTCTATTTTAGGAAGCTCTAGAAAGGAAGACTTTTGCATGTGACTCTCCTTTTTTAATGAAGATCAGTCAGTACTGAAAAGATTAGCAAACCTTTATACATATGTGTTATTATATTTTCATTTTCATGTCCTGTAAAAATCAGGGACAGAGTAGAGAGGTGGCCTCACAAACATCAGATTTTATATATGTATAATTGAAAATTATTTATACAGAAATCGTGTATGTATATAAATAATTCAGCTGATGGAACTTCAAAATTAAATGCTTGGTTAGCCTGTTAACTGGGAGTTACCAAATGATAGCCTAGAACTCAGTTGGGCTTGTGAAGTTGTGATTATTTTTATGCAGGACAGGCAAATTTATACCTTGCTTAAAATTTTAAGTTTTGCTATGAGAATGTGTTCATTCGTGCATTTTCAAAGGACATATTAAAAATTATTTGGGTAAATATCATCACTGAGTAGCTGAGTCCTGCTACCTTGTACCGTAAAAGTTTATCAATTATGTCAGCTGGAATAACTTAGGAAAAGTTCTTCATAAATTTAGTCTAGACAAGAACTACAAATGGAAAAGAAGATCTGCTTTTCCAGCATGAGTTACAGGAGAAAGTTCAAAAGGAGAACAAAAGACTAAAATTATCAGCCAGGTCTAGAAACAATATCCATTAAAACTTACACAACTCAAAACATGTGACTTGACCCCAACTTCATCCCTGCACTGAAAAATTAGGTCTGCTTTTTTCTAGTTGTTGCTTGCATTCCGTAATTTCTTATAGCCTGTTCCCACCCTTAAACTGAACAAACTTTGTCTTTCTTAAAGGAAACACAGTGAAATTACTTACTCAGATTATATAGTAGGTAAATGGCAGAGGAATGGGAATTTGGCTCCCTGGCTCCTGGCAGAAGTCTTTATTTGTTGAACAGTTTTTCTTTTTTTTTTTTCCTTTTACTTTGAACATTTTTAAGGGAAACATTTAAGAGCAAGGAAAAAAAATTCTTTTATACGACTCTCTTCTCCACTAAGATTTCTTATCTGACAACGGGATTGTTTGGCAACATCTGGGACTGATAATCCTTTTTTATTTTTTATATTAATAGTTGTTATGTAATAATGAGCTCCTGATGAAGTTTCTTTTATGATGCGAAAAGTGTGCTGAAAAATTCAAATGTACGTGCTAGAAAAAGTCATAAGTTGAAAAAGATGAACAATTAAATTTGTCTTTCAACAAAGAATGGAACTGTGATAGATTGGCAGATGCCAGAAAAATGGTTTTTGTCATCAGCTCATGGCAAGAGACAATGTTGCTAATGTTCATGCTGCTTGATTTTTCCCCTATCATTATCAGTAATAAAAAACATTATCCTAGAAGAATAATTAAGAAATAAAAATATTGAGTTTGAATTTAATAGACCATAATACTAGACCAGGACATTGTTGCCAAGAATTTGTATACAATCATTATTTCAAAACAAACATCCTGAGAGATGAGGAATTGGGAGAAGGTTGAGCAGCCAGGCCAGTTCTGGTGAGGTCCAGTAAAAGGAAAGAATGAAAAGAGCAAAATGTTACCAGATATGAGAACCTGTAATTGTCAGAGTCCAATACTCTCTGAAGGGTTCGTTGGGTATTTCACATATGGAGGTTTAGTGTTTAATACCAAATTTACTTATTTGAAGTTACTTGTCGTGACATGGGGTTCGGATTTAGCAGTGTGACACAAAACGAACCACACTTGAGAGGTTCCTGGGTCCCTCCATTGACCTCAGGAGTAGCTCTGACCACTGCTGTGGAGCAGAGCAATCAGCCAGAGCAGAGCAGTGCCCCAAGGAACCCCACCACTGATTTCTGTATAGATCCGCTTATGGAGCTTCAGTGGTGACAGAGGCTTCTAAAAATTACTATGTTATATATTAAAGCTTTGCAATATTCAGCATTTGAAGCAATTTGATAAAGACGGAGGTCACTAATGGAATATCATAGGTCTTAGGGTCATAAACAGAGCAATTTTCTCTTTCTTAAATAGGCTGGTAAAAAGAACTTAACAGCCATAAAGTTTAAGTGGTACAAAACCAGACAAAGGAGAGAAGGTAACAGGAAGCATTATAGAAAACACAGCTATAATTTCAGTGATGTTCAGTTGTGGCTGGGACAGACTGGAAACCACTAAATACATGGGCTTTGTGATTTCTTGTGGGAAAATGTGAGGTAGGAAATTTTAGAAGGAAAAATCCAAGAAAGAATTATGGCAAATGTTTCTGTTTCCTATGTAGTATAAAATGCTAAGAGAAGGTTAAGGAGTTTCTAAAGCGAAAACTTGTAAATTATGTAGCTATTGTCAACAATATGTGCTGTCTTTGTATCTTGCCACTGCCAGCAATTTAGTAATTATTTATGGATATACATAAGGGTATGGAATTAATTTAAAATGCATTGCCCCTAGAATTGAAGGTTGTCCTATATACAGACTGAAGTATGTTAAAAAACCAATATTTTTGACCAATATTTAGCATTAGTATAGCATCAAAACCATCAAATATGCAAACAATAAACTCGTTGTTAAACTTGTCATAAAAGATAGTTCCAGGTGATTAAATCACCAGATGTGGGGAGAGATTGTTAGTACCCTGCATTGAGGAGATTAACAGAAAAAGAGACGAGGGCTGCAGGTAAACAAGATTATTCAAATGAGAGCAGCATGAATGAAGAAGCAACAATATCTAGTGGAAGAAATAATACTATTTATCAGTGTGAAGGGGATGACATGAATTCCCAGCCTGGGTTAAAAAATCAATATTTGTCATTTTGCATTCATAGTATTTGAGAGATATTACTGTAATTCTTCCCATTTTTCCTGCCTTTTTTCCATACATGAGGCTCAGGCATGCCTAGCTTATTAAACCTTTTATTTAAATATTATTTTCTTCCAGTTCCAGGACCTGTTGGCCTTACATCTGGCTCGGTGATACATTAAGGTGTGAGGGACATGGACTTCTTTAGTCAATGCCACCGATTTCAGCTTGTCAAGGAACAGGACTGCAGTGGAGCAGGACCATGCTCACTTGAACTCCTCCCCTGCTACATGCTAAGTGGTTACAGTGCACAGTAGATCTCTCTCCCTCTCTTGAGTTGCTGTGGAAAGGAGAATCCTGTGGAAGAAATGAGAGACACACAGTAAGGAAGTGACCATCTTCAAAGTTACTGCATCCCTCACATATGGTTGGGAAGATGTGTCCTAGATATCAGAGGATCACGTATATGTGCAGAACAGACATAGATGCAAATTTAGGTGTCTCATTGCTATTGTCAAGAGTGGAAGTTCTGAACGTGTATAAATCCTCTGTTTTCCATCACTATAAGATTGACAAGTGGATAGGATATAACCTGCTGATTCTGATTTTTCTCTGACTAGTCACAGGTTCTGCATTGACCTGACAGTGCAGATGTTGGACTTGTCTGGGCTTGCCTTCATCTGAGTTGGTTTCAGTATTTTTTAACTGTGGTAACATTTGCAAATGGTCAGGTGGCTATTGCCTAACTAGTGTTATTTCATCTCTGCCAATACCACATACAATAAGTCAGGCAAAACTAGGTTCCACTGGGTAACAAGTAATAGCCCTCCGTGTTAGAGGCTGGAGAAGACTACTTTGCAACTTTCAAACTTCAGCTGCAAGTCAATGAAAAGGAAGCAGAACATGTAAATCAAATGTCTAAATCCAAGCATAGCCGTGGCTGAGGAGGAAGAAGACACCACCAACAGCATCATACTTCCTCCCAGAGGAGAGCTTGGTACTGTGATTACTCGTAACCTCCATGTCCTGTCCCACCGCATCCTCCTAGAGGAAGATGGAAGTGGTGGCCCTTGGGCTCCGAGGAGCACTGGAAGGGTGGATGTAACACCAGAGAACAGAGGCAGGTGCCAGGAAGTTTTTACATATCAGCTTTAACTGTACTAGTAACTAACATACCGTGTTGTAATTGAACTACAAATAAAAGCTGCTGAATTTTGTTTAGACAGTCTAAACATTAATTGGACTAACAATCGTTTTTTAGCTCTACAAATAAAATTTGTACCATTTTGCTTGTAAGAAAATTTTTAATTGTAATAAAACTTTGACTGTAATGACAGGCACGTGCATGGAAAAACCTGGGCATATAACACGGAAGTAAAACAATTTACTGCTCCAATCAATGCACTTCTAAGGGATTCTTGAAGAGTTTACAATGTCAAGTCATTCATTGATAGATGATAAATATTATACTAGGAATAAAAAATTCCCCCATGAAGCCATGGCGGGGGAAGCCATCAGCAAGGGTCCTTCTGTCTATCTGAACTCCTCTCACCAAGTATTTTCACTTTGCAAGTTATGAGGAAAACTACCTCTTTTTTCTCCCTCCTGGTTGTTAAAACAAAGGCCTCACATGGTGAGGGATTTACATTTTATCCTTAATCAAAGCTACAAGAAGCAGTCTGCTTCACCTAATGATAGGGAGGGAATGGGGATTTGAACAGGATTTAAAGTAGTGAAAAGCATGAAGAGATTAATGATTAGAAAAAACAAAGTAGGAAGGATTCCTGGAAGATGTGAGTTTAATGAATTATTTGAAAGAGGAGAGAGGGGACACTTGGCAAAAAGACACAGAATTAAATGTTCATTGCACATTTAGCATTAGAAGAATAATAGCATAGAAGGGCTTTAAAGATATAATGAAGTAGTACATAATCCCAAAGCATGAGAGTTTAGAGCTGAAATGTACTTTGCCTGCCGAATGGGAATATATATGTAGAAAGTCTATTAAGTAATAAGAGTAAAAAAAGTAGTGGCTCCGAAGTCCTCACCACTTTTATTAGCTCATAAGCACAAAGTGGATTCACATTTTATGGACCAGAAGTGACAGCAAGTGTATCAATGTACATTTCTTAGATTATTTTATGTGGTATAGCCATTGTTGCTTCCTGAACTCTAATAATATTTTATACAAGGTGAGAATTTGGTACCAACAATTTCATTTAATTTCATTTTTTCAGGGGTGAGGGGAGAAGTAATGAACATTTAATGAAATTAACATCTTAATGAAATTGTAAATTGTTTCATTTGCCACTATTTAATTATTTTATAAATCATGTGGATTAAGTGTGCCAGAAAAGCAAAATGTTAAAATATTATATGTATCATACAAAATCTTCCAAATGACACATAATTGTGTTCATGTAAGACTGCATGTTGGACTAGAAATTTCTATTCCATTACCCAGCAAATATGTTTTTTGAGTGATTTTCTTATTCTCCTCCCACAAAAAAAATCCATGCTCCTTTTTTCTGTAATCATATGCATTCAGTAATATTGCCATATGAAAAGTATACAAAAGGGATAGATGAGAACGAATAAATTTAGTTTTCCTAAGGCAAAAGCCTAAAAGAATTAATGGAAGGCAAACTTTTATACACATCTTATGATCTTTTGGGATTCCTTGTGCTTTCTTTCTATAAAACTTCATCCTAGCCTAGTGTTTTCCATTTTATATTTATGCATTTGACTATACTTAACTAAATGTCATAAATTGTTATGTAATAATGAGTTTATTGCAGTTAAACTAAATTCTATAGATTCACTAAATCATGCTTTTGTATGTAGACATGTTGTAATTTTGCAAATGTATGTTTCTAAACTACAGATTCAGCATTATGCACAAGGAAAAATTTTTTTATTTCATTGTTGTGTTCAACTGACTATCGTCAGTCAATTCAGGCTTAAATCCATGTCACTGTTTTGCATTAATCACAGTCACACGATTGTTAAATGGTGCCACAAGAGACTAAAATTACCTCAACCTAACACTAACAATGATTTTCCATTAGCCTTGCATATTTAGATTTCTTTTACAATGAAATGCACTTCCTGTGCTTGTAATGCTTAAGTCATACAGAAAATTTCACACTTTTTCTAAAGGGGAAGAAAGTACATTTTATTGCATCTGCTGTCTTGAATAGTTTGGCAGTATTGCTACCAATGACTCACTGCAAGACAAAACCGCTATACTTTTATTATAATTGTAAAGAGATGATGATGTGAAACAAATAGAAATTTTTCTGACACCTGATGTAGGAATATCTTCATGATCACTGTGCAGTCAGTCTCTTTGTGAACTCTGTAATATGCCCAATAATCAAATGCAGATGGGAAAACACCTTTTAAAATCAACCTCTTCAGGGATGTTCTCACTTACAGCAGAAAGTCATCTTATTGCTCAACAAAATGTATTATTGATGAGAGAAGTACTTTGGATTTAAGGGTATTTTTGGTTTTGTGGTTTGGTTGGTTTTTTGTTTTGGTTTTTTTTTTTCATGTTCTGGTATAGTTTTCTCAGAATCTATAAAAATGTGCTATTAAACAAAATAAATTTCTTGTTGTGCCACCTCATAAGACCAGTCTTTGTCAGGTACGGGTATAGAAGATACTGTGTTAGTTTTTCAGCTGTTGTTGGAAAGGCACACCCCAGCATAAGGGTCCCCAGCTCACCTATTTCTCAACTGGTTCTTAATGGGACAGACTCCTATGTAAAACTTTCAGTAGGACAGAGGCCATTGTCACTTGCAGCATGATGAGTTATGACTGATATTCCTTTCGCTTAAGGTCGATGCCATGTGAAAAAAGGTGTTAAAAACAGAATATACCTTTAAAGTATACTTTAAAGTGTACCTTTAATTGTTGGATTTTTTTTCTACCCCTTAGTAGTGCAGAACACATCAACGTGACAATATGGGACATTAAGACTAAGCAATAGGTATGTGTGGATATAAAAAAATATGAAGACATATGTCTCTCTCAAGTGGAAAACTGCTCATTTTTAAACAAGAATTATAATGTGTCCTGTAATGAACTGGATTTTCAAAATTCTAGGCATTCAAATTACCAGGTTCAGTTAAAAAAAAAAATGAAAGAGCGGGAGAGAAGGAGAGAGTGACTTCGAGAGGCAGAAGGAGAAGCGAGGATGCAACAGTCAATGGCAATAAAGGACATTTACCTGTGTTGTGGGAAACCTAGTACTGAATACTTATTTTGCCCTAGTGCCATGTTATTGCTGTTCTCAGCAGAGTTGCTTTCAGTCTCTGTTCCAAGCTGTATAAATAATTAATTACAGGCAGAAGAAATAAAAGAGAGACTTGAATCTTGTATCTTGATGTGAATGTGGAAGTGTCAAGCTACTAGAAATATAGAAAGTGGTCTTCATCTCTTTTTTAGAAACCTTTAGGAAAGATTTTTCTAATGAATAGGAACTTTAAGATAACTTTTAGCTTTTTAGAAGGACAAGAAAGCATTTCCTGTACATATTTATGATCAAGTGGCAACGTTTAAAAAACAGTAGGTTTGCTTGAGGAAAATTTATTTCCTGCCACTTTGACTTGCAATCCTGTCTGTCATTAAACATTATCTTTAGCAGGTTTTAGCTCAAGGTATATGTTTGAATATTTCTGAAATCGTCAGTTTAAGCAAAACTTTGGAAAGGACAGGTGGTGACTCTCAGGCTGAATGAATTATAAACATCACACTACTATCCTGAACAAATGCATCACCACTCATGTCTACTGCTTCCTGAAGCTGGGCATAATTCTAGCTACTAAACCTGATTTGAGAAAGGCCACAGAAATGGGAGGCTTAGCAGCAAATTTCTTTCTGGCATTATTTTGTTATTTATCACGATATCCACTGGAAGCTAATTTTATTCTGCTTTATAGCATAGTTCCCCTCAATTCCTATTTTTTTTTTATTAATAGTTACGAAGTGTTTTCTTGCTTAGAAAGACAGCTACATTTTATTTTCTATTGTTACAAAATACCACTCTCCTGCATCATTACATTATAATGGAAAAGAAATTTACTTCCTCAGTAAGTGGAGGACTGCCTTCATTGACAGGAAGGAAAAAAAAAGGAAAAGAAGTGAATTAAAGCTTAAAGCAAGTATCAATGCATTGCATGTTGCATCGTAATCATGAAGGGTAAGATAATATTTGTACTGTGACATTGCGCAAGTCATAGTGAAAGCTAATTGCAGTGTGATTTCCTTGATAAGACAGCACACTGAAAACCGTTGGAAAGACGACTAATTTTAGGGCATTAAAATTCTGATGTTACTATTAAAATTGTCATTTTGATGTTTGATGGCAAGATTTTGCAATTTACTAGTAGCACTATTCTGTAATGCTATTAGATACCTTGGTATCAATGATGGCATTCCATTAACATGTAAAGCACAATGTGACAGTTTCTGACAACACAGGATAACTAATAATGATGGAACTTTATGGATTATTTCTCCCTATTCTGTCTCAAAAATTGCCAGTTTTGACACGATATGAGCAAATGCCTACTGAGACTTTTTTTCCTGCTATGTGAATTTTTAAAGTAGCATTAAAATTTATGTTAGAGTTAGATGATTGCAGTTTTAAGATCTCCAGCAGAAACATACTTTCTGTTATTTACAGTGGGCACATGCAGTTTTTCTTAATAATCTCTAGTATCTTCCCAGGCAAGTAGGCCCACAGAAAAGAGTAGTGATATTTACCTCAGTCAAAGTAGCAGAATATGATTCAGTATGAAATTATTTGCAGAACAATATGGCACATTGTATAACAGTGTGTATCCTCCTCCGATACTGGAATACCATCTGAATCTGTATATTTTCATGGATTTAAGACTTAACCGAAGCTAAGAAGAAATGCGCAGTTGACTGTTGACTATAGCACATGTTGTTCATAAACAAAAGCCTAGGATTTAAGCCCCACACAGGTTTTGATTAAATGATGACTGTGTCCAGGCAGCAGTGCTAGTCTGAAGATCCTCGATGGTCCTGAGTTCCACGGCTGACATGGCTGCACGGCTCCACGGCTGACATGCTATAAGATGCTATACTACAGCATCTATTAGGACCTGATGAATAAGCAGCAATATTCACATCGGTGAAGCTGCATGTCTATACTTTTTGTTTGAAAACAAACCCTCTTAACAAATGCAACTTTAGACACAAAAAGCCTGTAGGTCAGTGCCAGAATGCAATCCGGAAAATGTGAAGGTTCCTTAGATTAAAACACAATACCAATGCGGAAAAGCAAGCCCATTGAATTGTTTAAAACTTCCAAGGTATTTAGCAATGCTGTAATTATTGTAATAAATGAAGAGAAACACATCACCCCAGGAGCTATGATTTTAAGGAAGAGAAAAATTATCCTGAAAAGCATGGAAAGCTTCTCATTTATGGGAGAAAAAAACAATAGACTTATTTAGTTTTCAGAGAGGCTAAGAAAGAAATGAGGTATGATGTATGAAACTTCAAATTCTAAAAAAAGACAGTTTTTCACTATTTCTTACACTATGAAAAATGGGATAACATTGAATGACATGTAAAGACAATAGTAAACAGAGAAGTCTTTTAATACTCTTGTGGATAATGAAGTTTTCTCCAAAGTAACTATAATCAATGACAGTATAAGGTAACTAAACCCCCATGCACTGAGATAAAAGTCAAGCTAATATAGAAAACAAATAAATACTAAAAACAACTTCCATTGTCAATTTTACATGATATTCTGTATTACAAAGGTGAAGCTGTTCTTTACCAGAGACATGTATTAGTACTAATTACATAACTGTTACAATTTGTGATTCTCAAATTCTTATGGCTAGGAATCAAGATTACTGCATCCTGGACCTGCTCATCTTCATTCTCTTTCGAATTGCCATATGTTGGCTGAGACAAGAAATATGGTGTTCAGCATGCAATGACTCCTGGTCACACCTGTCTATCTAAAAATTGTGATTATGTAGAAGAAGTAGTAAACCAAATCGTGCCTAATCACCTGGTATTTAGAAACACTGTTGTTACAGCTCAACAAGCCAAAACAGTACCAGGAAGACCAAGGTAAATTCAGACAAAACCTGACCAACTTGGGTCTTGAGCCCTTGCACAGTTAGTACAGAGCCCAAAGCCTGTTAGTAGCAATAACCACATTGTATGGAGCTACAGAGCTACATAAAATCCAGGTTTTATATTTGCAATTTGACTGCTATATAGAGTTCTGTTCAATAAAATTTTAACATTGAATACTGGCATGAATAAAACCAGACAAACATAACTCCTTACTAATTATTAGTAGGAAAAGTCTTTTTTATTAGGATTATTTAAAGCATAATCTGGCCACTGTCGAGTTAAATAATGTATTTTATTTGGTGTTGCAAAATAGTCTGCGTTGTCACCACGTGACAGTGTTATTGCTGTTAAGACGGGTTTAACTTAATCAACACATCCTTATGGCAGAGCAGTCATATGTTTGCATATTTAGACACATTTTATTTTTTGCCAGTATTAGAAAGGTGACACATGGTTTCCTTTCCCTCTTTCTGGCAGTGGGTCTGTGTTGATGCCAAATGTGGTTCAGCATAGTTTGGAACCAAGGATCTAGATGTTAATGAACATATATAAGCTTACTTTTCCTTTTTGACGGTTGTTAAACACATACAGATTTCTGCAATTTAATGAGCCAAGATTCAATGTCTTCTTCTGATCTCCCTGTATCAGAAAATGCCTTAATGTCTTCTTTTTTTCCTTTTCTCTCTCTCTTTCTTTCTCTCTCTTTAGGAATACCTCCAAATGTATTTCCATTCTCTCTCCAAGAAATCTGTAGAAAGACTAACAACATCATGAAGTCATGCTGGACTGTTGTATTTCTGTATGCAGTGTTCCCTATCATCAGAACGCGGTTCCTGATATATATATTGCAGAGAAAAATCAATGGAATGTTTCTTTCTCTTCAGTAATTTAATAAATTGTTAAGGAACCCTAGTGTTTGAAAAGGATGCCTTTAGTGGTACAACCTATATGGAGACCAGAATGTAGGGTGTCATAAATAATTTCATGAAGGGAAAGGATTTCATGTTGCCAGCGGTCCCACCAGTTACTTCCAGGGCAGCCGTGGGCACTGGAAGGCAAAGATGGGCACGTGGCTCCTTGAGAGCCTCAAGTCCATGTCCTACATGGTGGGTTTTAGCGTGTTGTGCACTGGTAGGCGATGACTCGGTGTGGGTGTGGTTGTGTCAGGGAGGTAGACTTGAGACTTGTTGATAATATTATCTGACAACAAAAACACTTCCTCACAGTAGCTGGGCCTGTGGGCGGACGTTCCACAGGGATCTTTGGAGGAGATTTGGAGGAGAGTTCGCTTTGCCATGCTGCCTTTATGCCACTGCCTTCCCGGTGTTACGAGGGTCATCCAGTCAAATGTTCCTTATTTGACCTAAGATGACTTCATCCAATCGTCGCTCTATTTTTATCCACTGTTGCAGGTTAGTTCCCCTTGTTATTTTTGGGTACAACCTCCAGGCCATCTTGTTTACTTCTTCACATCATTTTTGGACCACTGCCACCACTAATCTCCAGGCAAATATTGTTTCTTTCCTTCCACCAAAGAGGCTCAAAGTCAGTCTTCATTTCCTTTTATTTTGTGCAATAGCTATAAAGTTTACTACGTGTATACATATATCTCTGGCAAGGTCGGGGTTCCATGGAAGGGCTGTGCAAATTCCTTCACAAAGCTTAGCTTTTTGTAAACAGCAAGTTCACCTGATGGTTGGTTAATTATATTGGAAATCAGCTATTTAATCATCATTCTTTTAAATATCACTATTTCCATTTCAAATGTGGCATTTTTTTTTTTCCTCTCCAACAAGGAAGGTATGCAATTCATTAATAATATCATCTAAAGTTGTCAGCCACACAATATAAAGAACAAAAAATGTGAATTTAAGAGGCTGTAAACAATCTATAATACAAAGATTGTGGTCCAAACTCTTCCTGCCTATGACTGTATTATGTCAGTTGTAAAATTCCCTCTGCATGGGAGATTTTTTTTTCCCCCATCAGTATATCGTCATGTTTATGGTTGTAATAAACTTAAATGATACTGATAGTGATTGTTAGCAATAGGACATCTTTTCCATTGGAAAAGGTCTGGTTTTAATACTAACTAGACCTAGTGCAAAGAACTGTATATCTGCTGTCATTATGGATTTGTTTTTTATATATGCACGCACACACATGTCCACCAGCTTTTTAAGTGTCTTTTTAAGTGTTTCAAGTATTTCAGAACAAATACTGAAATTTGTTCATTTATATGTAAATTTTATATATATTTAATTTGTAATTATATTTTGTTTGGCTTTAACTACCAGCTATTATTTGCATTCTATGTGGAAACTTCTCTATCTAGGTTTTGATAATACAAATAGTGAGAGCTCTTTAAAAATCTCCCTGTAAGGTACGTTCCTACTTGCGTAACAATTTTTGTGGGGCCCTAATTTTTCTTATCCATTAAAAAAAGTAGAGACCACAGCTTACCTCCGTAAACCTATAAAGATATTAATAATATTAGATAAACAATATGCATAGTACTTACACTGAATATATTTTGAAAACAACAAAGGACTTATTTTTTAACTTATAAAACATTCAATCTGCAAAACTTATTTGTTTTACTTTTTGATAAATGGCTGTTTTAATAAAGGAAAAATATTTCAAAGTTTGCAAGGTGATAGGTATACAGTCTTTCATTAACACTCCAATTATAAGTAATAGAGGTTTTACTTACATGACATGCAATTAATTTCCTTATATGTGCTATATTGAAAAAAGAACATCCAGGGACAGTCTATTATATAATTTGCTATGTTCTTGCTGTTATGTGCAAATAGTCATAGCCAGCCAGAAAAATTCCCAGTGCACAGCAGAGCTGAGATATAGACTTTCAGGTCCCTGCAAAATGTACAACTGCTACAAGCACCATTGCTCATACAAAACAAATTTCATTGGGGGCGATTCTGTGAACTATACTCTGTTCTCGTGTTTCATACCCTTCCTGGAAAAAAGTGTTCCTACTACTTAACTTGAATATCTGTTGTAATGGTTTGAACATGTCACAGTTTGGCCATGGGAGATTCCCTATTATTTTACATAGGCTTTTTATGGCCATTCCCATAACCCAGTTCTTTACTTTCCAACATAATTTTTCTCTAACAATCTCCAAAATCTTAAAGATTTAAGGAATATAAGTCCTCAAAATATCAATTTCCTTTGGTTTTTTAATTCTTTAAGTAACTTAAAAATATTAATATTGCATTGAACAAACAATATGTAAAGATAGCAAAATTAGTTAGATGTAATAAATCATACAGGGAATTTTCTCTTGAATGTACACTACAAATTTCTGTGTTATAGTCAACTTCCATGGCAGTTCTGCACTGAAGTTCCCAGAAGCTAATCCTCATGCTCAGGAACTGGGACAATTCTTTCCACAGAATACGCATTGTGACATAACAAATTGCTTTTACAAGTGTGCTTTAGTCTGAACCATACCTTTGTAATGTCATAGAGTGCTACATTATAGTAATTTCTGGCTACAGGAAAAAGAATTGTAGATTGACAGAATAGTTGAAGTTGGAGGGCACATCTAGTCCAACCCCACTGCTCAGGCAGGGTCACCTAGAGCAGGTTGCCAAGACCGTGGCCGGTCAGATTGTTAATATCTCCACAGATTGGAGATAATCAAACACTGTTCTGGTGTTTGACCACCCTCAAGGATGGGAAAAAGGTTTTCCTATGTTCAGATGGAATTTTCTGACTTTCAGTTTGTGCCCATTGCCTCTTTTCATGTTGCTGGCAACCAGTGATGTGTGGCTCCATCGCCCCCCTTCCCACCATGTGTTTATATGGATTGATAAGATTTCTATGAACCTTCTCTTTTCCAGGCTGAACATTCCCAGCTCACTCAGCCTCAGTTCATAGGAAAGATACTCCAGTCCCTTAGTCATCTCTTTGTTGAATTTGCTCTGGTAGGTCCATATCTCTCATGTGCTTGTGAGCCCAGCATTCCATAGGTGTCTTACCAACGCTGAGTAGAGGGGAAAGCTCACCCCTGCGACCTGCTGTTCACCTCGTGTTCAGCTTGTTGTCCACCAGGACCCCCAGGTCCTCCTCACAAAGCTGTTTTACAGCTATGTGTTCGCCAACCTCTACCAGTGCCTGGAGTTGTTCCTCCTCAGGTGCAAGACTTTGCATTCGCCTCTCTTGAATTTACTGAGGTTCATGTTGTCCCATTCCTCCAGCCTGGCCAGGTTTCTCTAAATGGCAGCACACCCATCAATATGGGTGTAACAGCCGCTCCTCCCAGTTTTCTATCATCGGAAAACTGGCTGAAGGTGCATTCAGCCCCACCATCGAGATCATTAGTAAAGATGTTGAAGAGTTTTATCCCAGGACTGACCACGGGGGTACACCACCAGGGACTGGCCTCCAGCTGAACTTCTTGTCATTTATGACAACTCTCTGCGACTGGAAGCTCAGCTAGTTTTCAGCCCACCTCGCTGCCCGCTTATCTAGCCCATACACCATCAGTTTCTCTGTAAGGTTGTTGTGGAAGAGAGCGTAGGCACATTCTTAAAGGATTTGTAGTGGGAAAATATGAAGATTTGTGTTTCAGAGATCTGTAAGGATTATACTTACATGTCATACTTAAATGTTTATGACAAAAGGTCATACTTAATGTGTAGTAAAGTCATTTGCAATTCTACTGTTAGATTCATTAATTTCAGCTCAGGTCCTTAGAGGGCCTACTTTCCATGCAGCTTCATTTGTGACTTTGAATGACTATTTTTAAGCTCAACAGGAGTGATTATTTATACTTAAACATGTTATGTTACTACTTTATCTTCCTCATGTTGATGAAGACATATATATCCTATTTATGAACAAACACCAGGACGTTTTAGTCTACTTCCTACTAATCTGAATGTGAAAAAAATTATTTTAAAGGTCTATAAAAAAATCTGTTGCATTTGTCTGGGAAAAAAGGATCAAAGACCAATAGTATTGCTTTGAGGATATATATTTAACACTTTAACAGATGTCATCAATCTGTTGCCTTTTAATGAGTTTCAGTATGTACTTCCCTGAATTAATTATCTCTTGTCATTAGTTTTATTATTCTGTGCTGGATTTTCAGATTTTAGAAACTAATTCTGTAACAATGCATAATTATAAAATAGAGACAGAACAATATCCCTAGGTTTTGAATAGTCCATTGGTGATAAACATCCCTGAACTTGAATCCATCTTTTTTTATATAACAGCAGCATTTCATTTTGAAGGACTCAGTTCTCAGAAATTCTATACAAAGTATTAACCCAACAAAACAACAAGCACTAATAGCATTTTGTATATATAATACACAATCTGTATCCCCCTCCCAACTCCTCACTGATTATTATTATATGAGAATAAAAATATAATTTATTGAAATTAAATGTTTGACCCTTCTTTAGGGGAAAAAAAAAAAAGTTTTACAAAGAGGATACACTGGTTAGGGGCTATGTAATGTGCTTTGGCATCGTGCCCCATTAGCATAATGATTCTAACTACCAAAGAATCTCTCCCAAAGCCTGGTGATGCCTTCAGATATAATTCTTCAATGTAGCTGCTGATATTATGGTTTGAAAAATGAACAATATAAGTATAAATGATGACATAATAGTGTCACGTAGAATGATAACATTTTTATTGTCTTGCCCAATTCTGCCACTCTTTCTTAAAGTGAATAGTGCCTTTCTTTATGAATAAAGTTCAGAAATGAGAAAACAAATTATTAGTTTTCCAACTGAGAAAATATTCAATATGCAAAAGATTAAAGATCCTAACCGAAATTAATTTACAAATGCTACTAAGCAATTTACGTTCAACTTCATACGTGTTTATCGTGCTCTATAGAGATGGTAGTGATTGGCCTAACATAACACCTTTTTCTTTGATGGTGGAATAGATCTCCTTGTTATACTCAAGGCTTGAAGACAATGAACTTTTAAAATATCTTTATTTCCCCTGTTCTTAAGGCATGTCACTGCTCATTCCTCCCTAGTTTCTCTTTCCCTTGAAGCACTTCGATTTCAGCACGTTCTCTCTGCACTTCAGTGAAAAATTAAATTTCAAAAAAGCGAGGTTTTTTTCTGAATTGGAATAAATATTAAAATTGTTCAATGTAAAAGAGTTTGTGGAACTATTTTCTTTAGAAGAAAATACGGTCTTTGGTAGAAGAGGTTTGTTTTTTTTTTTTTTGCCAGGATAGTCCTTAGAATTAGGAGAATGCACTGAAGAAGCGTAAAGAGTCTGGGAAGACTTCAGATTTTGAACTATATGCAGAATTTCCAAGTTTTGAGTCACAGACTTCAGATATGTAAAAAGTAGTTTGGGAATCTTAAAGATCTGTTTTGAAGATCTTTATGCAAAGGACCTAATCTACCCGTAGGGCTGGCAGTACTGGCAGGATTCTGGGTTGCTGATGGGGAGCAAACTAAACATTTTACAGAATAACTGTGGACATCCCAGGAGTCTTAAAACAGAAGAATTCAGATGTCAGAGCTTGCTTAAGACAATGAACCTTATAAATCAGGGCCTCTGATTTTTAACATGAAACAAAGGGTTTTCTTGCAGTAATTTAACCGCATGCTGGTGTAAGCTTGTAAAAATGATCAATTTCAGAGAAAAAAAACCCAATACCTTCACTCAATCCATGTGGAAATGCAAATACTGTATTCAACCATTAGCTGGTCTGTCTTTAGCAAAATATGTACTCAGAAACTAAGTTCAGACAAATATCAGCCTCTCTTGATATTATCTATGTCAGCATTTTGTTTTTTTCTGTCAGCAGCTATAGAGGCAAATATTAAACAACCCTCCCCATGTCCTATTTCAGCTTGCACTTGCTTTAAAATAAGAAAAAAGAGACCTATTTACTTAAATGAAGTGTCCTAAAGTAGGTCATAAAAACGGTTAGTAATGATCATATTACCTTAATACTTTTCAAAGCTTTTCAGCTGATACTTCTTGTACAAGTTCACCTGAAAATTTTATTTAGCTATGTGCAAAGAAAAAAAACCAAACACATGAAGATTCAATACATGCTTAGATAAAAGGTGAAACACATTTTCAAAAAATATATTACTTAAAAATAAAGAAAAAAAAAAGTAGAATCTTCAGTAGTAATTGGAAAATGGAGACTGGAAACTGGAAAATGGGTAAAGAGAGCCTGGGATGCCATCTATTAAATGAAGATTCAGAAGACTAAGATGATTATTAATTCTTTTACCCCATAGCTAGATCTGTAGTCAGGAGCCTTGTTGCTGTCATGTTATTAACCTAATTTCCATGCAAGTGGTGTCTGTCATATGGAGTATATATTTGTATAGATTTATGGTCACTTACTGACCTTATAATATATTCAGAACTCTTTAACTCCATCTTAAATTGGTACATTAAATACTTTTTCACTGCTGCTACATTTTGAAAGGAGCTATCCACCATGTATCTAGATGGCATCACTTTTATCCAGCTGCATCCTAGTCTTGTAGCATACCTCAATGCAAACAGTCGTTTTCTCCAGAAAAGCCATGCTGATGCAACACCAGGGCTGATTACTTCCATAGTCAGGTCTCTCCTCCAACTGTGAGAATCCCTTCTGCTGCTCATACAGATTCACTGGATGGAACCAAAAGTTACTTATAAAGACTGAACATGCCAGCTGTATAACTGATTATTCTCTTTAGTGTGGTGAGCGAGGATGGATTAACCAATTGTACAACAACTGACATACAATGTTCTCTCTTATGCTTATGAATATAATGATATGCAGTAACATAAGAAGCTTACACTGAATTTTCAAACACATCCCTAATCATGAAAGCTCTTAAGTGTTCCTAATCGCAACTCTTCTTAAATGAGTGGTTAGCTTTGCAAAAAAAGATTTGCAGAATTAGGCCAGCCTAATTCAAGATTCAGTTCCACAGAAATTACAGGTAAGGAAAACAAGTATATTCTAAAAAGGTCACTGGACAACCTCTCAGTAAAAGAAGATGTAGGTATTATTGGTGACAAAATGCAGATTTCCTCAGATTTTCTCAGGAGGTCAGTTTTATGGGCCCTACTTGAAAACCATAGTGTCCTGGGTTTTGCTGGGACAGAGTTAATTTTCTTCCTAGTAGCTGGTACAGTGCTGTGTTTTGGATTTATATGAGAATAATGTTGATAACACACTGATGTTTTAGTTGTTGCTAAGTAGCGTTTACTCTAGTCAAGGACTTTTCAGCTTCCCATGCTCTGCCAGGTGCACAAGAAGCTGGGAGGGAGCACAGCCAGGACAGCTGACCCAACTGTCCAACAGGGTATTCCATACCATATGACGTCATGCTCAGCATAGAAACTGGGGGGAGTTGGTTGAGGGGGCAGCGATCACGGTTCGGGGACTGGCTGGGCATCGGTCAGCAGGTGGTGAGAAATTGCATCGTGCATCACTTGCTTTCTATATTCCATTATTATTATTATCATCATCATTATTATTATTATTATTAATAATAATTACTCCTCCTTCTCCTCCTCCTCTTCCTCCTCCTCCTCCACTACTACTACTACCACCATATGGTTTAATATGACGTCATGCTCAGCATATAAACGGGGGGGAGTTGGTTGGGGGGGCAGCGATCACGGTTCGGGGACTGGCTGGGCATCAGTCAGCGGGTGGTGAGCAATTGCCTGGTGCATCACTCATTTTGCATATTCTATCATTATTATTATTATTATTGTTATCATCTTCATCATTATTTTCCTTCCTTTTCTGTTCTATTAAACTGCCTTTATCTCAATCCACAAATTTTACTTTTTTTTTTTTATTCTCTGCCCCATCCCACTGAGCCGGGGGAGGCGGGTGGGGGGCGGGGAGTGAGCGAGCAGCTGTGTGGTGTTTGGCTGCCTGCTGGGTTAAACCACAACACATAGTATTATAAGAAAGTACCCAGGACTTTACTTTCCTGTTTGGCTGCCTGCTTTTTGAGTTTGTTTTTGTTTTTTTTTTTTTTCATGTATCATCCTTTTAAGGCTATGTGGGATGTGAGGAAGGTAAAAGAGATGTGGAATGTAAAGGACATGCAGATACTTGGAAACCAAGGATGTCTGGTTTGTGAGGATATCTGGTTAGCAGCTATCCAGTATAAAAAGAGAGACGAGACAAAGAAGGGAATAAATGACATTTAAAGGCACAAACTTTAACTAACAGGAGAACAATGGAGATAATATTGAAGATCTGAGCTCTCCCTCAGTTTCCTGATGAATGGGTAGTGGAAGGGACCTCTCAGCATCTTGGAGGGGCTCAGGCAGATCTCTGCAGCTGCTAAGAAGGGGAAAAACATAATTATCATGGAAAAGAGAGAATTTATCATGGGATGTTGGATGGGAGTCTGTAAAACTTTTTATGGGATGCTTTAAGGGATGGTGGGAATGTACAAAACTTATTATAGGATATTTAGTGGAAATGCCAAAGGCAGGGAAAGAAGGGATGCCGGAGGAACAAGTGTGAGAAAATGGAAAGTAGGGAGGACAAAAAGGAGCAGCAGAAGGTAAAAGGGCTGCTGGTCAGGAAACAGTTACAATAATTTTGCATTTCTAGATAAATATAATTATAGGAGTGTGGCCATTCATTTCTGTATTTTTTATGAAGTCATGTAACTTACTCAAGAAAAAAATACATACACTGAATGAGTGATATAGAAATGTATGAGAAAATGAGGAAAAAATAACCTTTTGGAAATAAGACCTTTAATATTGAAAAAATGTTTTCAAAGCTTCTGTATATTAACTTTAAAAATAAAGATTTCAAAAATTGTCGGTTAAAAATAATGTGAAGAACCACTATGTTGCTTATACTTTTTTTTAATGCAAACAATGGTAATTCTGCTCACATATTTACAAAATATTGTTGTTCATTATGAAAATTAACCCTAGAGTCACATGGTCTTGTCAATATGTCTTTTTGCAAATTTTTGTGTAAGCTTTTTTGTGTTCTTCACGTAAATAGCACTCACCACAGGATTTTCGGTCCTCTGAGGTGTGACAAAAACAAATAAACAAAAAACCTTGAGAGCATGACCTAAATAAAATTAAAGCTCAGAAAAAAGTCAGAAATAGTCCAACATATATAATATAGAATTCGAAAAAAAAATGTTATTTAAAAAGTTCTTAGGACTTTGGTGCACCTGGTTGATGACTTTCATATAATGAAAGCTGCAAAAACAAATATAATATTGAACATAATCAAGCTTTTCTCTCCTAATTTCTTAGAAGTGTAGTAATAAAAAGTGCCACCTTAGTCCCTGACTGGGTCACCACATCGTATCCTACAGACGTCCCCCAAATTAATAAAACTCTATATATACTTCCAAAATATATTGTACGTTGGAAGATTCTCTAAAAGCCTCCTCAAGGTGATAAAAATCTTTTAATAAGCTCCAATCTAAAATTATTTAAAATCAATTAATATGCTTGTTTACTTGTGCCAGCATTGTGCTTATATATATTCTTCATCTATGATATTTATCCTTTGATGAGTTTGTAGGGTAATCTTTGCTCCCAATCACGCATTTCTACTAGGAAAAAGCTTATAAATTAACCCATCTGTACCAGTAATTGTGTTCATGTTCAGCTTGAAGTCCTGATCCTTGAAAATTAGTGACTAAATTAGAATTAATATTAAAGATTATTAAATTCTGCCTTGTACAGCAGATCGTTGTTTCTCTATTTCTACCAGAAATTACACACCAGCTGTGTATTAGGGTCATACTTCCTTTGATATGGCCACTAATGGTAGTGGGGTTCATATCGCTGCTTTATGGACTAAAACATTAAGCCCTCTTTTCTCTGATGAGCTTGTGTCAGAAATCCTTTACGATGGTCCTGACGTGTGCAATTTGGCAGAACGATATTTCATCTCATTCCTGTTACTTCAGAACTGCCTCAACTGATGCAGGCACAGCTGTACAATATCCCAATCATCCTCTGCACTGCAATCACTGGACCCACCTTCCTTAAAGTAGCTTGTCGCTGTTTCAGGCAATATTCATGACAGCTGAGTCTCATTCATTCCTTATCAGTTTTACCCAGTGTGATAGAACTAACCGTAACAAGCTCCATTTTTGCCTTCCTTTTGTCAGCTCTCTGCATAGACTTATCTCCATTTTTGCTTGCATTGCTTTCTAGCTTATGTATTTCCTTTGTCTGAAAACGCAGAATTTCTGGTGGATTTATAATTACAGTCTGAAGTAAAATAACCTTAAATCCTTAAATCCATGCTGAAATGTTGGTCAGTCAGCCTGGCTGAAAAACAGGGGAGAGGACAAGCATAAAAATATATTATAATTCAACATTTTACAGCAATTTTTTGTGACAGTTTGCAAAACTAGATGCAAATATATGCTATGCTTTCAATATAAACATAGATCTCAGAGCACGGGGAGGTGAGTTTCTAAGCCTGTTACACATTTGCCTTGTCGTGTAGTTTAAAATATCCTGTATAGTTTCAAAGAAAGAAAATAAATTAGGAAATAAAGGTAATGTTACCTGCTGAAGGAAACAAACCATGTCATTGTAGCCTTTCCTTTTTTCTTCCCCTCCAGCATGCCTGGAAGGCGTGTAAGGACTACACACGTTGGAGCTGCCGAAGCTGGTAGCCTGACGAGGGTGCTGCACCTCCAGGTCCCAGGCCCAGCCCACAGTGAGCCGGGCGGGTATTTTGAATTAGCACGTGTGCGAACTGACACCTACACACATACATGGATACGCGAATGGCCAACACACACCGACACAGACAGACACACTCGGCACTCGGGCAAACATGAACAGCACCAATGGCCTCATCCTGTTCCCTGCTCCAGCTGATTAGAGTGAAGGTCCCTAGAGGGAAATCCACACTCATACGCAACACGTACACCTCCAGTGGCTGAGCTTAGACAATTGTCGCAATACTTGGCTCCCAAGCCTCTACCCTACTCACTGGCCTGTCCGGTTTGATGCTCACTAGTGATGACACACACTGACACTCTCACCCACACGTCCTGTCTCTCCCACTGGTGTGACCCCAGATGCACGGACCCCGATGACCTGTTGCACCATCTCCAGTAGCTGGCACTTAGAACTCTGTACACACACGTGCACACGGAATGGAGTCATATCCCTCTCACCCAGGAAAATAGCCAGAAATGGATTTCAATAAGACAGGACAGAGTGCAATGATCAGGCACAGGGCATGGCCAGAAAAGAATACAGAGCAGCAGTGTGTTTGCATGTGGAAAAGGCCCTTTTTAACCCCTTTCATTGTTTCTCCACAGCTCATTTGGATCTCTCACTTACCCTGCCTGAACATCCTGACACAATCCCCATATAGAATCATAGAACCATTAAGGTTGGAAAAGACCTCTAAGACCATCGAGTCCAACTGTCAACCCAACCCCCCAATGCCCAATAAACCATGTCCCCAAGCGCCTCATCTACACGTCTTTTAAATCCCTCCAGGGATGGGGACTCCACCACTGCCCTGGGCAGCCTGTGCCAAGGCCTGACCACTCTTTCAGGAAAGAATTTTTTCCTAATATCCAATCTAAACCTCCCCTGGCACAACTTGAGGCCGTTTCCTCTCGTCCTATCGCTGTTACTTGGGAGAAGAGACCGACCTCCCCTCGCTCCAACCTCCCTTCAGGCAGTTGCAGAGCGCGATGAGGTCTCCCCTCAGCCTCCTCTTCTCCAGGCTGAACACCCCCAGTTCCCTCAGCCGCTCCCCATCAGACTTGTGCTCCAGGCCCTTCCCCAGCTCCGTTGCCCTTCTCTGGACACGCTCCAGCCCCTCCATGTCCTTCTTGTCGTGAGGGGCCCAAAACTGAACCCAGGATTCGAGGTGCGGCCTCCCCAGTGCCCAGTACAGGGGCACGATCCCCTCCCTGCTCCTGCTGGCCACACCAGTGCTGATACAGGCCAGGATGCCGTTGGCCTTCTTGGCCACCTGGGCACGCTGCCGGCTCGTGTTCAGCCGCTGTCGACCAGCCCCCCCAGGTCCTTCTCCTCTGGGCACTTTCCAGCCACTCCTCTCCAATACGTTACCATGTCCCGTAATATGTCACACACCCCTAGGCAGTAACACTCTTCTGTCTGCAAGATGATGCAGGGAACCTCTCCTGTTGAGATATCATGATGGGTCTCACACATAAGCCATGGACTGCCCATCCTCCTCAGACAGCCCTGGGTGCAGATGGGTCAGGATGCTCTATTAGCTCTGAAGGAGCTAATTGGTGTTCCTCTGCCTGCCTTGTTCCCCTCTGTAATCACATAACCTAACAATACCCACAAGGAGGTGGAAGAGCTGGAGTGGAATCAATTAGTAAAACAAGGAAAAAATTGTTCTTCTTGTACCTGTAACAACAAAGTGAAGCTTTCAAAGAAGAGGTAATAAAGCCTCTAGTTAGAGGTTTTACAAAATCCAGATTTTATATCGGTTCTATAGGTGCAGATAACATTGGAAAGACCTAAGACTGACTTTACAGAAACTGAAAGACTGGATGAAAAATGAATCTTCTATATATTTAAGAACATCTATACAGTTTGCCCTCGATTACCATAAAATTGATTTTAGATCAGATCCTATAGCTAATCTTGATTCTTTTCTGATAGAATGAGCCAACAGGAATCCATAGGGAAACCATTTAGATATTTCCTCACCCAAACACATTTTTGAGAAAACTTCCTCCAGAAAGTGATATTCCAACTGACCAACTGTCTCTTCTAATTTAAGAGCAGGGTCAAGCAGAGCGTAGCAAACCGCAAACATATGGCCCTGACGAGTGTTGCATGCAGGATGCTGAGACAGGTTCACATGCACAAAGATTTACTTGTAGGAGGCAACGGCTTTCCAGTACTAGGGGAAAGGCACCTAAAGCACTCTACTGCTCTGCAACCCTCATCTCCTGGGGGTTTGGCTGCCTGCGATAAGGTCCAATGCAGCTTGAAAGGAAGAACCAGAAGAAGCCATCTTGAGGACCTCTCCCTTTTCAAGGCCAGAGCCCTGCACCGTCTGAGCTGGCCTGACTCCCAGGGGCAGTGGGATGCTCTCAGAGCCCTGACAAAAAAGAGACCACCTAATTCAAAGGCCTCTGTCCTAAAGCTGACCTATCTGCTGACCTAGAACATCTAGTTCAAAATAGGACCATCTTTGTGCCAATGAAGAAGGGTTGCAGAATAAAAAGTCGTTTCAATGACCTAAAAATCTCCTACCTTCTCCAGATTGTGCTCCTTTGCCTGCATGTATGATCAGAAATAAGTTAATAAAGAAATCGATTAATACTGGTGTAACAATTCAGAGTTTTCTTCATGTGAAGGGCTGTTCAGGTGGCCAGCTTCAGCTTCCGCTTTGTTCAGTTATTGCACAAGGAGAAGGAGAGATTCCGGCGTAACTTTCTGCTAGTAATGTACCTCCTGGGAGAATATTCCTGCAATGGATACTACCAGCGACTGTAAAAGAATATATTTCAGAAAGTGGACTAAACATCTGCTGTGCTTAGTATAATAAAATATTCCATTAATTTCCAGTTATACAAATTTAATTTACCGTAATGTGGGGTTTTTGTTACTTGAAATCCCATGAACATTATCTTCACCTGAGAGGGATCAATCTTAGTTAAGCAGTTAGCAGTTAAGATAAAAGGAGAACTGGAGTAATGGGTTTATACTGTGTTGTTTAAGAGCCATTGGCAAAAAAATTACCTTCAGTTTGTGTGTATAATATGACATTTCTCCTTTGTCCCCATACTCCCTCCATGCCTTTAAAGTAATAGCAATAAACATTGGCTCAGTAGAACCCGGCAAAAGTGAGCAGAGATTTCAAGTTGCCCGGACCTTGCAGAGATGAGCTGTAGGTTTATCTGCTTTCTTGTCCATCGTGCCCTGTGTGCTAAAGAGTTCCCTTTTGCAAACAGTTTGTAAATATATCCTTTACTTTCTTTCAGGATACAATCTGGCAAAATGACATCATTTAAAAAGCTGGTAAAAAACAGGAAAGAGAGATACAATATAGATATATAACTACAGCCTGACAAATGCCAGATAAGAAGCTGGTGTCACTTGCATAGCAAGTTTTGCATCTCTATGTGGTTAATAGTTATTATTGCCTTTTTTTCCCCTTTCCATTTAATTTGGCGAGAATATCTTTATGTTTTGAAAACGGTTGATGGTCAAATCTGCCATGTTACAAAGGTTATATTTGCTCTCAGGTTTCATTCTTATCCCTTTACTTTGTAAGCTGCTGATTCAAAACCTCTCTCTTGCTGATTTCTGTAAAAGTCAAATGGTATCTGATACTGCTATCTGATAAGCAGCTCAGTGCAACTTTGCCACATTGACCGTGATAACAGGATGTAGTTAATGCTTATGCAGCACTTTGAAAATACAAAGTAGTATCTAGAAGTGTCCAGGAACCACTGAGCTAAGATAATTCGTTAGACCTAGAAAAAAGTTTAACTCATGAAAGGATATATTCAATGTTTCTTACAGCAAACGAAAGGATAAAAGGTTAGAAGTTTCCGTACTTGTATAAATTTAATGTTTTGATTGACCTGATCCAGTTATTCCTTTTTTCCCTGCAGATAACTAGTTCACAATATTATCATTTTTCATTATGACTCTGGAAAAGAAAAAAACGAGGTGCATAAAACATACCTCGCCAGATATTCTTTCCTATATCTCAACTGCAAAAATTCCAGCTGAGCGTTATTATAAAGATAAGTTAAGATAGTCAAATACAGAAATTCACAGCTGATTATTAACAAATAATGGGAATGGAAACAAATAAATAACGTGTCAATTCCTGCCTTTCACACAGTAGCTGAAGGACCTTACTCAGGCAA
>VZTQ01007753.1:0-15136 GCA_013400755.1 Pelecanoides urinatrix | reverse complement strand
AAGAAAAAAAAGTAGGGAAAAGTATCTAAAAAAAATTAAAGACCTATACTTTTAGGTGCCTTTGCAAGACAATGTATCTGATAGCATTATTTTCTTCTGTATGCTAAAAATACTCAAACTTGAAAACAAGATTAGGAAAAAAAAAGAAACAAAATAGATTGAGCGCTGATGCCACTACAGATCTTTCTTTTGTGCGGTAGTTTTTACCCTACGTAGGTAACTTTTCTTTTTCATTTTAGCAATCACAGCAATCCAAAAGTGTTGTCAATAAAGTATATAAAGTCTTGATTTCAATATACCCATGCTTAATTTTATATGTATAAGCAATTCTGACGAACCCTGTCAAACAGTTGGCTTTTGTATCTGTCTTCTATATCATTTCATCTTGGAACTTGAGTGTATAGGGTTTGGATTTGTTACTCTGTTTAATTTACAGAACAAACATTTGTATATGACTCAAAATCTTTACGTTGTGATCTTTGGATGGCTGAAGAAGTTCTATAACCTGCCTCACTGTATGTAACACGACAATAATCCAGGCCCAAATGCCCTTTTTCTCAAAAAATATAGCAGCAGTATCCTTATGGATACTGGGAACAGCCTGGACATCACTACTTCCTCTTTATTCATTTTTGTCCCCTCTTCTTATCTCCAAAAGCAGGAGCTACCTAATTTGAAATGTGCATGTATATAAACTTATGCATCTCTGCGTATGTTCAATAAAACAGTATCGTATTGAGTGTCAGTGGCCGGGTGTTGGCAGTGGCCACGCTGTGGGGTGGCCTCTCTCAGAGGAGACCAGGGGCTGCCTCGTGCCGGACGCAGCCGGTTCCAGCCGGTTGCAGCCGGTTGCAGCCGGACACAGCCAGTTCCAGCCGGTCGCAGCCGGTTCCAGCCCCGCCGCAGCCACAGCCGAGCCCGCCCGTGAGGCTGGTGCCACCTCTGTGGAAGCACGCTGAATAAAGGGCAACACGCGGCACAACAGCCCCGCCAGCACCGAGGCGAGAGGAGGAGGAGGGGGGGAGGAGGTGCTCCAGGCGCCAGAGCAGAGATTCCCCCGCAGCCCGTGAGGACCTCATGCCGCAGCAGGGATATTCCCTGAGGAAGCTGCAGCCCGTGGGAAGGACCCACGCGGGAGCAGGGGAAAAATGTGAGGAGGAAGGCGTGTGAGAGAGGAGCTGTTATGGACTGACCACAACCCCCGGCAACCCTCCTATTGAGGAGGAGAAGTGAGAGAGCGGCTGGGTGGGTGTCTGGTCAAGGTTAAACCACCACAACTGTTGATAAAGGATATTAATTAAAAGTTTCAGATACTTTACATCCTCATTGTACAACATAAATTTCACAAGATACTTCTCTGGTCTGTGTTACTCCTGCTGTGTAAGATGCTTGATGTATCGGTTTACCTACTTCAACATCAGACCGTCATAAAGACAACAGATTAACCAACAGCCTCTTATTCTAACACATGTTGTAAATGTCAGAAGACATGTCTAACATGAAAGAACAAAAGTAAAAATTTAAAGTGTCTGAAGTTATGTCTTTTAATATAGTCTTAATACCATCTAGATACGACAGAGTAGCACAACAAGAGTTGTCTTGGGTGGGTAAGTAGATTGCTTTAGATCTGACTTTTCAATGTTTGCCCTTACTTCTTATATAAAGCTATTAACTTCCTCCAGAAACTAGAAAATACAGATCTGTACGATGCAGCTAAACCTAAATGACAAAAGAAGCATGCCCATTCAACCTGATTCTTCTTTAACAGATAAAAATTCGAGATACAATAGTCTAAAATGTTACTGCCAGCATCTTTGAATCCTTCCATTCATGGATGGCCTTTAGGATATCATACATTAATTACAATTGATATGCATATCACTGACATTGCTAAGAAAAGAGACATAAAATGGTAAAGTGGGTCAAAGTCTAAATCACTCTACTGGAGTGCGAAATTAGCCAAGACAGAGAAGAAAAATAAAATGAAACTCTCCATAATAATAAAAAAAAATCAATAAACAAAGAAAATCTATTTGCTAGAATAGTTCCTTTATGAGAAGAATATCTTTACTTCCTCAGGAATTTAGAGTGACCATAAAATGGGTGTATTTTTAATCTAACACCTATGAAAGTGTTGTGTCCTGCTCAAAGAGGACTAAAGTCCTGAATTTGAAGTTGCAACTGTCATGGTATTGTAGCTTCCAATAGGACCTTTCTGAGGTCACTTAGGTAAGTTCAACGTAGGTGTACGTTGTTATAGTTGTGTTTATACCACAACTATTTGGTATAAGGGGCAGAGAGATTCCTTGTGGGATAAGATGTTACCCATCATGATGCAGATACCAAGATTTGGTTCTTAGTGAGTGCATTCCCTCTGCTAGGTCTCATTATGGGGGAGACTTTCAAGAGAGAAAAAATCAAGCCCATTAAAAGAACTGATTCTGATAATGTATTATTTTATAGATAGCTGTATTACCCCACTATTGCTTTGAGATTTTTTTGAGTACGAGCTCCATTTCACACATTTATTTTTAATGTAAAGAAAAGGACTCAGTACCTAACAATCATTACTTTTTAAATATTGTCTTACATTTCTGTTTGTAAAATATGCTGAATACGAACAAAAAAAAAAGATGATACTTAAGTAAGGCTTTGCTCCATTTAAGCCAAGCTTATAAGCTCTAACAGTATTTGACTTTTTATGCTACAGTTTATTGCAGTGGTGCCATTTGTGCTGTTAAAGTTATTTCAACATTTTCATTACCAAGCCTCTGTTTTCTGAAACTGGCAACTCAACCAAAAAACCTCCACAAAAATACCCACTGTTTTGGGCTGAAACAGTTTATCTCATTTCACCCAGCAGCAATACTGTTATTTGTTAAAATTAAGTCAAAATCTAAGTATTCAGAAGCTGTAAAAACACAAAATTTAGTCATTTCTGAATTTCATGCCTCTATTACTGAAGCTAATATGACCCCTTTTCTTTCTGTAGTGCAAATATCCACGAAATGGGTGAAGGCCATTAGAGGAATGCATACAAACTGTGGTTCTTTTATTTCTCTCTTTGTCCTACTGGGACCTACAGCTCATAACTATAGAAAGTCATAGCAAGACTTAATTAACATTTTTGATAGATCACAACCTTGTATATGCAATATTATCATCGCAAGGTGAACACTAAGAGTATAATAACATCTATTTCTCACATGAAAGATAACTGTGAAAAAAAGTAGAGAAAATATATGGCAATTAAAATAGCAGGGACATAGCTTCCCTACACGTAGTGGCTAGCACCACAGATAAATCATTTGTTTAACAAAGAATTTTTTTGTGTGTGTTCATCTGATAGGTTTATCTGTTTCTTTTTTTTTTTTTTTTTCCCCCTTGTTTTTTTTTTCCATGTGTGCTGTGTATTTTGCATTGTTTTTCCTTCCACAGTGCTGGTGGGAGGTAGAGCTTCAGTATATATTGTTGTGGTGATCCTTAGCCTCTTTTATATTTCACGTTGCCTTTGGGTCGCATTGCCTTTTGGTCCTTTACTAGGAAATAAAGGATATAGAAAACCTAGAATCTTCCTTTTCATATCCCTTGTGTAGAGGGTCTATGATTACGTCAGCGTGCCTAGTCACACTCACAAGGTAACTGAAATATGCAATACTGAACAATCCTTAGAGTCTGTTTTCTGTATGCATCCAAACATGCTGTTCAGTATTTGTAATAATTTAAGATCTGTTATGAAAGTTACAGTGATGATAATTGCTTATATATTTTAGGACAGATGTTTTCTGTGCTGCTTTCTAAAATTCTGGTCCCTATGTTTGCACTCTGGCCACATTTTGTTTGGATGGTAGGTCAAGACACAGGTAGGCATCGTCCCTACACCTGCCATCATCTTCATAGAAGGAAACATGGATGCACGAGCCAGAAAGTTGCTGCAAAGCACTCAAAAAAACCCAGTCAACCAGAACAATCGGGAAACCAAGCAGATGACCTGTCCTATGACAGCAGAGCAAATATTAAGCTAAAAAAGGCTGAACTCAATGGTCTTGGGCCCTGAAACAGGAAAGAACATATTGTGTAAAACTCCCAGCTGAAGGCATACCCACGGACAGTAGTTGAACGGACTCCTTGGCAGTCTGAGGTTGGTATTTTCTCTGAGGTTCTGCTTTTTGTTTGGAAATGTGAAGTTCTTTGGCCTGTCATATCTTTGGTACATTTCATGGTTTTTATGAGCTTTTCCTCAAGCAATTGAAGTTAAATGAAAGAAAATAATTACCTCAATATGAGAGCAAGCAAGTTCTTCAGATTATGAAGAAGAAATTTTTTATTGTGAGCATCCAGGGTATATTATAAACTATATGATATCCTAATAAGTTGTCAGACTGTTGTATTTTCACAGATTTCATCCACAATTTGAAGACAAACAGAGAAACGTGAATTGGAATATGTGCTATTGTGAGGGACTGAACTGTAAAGCATTTGTCTAGGTGAAGAATAGTATGGGAGTGACGGCGGGGCCACGGAGACCTCCGGTTTGCGGGGGCTGCGCCGTGCCCACGACTCGGTTGGGATCAACCGAAGGTCGGGAGAGACCCCGCGCTGGCCGCAGTCGCGAGGGGCGTGTGCGCACGTGCAGCCACGCGCTAGCCGCACGCTAGCGCGTGACGAGCGCGGCCGGAGCCGCGTGAAGCGTATGGGCACGCGCAGCGATGCAGCAACGTGCAGGTACGTGCTGTTGCCATGGAAACTGCAGCCCCCGAGTGAGGATAAAGGGGGATGCCCAGACACGCCCCGGCGCGACCGCCCGCCGCCGGAACGCCGAAGGACGCGGAGCCTCGGGACGCCGCAGGCCCGTGGTGGTGACTATTCTTGCAACTCTACCCCGAATGTTTGCTTGATTTCTATCTTTGTTCTGATCTATCCTATCGCTAATAAGTTTAGCTTTTGATAGTAAAAGTTGTTTAGGACATTTGAAATTGGCGGCATTTGACCTCATTTGTGTCTTAATCTCACTCCTGGGATCGTATCGAAACCTCCCCCGACATTGGATCGGGACAGCTATCATTTATAAACACATGATAAATGAGTTTGCCATTTTAAAAATAGCTTGCTTATAATAATATAGCTGAATTAAAGTAAGAAACCCATAAGATTCCAGCTGACTCGCAAACGACTGGTTTTAGACCAGATCTAATGCTTTAATTGGACAAAATTAACTTCGTAAATCCAGTATCTGTATTGTATAGTTTTAATTTCTTTTTTTGACTATGGTTTCATTCCTTTCAATGACCAGTTTTACAGTCATTCTAATTTAAGGGATTTGCAATTAAAAATACCACTTAATTCATTGCAATGTCCAGATGCATCTGTTTGTATTTACTGTACTCTGGAAGACATAGGGAATATGGGGAGGTGATAATCCATCTTTATTACAAATACGTACAGTGAGTGACTGGAGCTATGCCAATATCTGGCTAGGCAAACTGAAGTGGTGTTTGAAATGTATTTAGTACTCTTTTGTTCCTAGCTGATAAAGATTTGAACACAATTCAGAGAGTATTTTTTAGTTTTTGGATGAAACTTTGAATTACTACAACAATAATTATAAACAATTTTCTTTTTTTAATTGGAATAACAAAATCAGAGCTAAAACAATAAGAAGCTGTTTAGAAGTTATTAGAATTCCTGGGACCTTACTGGATGACATCACCACACCAATCAATGTTCCTGAATACCTTGCTGCATCTGATCCTCCAGTTCTACAACCGATTGTTAATCCCAACACTTTCTTTAAAAGCTAACCTCGGTGAGGAATGAAGAGGAAAAGGTGCACGAGGATATGTATATAGATTGCCTTATATTTCTGCTTCTAACCAAATTGGAAATAGCTTTAAATATATACCACTAAAACCCCTGTTTTCCCATTCCTAGATCCTTATCCCCATGTTTCCATAAAAGAGAAGAGAACTTCAACAGAAGTTGTGGACAAAGGGCGTCCATGGTCCCCACCATACACAATTGCTTCTTTGCTGGGTTTCAGGTAGGTTTGGTGGCAGACAGGCAGTGAGATATTGCAAATACAAGTTTTGAAAAAATCTGTTTCCTGTTGCTAAGTCAATTAGGGGTGTCTCTTTACAGTTGAATTAGTAGGAGTCGGACTACTTTAGTGGGTGGTCTTGCTTATTCCTCGAACAAAAATATAGTAATTTTAATTGCTTGCATGGTAGTTTAATTTATTTTCTTGAAAATATTCAAGCTGTTATGTAAATCATGTTGTCTTTATTGCTGGGCTTGTTGAGACACATTTGAGAAGTCAATTGACTTCATTTTATATATTTTTTTATATATATTTATAGTTATATATTAATGTTTTACACTGAAACTCATCATTGCACAGGGAAGTCTTCTTGATTGTCTGTTTTTGTTTCTGAATACATGTTTGATGGAGTCTATGCCATGTGGTAAATGACATTTGTGCTGGATTCTAAAAGATTAGTCGCACCAGGTCAGATGCTCTGTTCTGTAGCTAGCAAAAATGTTAGTTGTGTGTATAAGTATCGGACCCAGTTGTGTCGGTGTAGAGTCCCCAGTTATTTCATAGAAAGGGAACACAGAATATTCCATTTAGTCTTTTACAAGAGTAGCATAAACTCGTTGTGTACTTATTTTTCTAGGCCAAAGTGTGAACAAGAGATTTTTCTCTGGGCATACACACCAACAGAACCTCTATGGCATTATCCCATTATTATCCCATGAAATGGTATCATGTGACTCTGGAGAATGTTTTGTTTTATTTTATTGTCAAAAGTCAGTTTGATTTTGTTGTTGTTGAAAGTCTTCTGAGCAGTTTAAGCAACATTTTATTATAGGACAGTATCAATGATTATTCCTGTCCATAGAATGCACATTAAATCTGAGCAGAAGTCAGGCCACGTCTTCTGCACTGAACAAAACATAATACTTTTGCCTAGCATTTTACTGTGTATATTTTTTCTCTGTGTTTATGTAAGAGGAATGTGTTAGATCTGACTACTACTTTAAAAGAAGATTAAAAAAGAAAAATGACAGGGAAAAAAAGGTGTTGATTTTCCTTTCCCTGCCAGAGAATAGAAAAGTTTTTTCTTTTGTCTTGAGATAACTTCTGTCATGTATACTGCACATATCTAAGAAATTTAATTGCAGAAACGTTAAATATCCCACAAAGAATGAAAGTTGTGGTAAATATGTGGGAGCAAGTGTAGCAATATTTTTCAAGACAGACTTGGGGGCGGTCTGTTCTTTGTTTTTGGCTAAGTACCATTTTACTAACGGTAAAAGTAAGTACCAATTACGTTTAGGAAATAACAGCTATTGTTCTATTATTCCTAAAGTGTTTTTCAGATGCCTCATAAAAAGCTGTACAGCAGATACTGTCCTCCGATTACGTATGATGCAACTGCCACGTTTCCGCTGGCCGCAGGAAGCCCTGCTTCACAGAAGCTACCACCAGCCCGTGTTTGCTCTCTGGAGCGTCCCAGGGCACAGATCAAGAGTCTGAAAGATCCCAACAGCTGCTCGCGGAGTTCCCGGCAGCCACGGCGGCTACGGGCCTAATCCTCAGGGTCACTATCTGTGAAATGAGGTGGTGGGAGGCTCCTAAGGCAGTAGTCATCACTTTTCTAAAGACGACTGAAAAATTTCTTGCAAAAGTGTAAAATTTGAACACAAAGGATGAATTAGAAATCAGGCAGGTACTGTTAGTTCACTCCTCAGTTACAAATCTAGGACAATGTTCGAGGCAGGCATCTGCACCTACATGAGCCCATTTTTTAATAAGTATTCAGATACTTTTAAACACATTTGTTTAGGTTCATAGTCCTAATTTCATTTTAGTACATTCTAAATAACATCAAGTGTCTTGCAAATTACTTAACTAGATCTTTAAGTTCCCTGCACCGAACTTAAATTAAATTGACTACATTAAAGTCAAGGAGTAAGCTTAGGCTTAAGAGACATGAATACTGATGCTTTGGGATCAAAGACATAACAAAACAGTAGCAGTTTCATGAAAGAAATCAGACACGAGACTATTAGCTAACCATTATCAGGTTTGAAGATCTTGGAGAAAGCCTTGTCAGATCCAGACTTTCTTGGTTTTTATTCCCTGTAACATAACAAAATTACTTATTATTTAATTTCTTTCAGGTATACAGCAGTCTGAAATAGATCTGGGACTTCCTGAAGAGTCTGAGAAGGACATACAAGTGCGCTGATGTCATTTTGAATTTTATGCTGGAGAGTACACTTGCACATTTCTCTTTTATATACAGATATAATCCTACTGTCAATAGTGTTTGCTTTCCTTTCGTTTAAGTGCTTCAAACATTACTTTCATTTATGTGATTTCACAACACTTTCAACTTGAACTGATTGGTATCAACAAACCCCTGGCCTCAGACCTGGCCTGGGTGATGCTGCAACATCTGCACACTCTGAACACCTTCAGCACGGGTGCTCACCTGACTTCTCAGTGAGGTATTCAGGATGCTAATCTGGCAGAAAATGAACCCAAGAAAAAAAAATATTATTCACTGAGCTTTCTACTTGCTTGGTGCCCTTAACCAGCTCAATGAGGAGGCAAAAAAGCCAACACAGGATACTGTCACAGTGCTCATCATGGGGAGTCATCCCCTGAATGCACATTTCACCTCATTTTAGAAACATCAATGTGGTAGGTGGCTGACAGGTGCCCAGCAAGCTGCTCTCTCACTCCCCCTTCTCAGCAAGACGGGGAGAAAATAAAATGAAAAAGCTCATGAGTCCGATGAGAACAGGGATGTTCACTCACCAATTACCGTCATGGGCAAAACAGATTCAAATTGGGAAAGATTAATTTAACTTATTAGCAATTCACAACAGAATAGGATAGCAAAAAATTCAAACAAAACTAAAAACACCTTCCCCCCGATCCCTCCCTTCTTCCCAGGCTCAACTTCACTCCCGACTTCAGTACCTCCTACTCCTAGCTGGTGCAGGGGGATGGGGCGTAGGGGTTGTGGTCAGTTCGTAACACTTTGTATCTGCCACTCTCCTCCTCACAATGTTCCTCTGATCCCAGGTGGAGTCCTTCCCATGGGATACAGTGCTTCCCGAACTTCAACATGAGTGCTTCCCACGTGCTCCAGTTCTTCAGGAACTGTTCCAACATGGGTCCTTTCCATGGAGTGCAGTCCTTCAGGAATGGACTGCTCGAGCACAGGTCTTCCGCAGGCCACAGGTCCTGCCAGAAAACCTACTTTTGCATGGGCTTTCCATGGGCTGCAGCTTCCTTCAGGGCATATCCACCTGCTCCAATGTGGGATCCGTCATGGGCTGCAGTGCAGATATCTGCTCCACCATGGTCTCTCCATGGGCTGCAGGGGAATGTCTGCTCCGGTATCTCGAGCACCACCTCCCCCTCTTTCTTCACCAACCTTGGTGTCTGCCTAATTGTTTATTTCACATTTTTTCACTCCTCTCTCACAGCTGCTGTGCAGCGGCTTTTACCCTTTCTTAAATTCGTTATCGCAGAGGTACCACCAGAGTCACTGATGGGCTCAGCTTTGGCCAACAGCAGGTCTGTCTTGGACCTGACTGGAACTGGCTCTGTCTCCCATGAGGGCAGCTCCCAGTCTCTTCTCACTCAAGCTACCCCTTCAGCCCCCCACTACCAAAACCTTGCCACATAAACCCAGTACAATCAATCATTTTAATAGTGTAGGATTCTTAGATTTGACATACTTTTTTTTCTGATGATAATGCTGTGTGAGGATGAAGATTAGAAACAGCTAAGTTTGAGGTGAGAGCAAAATCTGCTGCAATATCAATGTCATTAATGAAGTCTAAGTTGAAACATGACCTTAAAGTAAAACTTTCATAACAGTGAAGAACAACTCCAGTTTTATAGGATTTTCTCTGTATGTGGGCCTAAGCAACCTTTTTATGCTATTGTAGGCCATTTAAGTTCTCAAGGGTAGCCTTTTAGCAATAATTGATTATATAATTTCTGTGAAATTCTAGCCTCTTAAATAAATGTCCATGCAAGTCAAGAAGAGAGGTTACTACTTGGCAGAAACACAAAACAACATAAATGTAGAATTATATCAAGCTGTATCAGTAGGAGAATTATATTACCGGCATCACTAGGAGAAACTATGATGTCAATTGCGTGTTTAAGAATCAACCAAAAATAACTTCCTGTATCAGCATCTTAATGATACAGATTATGAAACAAACACAGCTAACAGCATTTTTTACGACAATTTCAATGTATTGTCACATAATTATTACAATGTCATCGGAAATTTTGCATTGAATTGTATGGAGTATATCAGTGAATCATATATGCCCTGAAATCATCTTGGATCAATACAAAAGAATGGTTGATATACTAATGCTTCTGCATCTCAATTATGAAAACATTCTGATAAGGAACAAAATGTGCATGATATTTAATTGAGATAATTCAACCACATTTCATGCCCCTTATGTTTTTATTTTAAACATCATTCTTTTTTGCTCCTTTGGGGAAGAAAAGTTGTCATTTCTAGTTTAATTTGCTTTTAACACCATAATATGCAATATTGACAATAGCTCCAAGCCTTAAAAACATTATTGTACATTCCTCATTCTGTGGAAGAACATATCTGAGCATTAAACTGAGACGACTTTTAAAAGTTCTGATGGTAGTTCAAAGCTAATGTAGATTTAGTAAGAAAAGTCTCCTAGGTATTAGGTTCTGCTGTGATACTAATTAATCAATCAATCATTCTACTAAGCAAAACCACTTGCTTAACACTGAAGCAGAATATAAACATTCACAGAGGGTATTTATAACATTTATGTGTCATAGAATCTTACGCCTTTTAAGAATAAAAATCAATTTTTATTAGAGTTTCCCTCTTTTGACGGCTCACTGCAGAAAAAAGAGCTCAGGAAACCTTTCTGTTGAGCCCTGAATTCAGCCCAGTGGCAATGTTTGTACATCCAAGATCAAACAAACAGAACCAGAAACCCCACTAAAGGGTCATAAAAAGTACTGAAGATAGCATTCTGCTGGAATGGTACTCTCAGAGGGGCACTGAAATCGTTTGGGTACGGAAAGACAGAGGGAGAGGTAGAGAGGAGTGGGTTGATCACAAGAAAGAAAAGCAAACTGTAATTGCTGAGGAAGTGCTATTGTTCGTGCATTTAACTGCTTTATAGGATCCTTCACTGCTTGCAAAGAACGCTTTCTGAGCATTCCTCTTAAAACTTTGATTAGAAGTGAGATGGACTTTTAGTCAATACTAACTTAGACTTTGTTACCTCGGTTTGCTTTGTCTACATTTCTCTTGAAGTTAGCAGGCTTTAAGTTAGTCCATATCAAACTGGCATTCACGAAGTCCCGGTATCAAACTGTTATTATTTGCTATTGACAAATAATAGTGCCTTTTCATATGGTTACCACTGACAAAGACTGACTTTTTTTTTTCCCCCTCCCTATTTCTTTTCCCTAAGGCTGATTTTTTCTGATTTAGCTTAAGTGCAGCTTGATGGCAGGCTGTGCCCTGTTTCTGCTTTCTTTTCACTTGTTAAGTGTCGTCCCTACAGATCACTGTCACCTTTGTTTGCTAACATAGCATGTAAGATCTGAAGGCAAATATACATAAAATTCAGCCAAGTGTTCGTTTTTAGCATTCTTCACACTTACAGGATCCTATGCCACATATAGTATTTTCTGTCACTGGTCATGAACTGCTTTTGATAGTACCAAACAAGGAAAGGAAAGATGTGCCTAAATCCAGGACTTTTATTGTGTTTTCAAGTCTACAAATGATGACTAAGAAAAATAAATCATAAACTTAGAATCACTATATGTGAAAGGCATTTGTCCTATGGACAATTTTTGTTGTTGTCTTTTTTAGAAACAAAACAGAACATAGGTATTGCGGTCTTTTGAGGTTCCTTTTAGAAACCGTTTTGGTTTTAGTTCTCTTTAGACTAATAATAGTAATATATATGATAAATAAATGTGTCATATGTCCATACCTTTTAAAATGTGCCATCACACCATTGTTGTGTTTGGAAAACTGTTGCAGAGTCATCAAATCTGCCTGCCATTGAGTATCCACCTCAGCCACAGTCATTTGTTTCCTTTGAAGCCATTATATTGCTATTCCAAAAGAATAAAGAAAAAGAAAATTACACATAATGATTACCACAGTAATCCAAAGATTAATCCAAACACTCAAAAATGCTTTCTGAATTTTGATTCAAAGCTTTTTCAACTATATTTGAGTAAGACTATAGCAGCACAAGACTGAAAGTAAAAGAAAGCAAGAAACTATAAGACTAAAACATTTGCTACTGATGCTATTCAAGTACTGAATCCAGATTTTTTTCTTGCTTATTCATTAATCATGCTTATTTAAAAAAAAAAAAAAAAAAGTAGCAAGCATAAGCGTCCAGCTAGATACTCCATTTTTACAAACTTTTTACAAACTCTCCAAGGGACTATTAGGTACAATCTTATCTGCATGTTGAATAAAGTTTAGATGCAAAAGCATCTGATTTTGTTCTAATGCCGTAGCTATTAATAAGAGTAGTGTAGGTCACCTGGCTATGACTTAGTCCATGGTAAGATCATTGCAGCCAGTTTATTGCTCGGTAGTTTCAGTGAAGTAAAGAGGTAATTCATTATTGTCACCTGAGCTATGATTAATTACTGATGACTTTCAGGAATGTTAAATACTTGCCCTTGCTATCAGAATGTAATGTATCAGAATACAATAATGAAGTGAATTTAATACTCACTATGAGAATGTTTCTACAAAGCTCTGGAGGAAAATCTGCAGGAAGTGTCTCTCTTATTATGCAGATTCAGTTCAGAGTGCTTCTGAGCTTCCCAACCTTCTGGATACACAGAGGGAAACCCAGATGGTAACTGTGTTCGCTTTGGTGTTGGGTTACTGCCTCAAAAAATGCCATGTGCTGACCATTGCTCGCTATCTGTTGACCTTATTAACTTTCAGAATGAGGAAATAACAAAATCATGGTTAGCACTTGAGTGGCACTACAAGTTTCAGTCCTAAATTAAGACTGATGAAATTTCTGACTGTCTCTGTTCTATATGCCAAGCATTTAGTCGGTCGCTGTTAAGTATTTTGGAGAGGCTCAGTAAGCCTCCTTGGTGATATGCATCAATGTGAAGGAAATGTTTTGAAGGTATATAGAGAAGAAAATGATGCAAGTGTGGTAAGATCCTTCATCTTAGTGTCTCTGCATTTGGATAGTCCTGTGAATAGCAATGCACAAAGGTATGGTGTATTTAAAGGCCTGTATGAATTGCTGTATTTTTGTTTCTGCTTCCAGGATGAGACTAGTGATTCAAACAATACTCATTTCATTTATGGAAGCTTATTTTAAACTCAAGTCTTAAGACATTTCAGGATAGATTCATATAACCTAGTAACCACAGAAATAAAATAGTCTTTAAATTCTGTTTTTCTTTGCCTCTAGACAGGGTGGGAAATCCACCTAGAATTATTTTCCTGTTAACAGGGATTAAAAAGAAATGGCTTTTAAAGATTTGAAATTTTCCATTCCCACTGTTTACATTTCACTTGTGCCACTCAGCATAGATGGACTACAGCTCCTGCAAGGAAGATTCCAAGGAAAAGTTACCATTGCACTAGGACATTTACTGTAAGAAAGTTTTAATAAACTGTTCTTCTTAGAAGATCAAAAATTTCATGTTACATATTTTAAAGGAAAATATTTACTTGTCTTTTAGTCTGCTTATCAACACGCAGTGTGAGCTTCTGAATATTAGTGAAAACTTAAGAGATAAGAAAAACAGAGCACTAGCCAGGAATAAGTTATGTCAGCAAAATCACCAAAGCTAAAGGATGTAGAAAATATGCTGCGCAAAAAACCACTGGAAATGTGTTTCTCCAAAGACAACTTCTCAGAGGAAAATCAGCTGTGACATGGTAAATACAGTTACAGTAAATGATAAAATACAATGCATCATATTCAGCTTTTTCTCATTAAAATGAATCTGTGTTAAAAAAAGCTGGAATTAAAGTAAAAGGAGTAGAAATTATAAACCTTGTTCTTGATGATTAAAAGACATTCAGCGTTTGAACTAAAAATCCATTACTGATATTCTTGAAGAATATATACTTCTCAGTTTTATTTCAGTTTTTATTTCAGTTCTTCTGAAACTTCTCAGTTCTTTTAGGTTACCTTACAAGACCAAGCGGTCTGTTTGCCTGTAACTCACTTTGTACCCACTCATTTACTTCAACTTTGACAGCAAGACTGATTTTTTTAAAAAGAATGTAACTTTCAGCTTTTGAAAATAATGAAGAGAAATTTATTAATGCCACTGAGAAAAATACATAGTTTTCTATGATGAGGAGTAGTTGTCGTCATCACACAGTCTTCCATATATTTAGTGGTGAGGTATTACCTGTTTTTATTTTAGAAATGTATGCTAGGAATTAGTGAAAGAGTATTCTAAAAATCTGCGTGCAGTTTGGCGATCCATGTAGATGGAAATAAATTACGTTCAACAAAATACACGTTGTCATGTATAAGTGCTACTGAGATTAAATTTATTCATGGTCACTGATGGCTTTTCTCTGTTTGGTCTGTGCAATAATAGCCAATAACATGGAAGACAGCATTTTTGAAGGAGTGTCAAATATACTCAAAAAATAGGAAATCTATCACGTGGAAACCCTGGCTTCCTTTCAGGTCTTAAGTTTGGTAGTTCTAATATATGAATCGTCCTTACTGCCATTAGGTGTTTCACTCTCTTGAAGGCAATTTGTTTAGACAGAGGCTGAAGAGCATCAACTAGAAATACTCTTCATTGCTCCAAGCAAATATTTTTTTCTCCCCTCATTCTACCATTGGATTAAACTGTGATATTAGCACTGATTATGATCTTAGAATTGATTATCACATTAATATAGACACATTTTTTATAATACAACTAGTTATCAAACAACACAGTTTTGAACACAGACCTAATGTTCCCTATGAAGCAGTAAGTGAATCATGAGCTCCCAGGTTACAAACTGAGCAACTTCCACCGACTTGGAAGTTTGGCTCTTTTTAATTTTTTTTT
>VZTQ01007750.1:13612-148087 GCA_013400755.1 Pelecanoides urinatrix | reverse complement strand
AATGACAAAAAGACAAAATCCCTGAAATTGGGATACAAAAAAAAAAAAAAAAAAAAAAAAAAAAAAAATTTAAATAAACTAATAATGAATAATGTTCCAAATCCAATCCAATTGCTCCTATTTTAGGAAATACCAGATTCATAGCTGTGGTGGGATATTTACCATATGCAGTTTTTCTTTCCCAGATGAAGCAGTCATTTTTCCATGAGGCTGGGTGGGAGAACAACTGGCTGGATAAATGGCTGCAAAGGCAAGTGTAAATCCATTGTTTCCAGAGTTCCAATTCCTAAAATTAAAAGAAGATGAACTACCAGCAAGGTAAAAATATTGATTTAGGAGCAAGCCTACACACAAGATGTGTAATGGGTACCTGATGCTGTCCCAGATGTACTCTTTCAGATCAGAGTGCTCCAGAAGAGGAGTACAGGCAATACCTAAATTTCCTGAGCAGACTTGCTTGCAGGACCAATGTTAAGGTGTGTATATGTATATATATATATACACACACATATATAAACCCCAAACAACCCCCCCTCTATCAGAACTGAAACAGGAAAATTTGAATTAACCTATATTTTTCATTTTCATAATGATATTATGGAGGTGTATTTACCTTATAGGTTAGTTCAGATGGTACCATAACCTTCACATCTTTTTGTTATCTTCAGCTCAGAAGGTGAAGGTTAAACTGATCATGGAGTTAGATATCTATAGTACTTAGCACCTACAGGTACATGGTCTTCATCATCGCCTCTTCAACAACACTTACGATAAAAGACATCAGCCTTATTTTCGTAACATGATGGAATTCATTCCTTTGAGTCAGACCACGCAAAACACCCACTCACTGAAACACATATAAAATTTGGTGAAACCAAAATAGATAGATATATTCCTGAGAGCATCAGGGTTGTAAACAATTGTCTAATGTAGGAAGATGATAGTAAATTTTTAATATAACATGTCTATTTTGTCTCAGAGATAGTTACTCAAATACAGCCCTAAGTCTGCTTATAAATTTAAGGAAATATTTTGGCTGTTTGTTTGTATATCACTAGGGAAAGAGCAAACTGCAGAAAAAAGTACCAGAATCACATTGTGAGTTGGCTTTTTTTCAATATTTCATTAATTATGCATCCATTTATAAGACAAATTAACTGAATCTTCACTTATATTTTTAGCATGGCATTTTAATTAGATGAAAATGAGAATAAGTGGGAGTAACTACTAATTAGCAAAAAATCAGCATAATGGAAAAGATTCATTAAAAAAAGGCACGAACATCCAAAGCAGTAAATCTGTAGCTAGATGCTAGTGCCCAGATTAATTGATGTGAAGTATGTAAAATGACAGCATCAATTAGAAACTTGGACCAAAACAGCTTTTTAATTCAGAAATTTACATCAGGAGATATTTTCACCTCTTGAAACTCAGAGACTGCAGAGAAAATTTTCAGAGGACTGTGATCCATCTTCTTCCAGCTGCAGCCATTTTCCTTAGACTGAAAAAATAAAAGGGAGGGGGAAGGGAGAAGCTTCCTTGCAAGAAAGGAAAGGAGGGCTAGCAAAAATATTTCTCAAAGAGATAAATCAGTCTTTATTTTGTAAGCAGGAAAAATAAATTTTGGTACAAGGCAACTTGGAAGATATGTAGTAAAATAAAAGACAGGAGGTATAAATCATCCTTACATTTAGTGCCTAATTTTGCTTCTGTCATGGGAAAGAATAACACTCTTGTTGTTTCTAATTGATATTCTGTGTTGGTATACAACACAGTAATTTGTTTCTGCTGTTTCATTTGCAATGACAGAGGAAATAAGGGTGATTTTCAAGAAAAACAGATTTCAGTCTTGTTTAGAGAAGTGTGAATAACTCACTAGAAACAAATTCCAAACCTATTTGATTAAATTAGGATCTATATTTAACATATAATTCCTACACCAAATCAGTCATTTCCGAAACATAATTGTGGTACTATAGACCTAGGAAAGGTATGTAAGGAGCAAACATATGCATGGACAGATATTAGAAGAGAGAAGTGACTGGGTATTGCAGATACTTGCACAACAAAGCTAGCATTATTTTGAAATGAGACCTAATGATAGTATATGGAGAAATGTCACATCACCAAGTTGAGAGATGACATTTTTTAAAACAGTGTATTTTTCTGGAAAACATGATAAATATTTCCGTTATCCATTTTTTCATGCTTTTGTTTCACTTCACTTTTATTTGTTTTTAGATCGCACCCCAAACTCCAATACCTGGATGCTCCCAAGGACTCTGCTTCTGAGATTTCTCACATGACGTGATTTCATACACAGCAATATTGATTCCATAATACAAGTGTCCAATGCATAAAGATTCATGTGAAATGCATTTCCTGTAGCTGACAGCTATCTGCTGCTATTACACAGCAAACAAACATGACTAAGTGCCACAAAGGCCCCCAAGCTTGGGACCACAATGAAAACCCTGCGGTGCACAACCAGGCAACCTAGTGGGCTTTCTAGTCCATTGCCCCATGTCACAAAAAAATTAGGTCTTGGATTATCAAAGGGATGCAAGAGAAACAAATGTTTTGTTTTAAATGGGTTTGAAAAAAATTCATTTCAGTCCTCAGGGATTCCTATCAAATGAGAACCTCTGAGGACTCACTGATCTCACTGGAAAAAATGTCGCGCTTCCCAAATATTCCTGGCCTCCTCCAAAGAGCCATTGCCTCAAATGAATGTGGCACATGACCTTACTCAGCTTGAGTCGTGTTTAATTATCATATTTTATTTTCATCAGGAAGATGAGATAGTCTTTGCTGAAAAAAAGTGTGTCTCCCTCAGCCTCCCATACAGCTCTCTGTCCTGTTGCCACTTTGATTTCCAATATAGTCTCTCCCTGCCCGCCCCCCCCCTCCTTGGGTCATGCTCTGTGGTCTTCACGGGGAGCCACAACACGGTGCTGACTCACAGTGGGTGGCAGACCAGGGGAAACCATCCAGCAGAAGAGGCTGGGGAGCGATGATCTGAGTTTTTTCTGCCATTTGGGTGGTGAAGGGAGCTGCTGTTCTCCCTAGGAATAAAGGTTGCTTTTCCTGGAGAGTGATGAGACCTGTTAGAGATGGCTAGGAGTGTCATTGACACGGCTGTAAGAAAGCCTTACACTATAGCCTAGATTTAAATGAAAGACCAGGGGTAATTTTTTTTTGCCTTAGCTACAGGCTAATTTACACATACTAACGTAGTCACAGTTAAGCACAACCAATCTTAAAATCTTGAAACCTTGAAATCTTAAGCTTTCAAGAAGGAGGCAGAAGACAAAAATCCTCCAGAACAGTGAGCGTAACCAGCCAAGCTTTACAGAAGGCAGGTTTCTGAAGTCTGTGACTTCTTCCTGGATTTCTCTTGCATTTTCTTCTAATTAATCTAATTTAAAAAGCTCAGCTTTGGAGCCAGAAGATTTGGGTTCCTGTTCCAATTCTCTGCCTTTGAACAAGTAATTAAAAAGTAAAGTATTATAGTTTATTTTGTCAAATCTGAGTGAGTCCATCAGAATGAAAGATAGGCTCTGATCCTGGGCTTTTATCATCCTTATACTAAAATCCCACACCAAAATTCTTTGGCTTAACCTCATCTGCAAAAAAACTTGCAATAAGATATTTGATATTCTTGTTCCACAACTGTGAATGCTAACAGTGTGGGCATAACACAACCTCTAAATCAATGATCTATTTTTTTTTTTTTTTAGAGTCCACAGGCTGTCAGCTGGAAATAAGGAATTTGCCTCACATTTTCCTTTGGAGTCAGCACTGGTGTCAGGTAATCTGAGTAAGGATGGTGAAGCTGCAGGCTCCTGTAAATTTGTACACGACCGCTAGATGATGCTATATAACTTTTCAATCTCCCTATTGCTTCAACACGTAACCGGGAAAAAAAAAATCAGAAGACTGGACTAGTACTTGGTTTTAGTACACTGGTAAATATGCAGATAAGCCAAATCTTAGCATTTAAATAAAAAATCCACATTCCTCTCCCAGTGAGCAATTGTTGACAGATGGAAGTAATGAGACTACATCTGATTTTAGGGCTCCTTGTGCTAGATCAAAAATATTGTGGCAAGATGCTACAGAATGATTTTAAACAAACCTTTGACAGCAAAGGTGTTTTTGAAAACTGGTAAAAAAAACCTTTGCCCAGCAGTTTTTGCGCTGGATCAGGTATTAGCTCTTTTTCTGCAGTCAGGGTAACTCCTCAAGCTGGCAGAAACATCACCTGCCATGCTCGAACTAAGTCCGCTTGGATTTGATCCAGATGAAACTTGTGCTGCCAGGTAATGTGGTAGTGTACAGAAAAAGGCTGTGGCTCAGAAAAAAGCTTTGGAGTCATTCTGACTTCTCCTATTTTTCCTCTAAGAAATAGCTCAGCTCCTCTGATCTCTATGACCCTTGTATGTGTGATGTCTTTTATATATTTCACATCTTTGTGTCACGGTTCAAACACTAACCAACCAGTGAATCTGAGCCTCAGGATGGATATAGCTATAGATGCAGTCAAATTCCTGTCCACACATTTATGAGTTTTTCATCATTTTCAGAAATACTGAAGGGGAGAATCCCAAATTTTGCTGTCTGGGAAACAGTCTAGCAGTTGCTCTTGCCTCAGGGAGGTATCGATCTATGCGGTTTCCAGAACTCCCTGGTCAGGGGACACTGCCTATGCGCTCACCAGGCAGTCCTAGAAATAGCTCTGTCATCATAGATGTGCTCATTTCACATCACTGTGCAGGTCACCATTATGTGAATGGCCTGATTCAGACTAATTGAAAGGATAATTGATGAGGGTACATGGGCTTGAGTTATGCTTTAAACTTGCTTGAAGAATTAGTTAGATCTTTTGCCAAAGCTTTGGTAGCAATTACACAATGTAGCTTTAAAAGGTTCTTTGCCAAAAGCTGCAAAACACTTCTAAAAGGTGAGTTGTCTGGCTAAATCTAATTCCTTTTCTTCTTTTTGGTCTTTTTTTTTTTTGGTGTTGCAGCGGTGAAAAGCAGTCTCATACTTTTGTAAAGTCTTCTGGACTTTACAAGCCACTACTCAGAGACAAACTCTATCCACTAGGTGGATGCACAATAAATTCCTAATTTTCAGGAATGTGACTGAGCCAAGTTGTACAAACCACTGATTAAATATTAGAGGTCTTAGTGGATAAAATTACCTGTTCCTTCATACATAAATATATTTAGTCAATCTGCTCATTTGCTTAAGGTTGAAAAGTACTAATGCACTTGGATTATGTTTGTTTTGCTTGGCACAATTTATCCAACAAATGCTCTCAAGTGACACCAGAAAACATGTCAATGTTAGTGGCATCCCTACACCCTGCCTGTCCCACGCTGTTCCTAGAATGCTCCATCCCCCTGCTCCTGCTCCTCTTCCTCAAAGGAGAGCCGGGGGAAGTCTGCTTCTGGCAGCCCCACTGCCCCTGTGCACTGTCACCCCTATGTGACAGAGGCGGGAGATAACATCTCTCTAGTGCCTCCTGCTTTGCATGCTGTTTCTTCCCCAGCCTGGAACAGAGGGAGGTTCAGGAAGAATTCAGATCCCAGATTCCCCCAAGAACTGAGGGACACACACATGGAACAGAGAAGAGTGGTGCTGGGTTGTGCCTCGCCTCTGCAAGGCTGGCATTTCTTCCCCTGGCTCTGGCAGGCTCTGGCTCACCATCGCTGCTCCGTCCTTGCTTTGTAAGGTTTGCCCACCAAGGTACACAGGGGAATTGAGTGACTACACTTAGTTCTTGACTTGGCAAAGAAAAGAGGGATGGTGCTAAATAACAGCCATGTGTCCTCCCTTCCTAGATAACAATGTCATCTGACAGATGTCTTGAGTCTTCTGTTGCTGTATCAAAAGCAAAAAACTCTGCCCATGTAGTAATACTATTAATTACAGCATAATGTTAATAAAAACATTCATTAACACCACTGATACTTTACAGTGAATTTATTTAGGTGTTTCCACTGCCTAGTCATTAAGACATTGAAATATCTATCTGCTTTTTTCTGTTGCTTTATATGTGGGAAAACTGTTGTGCCTGTCTTTTGCATATGACAAAAATCTTATGGCATTTCACTAATTTGAGACCTGGTAATCATAGTGTTCACTTAATTCTCATCTAAAATCAAGAAAGAAACAATACTCAGCAAGTATTTTTAGTGTCCGAGAAAATATATATATTATTGAACACTCCCTGTTAATGAATACAGGGGAGAGAAAGGTACAGCAATTCCACTTCTATGCAACTTACCCATCTCTTCGTCATTTGTGTCCCTATTTATACCCTGTTCTTCCTGCAATTCCTTTTTATTTACTCTTTATGTTGAAGAAGAAAAGACATGAAAATGCACATGAAAAACATAAGACACAGGGCTGTGTTTAGTAATCCTCCACTGTTGGATTCTCAATGTCATGGTTGCTCATTTGACAGAATCCGATTCGGATTCCCGTTGTGGGATGCTTTGCCTGGCCCTCGCCTGCAGGGCCTCAGAAGTGTCGTGCTCCTGCCTGTGAATGTCTGTGGCTCCTCAGCGTCCCAACAGGCAGGGAGCAGACCATGGCAAGATTACTCAGTAGAACACAGAAAAAAGGTGGTTAAAATTACCTGGTGGGCTTCTGCAAAAATGAGTGGGTTTCAGGGAAATCATTGAGTGGACCCAGCAAACCATCATTGAGCAATCCTGTCCAAGGCAGCCACCACTGTACAAGGATGTATGTTCTCAGGTAAGACACAGCAGAGCAGCTGTGAAGGCTGTTGCTGTGGTTGTAGAAGAGAAGAAAGAGAGCTCTCTAGCGGTAAGAATTTTAGCGTTATCATGAACCAGAGCACAGGGTTTTATAATGCTCTGCTTGAGCCTGAGAGCAACTCTGGTCCCTGTCGAGTGAGTATGGTTACAAGTATGACAATAAGAGTGTAACCCGGGAACAGAAGCTGCTACCTCTTTCTTATGAACTAGAGAAGTTCTGATTTACGATGTTTTCATTCTCAGCAAGACTTTTCTATCTGTTGTATATTAAGCTCATGCCCTCATCAAGAATGTTTTAATACAGAACTGAACTTTTGTACTTACTCCCCGTACGCACCTGCAGCTTCCTGTGATAGGAGAGAAGGCTTCCCTGTGCTCGGGCCCATCGTTTTCTGTTTCATCAGTATTGCTTCAACAGCAGTGTACCTATACAGTTTCCTCTCTATGTCTCCAAGTGCTTTATGGAGAGAGCAACATCCTCCTTCATGCATGTGGGGAAACTATTCGATTTTTCTGGTATGCCAAGAAGGATGGTAGCAGGAACATTCCTTACTCTGGGAAGTCATAAAATGAGACTGCTTCACAGCTCCTCAAGTTCTCATCTTTGCAGGAGCACAACATTTTTGGTGGGTGGAAGTCTCTCTTGCATTATACAGACAGTATCCAATGTGCAATCCAATCTAACTGCTTTATTACAGTTATGAAATTCTCACATACGGCCTAGAAAATGGGGCTGAAAGGCTATAAAACCAAACATAATCAGATCAGGTTCCTACTTCAGCGCTCAGACTCCCAATGGCTCACAAAACATCCTGCAACGAGAGAGAACATCACCGCAGCAGTCACTAAGAAGCCACTTATTCTTGCTGAAAGAGGGATATTCTGGGCTCAAAAAAAGTTTTCATGTGTATCTTTTTGTGGGCATTAATGGTAGTGAAGCCTTCAGCACTGGAGTTTTCAGTATTTCAAGCTATTAAAAGTATGATAAGCAAAAAGAAAGCTGGTATTGTGCTTTGACTCCATTAGGCATTTTTAAAATTACTATGGAACAATGGAAAGTGCATGCAAATGAAAAGTGGATAAAAATCCTTTTTTTTTTCCCCCCGCAAAAAACTGAACTCAATCCTCTCTGAGAGAGGATTAACTTCCCTGAGTTAATCTGTTTTTCATAGCTCGCTCCAGGATTAGATCCGAAGGGTAGGAAGGGAAGAGACGGAAGCAAATATTACTATGACTTTAGGGGACTGTGATGCTGAAAATCCTGTGGTACATGGCCAGCATCGAACAGGAGATCAGGGTGCACTGCTCTGCTCTGGGCCTGAGCCTCAGCAGTCCCAGCTGAGCACACAGACCCTTTGTTTCTCAAAAGAAAAGTTTCATTATAAAACTTGGAACATCTACTTTACTGGAATAAGTGAGTTTTATTTTGCTTATATTTTTTTCTGTCATACAAAAAAATGTTACATGCAAAGACAGCAAAGACAACTGCTGTTTTAATAAAGTCCATTCCTAAAATCTCTTTGTAGTACAATTTTTTATTATGATTCACAGAATTTCTCAGGTTATATGAAGTATTTCAAGTGAACAGAACATTGTTTTTTTCTAATCATGGCAGAAATAATCAGTGATTTGAAAAGACGTATTTGCTTTATAGCAGTTTATTTAGTAAGGCTTCTAAATTACATCTGTCAGTACTTAAATCACTGTGAACAATCCTGTGCCAGCTTAGGGGAGACATTGAGTAAAATGGTGAGGGGATCATAACGTTCAGGGCTGGCCATTTTAATGACAATCTGAGATTTGCTATTGACCTCAGTGGAGCCAAAATTTAGTCCCAGAAGATTTTAAGGGATACTCCTGTAATATAAGGTTTTGTTGCTTCCTATGCATGCCTCTTCCACAATTACAAGACAACTTGGAGCATGGGGAAAGAGGGCGAGTTTGGAAAGAGCAGATCACAGATCTTTTGAGCAAGTATGGGTTTACAGCAGGGTGAGTTTCTGTACCTTCCTTGGACTTTCTCCCTCAGCAATAATGAAACCTGTGGGGCATCCTCCATATGTATATATTTCATTAATACCTGATTAGTTAGACCAAACTTGGATTTATTGCTGACTTTGCTGGCATAGATACCAAGTTAACCCCCCACTCAGCCTCAGGGGAGAGGGAGAGAGAAAGGTTCTCTCAGCAGCACCCTTTCCAAGCCAAAGGCACTACCTTAAGCTTAAGGCTACCCTTTAATCATGATCTCTAGTGTCTCAGATCAATAAAGGATTACCTCAGCTCTGTCCTGCAATGTTCTGATTCTTCGTGGGCAGCAGCATCAGCTGTCTGGGGTTTATGTTTTACTATGTCAATGTGACCCAGAGACTCACGGCCGGACTCAGTCTCACCTGCCCTGCCCCTACTCCACCAAACCTGATTGTTATTTCACTTGTAATAGAATTACACCAGAATAGATGTGCTGTGCTGAATAACATTACTCCACTGGGACTCCAAACAAGATTAGGCTACCAGCACCTTGTCTCTGCTGTGCTTCTGCGAGATGCAAAGTGTGCAGGAGGGAGTTAGGGTGGAGGAGCCCAGCATCCCCCCGGAGCTTGCCCTGCAGGAATGAGATCTCTCCTATATCCCTTCTCTGATCTTCTGAGACTACCAAAAAGGCTACAAAGGTAACGCACCAACTCTGGTTTCCCAGGCTCCTCCTTGGAGATGCTCCTTCCTCGCCCCCAGCTCCTCTCCCGCCCCCCACCAGCACGACGGCATTGAAGAGGGGCTGCGTGACAGGGTGACATGCGGGTGAGGTCACCATAGAAACGGGGACTCTGGCCTCATTCGCACGCTGAGCTGCTCCCCGGCAGCCCGGAGAGAGCACAGAAGCTGTTGTAGATATAATCACAGACAATCAACACTGCCTGTCGTTCAAAACCGCGTAAAGCAGTATCAGTGTACACAAGGAAGGATATTTGGGGCAAATCATTTTCTCATATGCAGTCCCTGAATCAAAAGCCGTGCAACGAACCTTTTACATGTACTTCCCGATACACCTACAGAGCTTTTTCCATGCACATGTACCAGGCAGAAAACCTGATACCCTGATTTTACTATTTTGATGTGTGCCAGAAGTCCTCTAATTTCTCCAAAAGCGCTAGGGCATTATGTAAGAAGCTTGGATATGATCCATGATGTAGGTAACAGCATAACAGGCGTGATAGAAAGTCCAACAAATTGGTAAACAAAGGATCTGATTCACTGTTGATTTATTAATTTTCAGCTTGCGTAAGTACAGTGATTTTTCCCTAGCCTTTGCAAGTGTAAACTAACAAATAAAATGTCAGCTCATCATATTCAAAATCCATTAAGACACAAGAATGAAAAAACTTTTTTTTAAAATTACTTACAGTGAGCTCTCTCAGGTGTTTAGGAGAATAAAGAACAGAGACAAATTTGCCAACATTTTCAAAAGTTCCTAGTCCAAGACTTATCTATGAAAATGGCATTAAGCTCACAAACAACTTAGTTATGTACAAAAATCCGCTAATCCTGAAATACAAGTTATAGTGAATAATTAATAGAGAGACTAGAGACAAAATAAAAAGACAAATTATGAGTAAGAAAATGACAATAAGGCAGAGAGTAATTCAGCAGGCACCACAGGTGGAAAGGCAACCAATTGTCTAACACCAGCTCTCGGAAAACCTGTGTTGAATGCTGCATCTGGAAGTTTATGTGTATGGTAATGTGATGCCACCTGGAAGTCAGAGTAGCAAGACACAGTTCCAGCCTAAATAATTATACATATCCGTAAGTTATAAAAACAAGCATCCCAAATTAATAAGGAGGAAATAACAATTAAATTAACACTAAATGAGCAATTAAAAAAAAAAACAAACCACTCTCAAGCCTCTCAACTAACAAAATGCAGACTGTTTCATCACCTGTTTCCTCACTTCAGCCCCTGCCTTTTCAAGGTAAGGGCCTAAGTCTCCTAGCAATCAAAGGAATTGGGCACTTTAGTGCCTTTAAAGTTGTGCAGCTTCATTTTACACTTGCCTGACTGATGCAATGGCCAACTGCCGGGCCGTAATAGATTAACGAAGAAAAATCACCTACTGTGGAGACCTCTAGAAAGGGCTTTCCCTCATTAGTCACCAGGCGTATGAGACTGGGTTGACCCTGCTTCTCCCAAACTCTCTTTAGGCACGGAGAAAGGAATCTGTAAACCCACCCAGATGCAAGCACCGCTGTTGTCACTTGCTTTAAGCTGTGGTGGAGCACAATGGAATAAGAACCTCTGCAACCTGCTTGAGCAAGTCATGATGAGGACTTTAAAGATTAAGACAAGCAACAAATCCCTCATATTGACCATGGACCACCGCTCGGTGAGAGGCACAGGTTGTAGTACAGCCTCCCTCATGGGAGGAAGCAGGCAGATGCAAGAGTACAGCCTGTTCATGAGTAACTTCTTTTAAGATCACCCGTTTAGTGCTAGGGAAGAGCTCTGAGGTTACCTGCAATCATTATCCTTTATATTTGAAATCCCTCCCAGGAAATAGCTGTTTGAACATATCAGTACTGTGTTAGTGCCCAAACAGGAATATTGTTTTTCTTCAGGAGCCAGTGAGCATGTTATATCAAATGCAACAAGACAAAGTACAAGACTGATTAATCCAGAGAGATTCTGTATTTTGGCTTTCATTCCTACAATCTTAGCTATAAAATTTTCTGTACCATTCCACTCCCATTAGCCTCATTAAGTAACCAATGAGCTTTAGATACTAATGCAACATACAGACTATGCAGATATATGCCTGCATGATAGGATTTATGCATGTTTGGTATAATCCTCTGAATATGAAAAAGTAGAGTTGCAGGAAACATAGTGATACAGGTATCTGCTTTTTTAGTGTAAATAATGTCTTAAGTTCCAAATTAATAATTTTAAAAAAATCATTCTAGTAACAGAAGGTATAGCAAGTCAGGAGAGACAGAGACTGCTAGAGATCATTTTTTCATTAGAAATGCTTGCGCGGCACTGGCCTGTTTCAGGACATGCTCAGTTTTGTCATTATTTCTGAACAATAGGTACAGTTGATTGCTGTAGGAATAAAAAGCAGGAGTATAAAACTTCCTGCAGCCTTCAGAAAGGCTGAGTGAGATGTCTGACAGCAACACCAGAATCAAACCTTTATTTTATAACTATAAGGATTGAGTTCTAATAAGCAACAGACCTAATTTCACCTAGTTTTATTCTCCACAGAGCCAAAGATTCCTCTAATTTTCATTACAATTTCATTTTTTTTGTGCCTTGTCAACCCCTGTGAGGCTAAGAAACCAACCAGGTGTTGGAATGCAAGGGTTAAACCAAGACAGTTATGACACAGTGCATAACATACAGACTTCCTGAACTGGGATATAGGAGATCCCTTACAAATATGAAGGCTGAAGCCGTTTCCTTTACATAGCAGTGAAAAGCAGCACGACCTACTNATTTGAAATCCCTCCCAGGAAATAGCTGTTTGAACATATCAGTACTGTGTTAGTGCCCAAACAGGAATATTGTTTTTCTTCAGGAGCCAGTGAGCATGTTATATCAAATGCAACAAGACAAAGTACAAGACTGATTAATCCAGAGAGATTCTGTATTTTGGCTTTCATTCCTACAATCTTAGCTATAAAATTTTCTGTACCATTCCACTCCCATTAGCCTCATTAAGTAACCAATGAGCTTTAGATACTAATGCAACATATAGACTATGCAGATATATGCCTGCATGATAGGATTTATGCATGTTTGGTATAATCCTCTGAATATGAAAAAGTAGAGTTGCAGGAAACATAGTGATACAGGTATCTGCTTTTTTAGTGTAAATAATGTCTTAAGTTCCAAATTAATAATTTTAAAAAAATCATTCTAGTAACAGAAGGTATAGCAAGTCAGGAGAGACAGAGACTGCTAGAGATCATTTTTTCATTAGAAATGCTTGCGTGGCACTGGCCTGTTTCAGGACATGCTCAGTTTTGTCATTATTTCTGAACAATAGGTACAGTTGATTGCTGTAGGAATAAAAAGCAGGAGTATAAAACTTCCTGCAGCCTTCAGAAAGGCTGAGTGAGATGTCTGACAGCAACACCAGAATCAAACCTTTATTTTATAACTATAAGGATTGAGTTCTAATAAGCAACAGACCTAATTTCACCTAGTTTTATTCTCCACAGAGCCAAAGATTCCTCTAATTTTCATTACAATTTCATTTTTTTTGTGCCTTGTCAACCCCTGTGAGGCTAAGAAACCAACCAGGTGTTGGAATGCAAGGGTTAAACCAAGACAGCTATGACACAGTGCATAACATACAGACTTCCTGAACTGGGATATAGGAGATCCCTTACAAATATGAAGGCTGAAGCCGTTTCCTTTACATAGCAGTGAAAAGCAGCACGACCTACTTCTCCTGTTGGAATGAATTGTCAGTGAGGGTGCAGATGGTATTGCTGTCCCTTTGGTGGGGCATTCTGTCCCCTCAGTGGGGTCTGTGGGTATGAGGACATAGATAAACAGAAGGTGCAGCCTCAATGTGCCATGCTATAGCTGCCTCTGGCTGAGGAGCAGCTGCCGACGAGGAGGAGGATGAAAAAGGAGAGAGACATGACAACTGGGACCACCACGATTTTATATAATGATCTGGTCATTATAAAACGTATGCCAAAATATGCCTGTTTTAACAAACTATTTGGTGCTGTTAGCATGTTTTTATTTGATGAGTTGTATGAACTTAAAATGTTGTTTCTTATCTTTGCTTTTTCACCCAAGTGTTATTCCTCTTTAACATAAAGCTTTCTTCTTTTTGAAATATGATTTGGTCCCAATTTAGTCAACATATTAGAAATCGGTGAGTTAACGTCTCAAACTTTCAATTTTCCATGGTTAGAGAAAAAGGGCTCTGGTCTAGTGTACAATTAGTCATGTCCGGCACATCTCCTTGGGCAGGGAGATAAGCTGCAGCCTGTGCCAGATGGGGCAGTGCCAGTACCATGAACTAGCACGGCATGCTCCAGCAGCTCCTCTTTCTGCCCCAGCATAACCCAGCATATTCCCAAGAAGGCAGAGGAGGTGAGTAAGCAAAGTAATAAAAGTACAGCAAGTGTGTGCCACCCAGGCATCCTCCTGGAAAAACGTCCTCTCCAACCCGCTTCTGAAATCTGTTATTGAAGTATTCTCTACTGAGAGCTTGGAGGTCATGCTTGGGTCATATACTTTTAGGGTGTTACGTGAAGGGATTCTCATCTTAACTTAGGAAAAGTCCAATTTAGGAAAGGGCCAACAGTATCCTGGGCTGCAACAAAAGCAGCGTGGCCAGCAGGTCGAGGGAGGTGATTCTGCCCCTCTGCTCTGCTCTGGTGAGACCCCACCTGCAGTGCTGCCTCCAGCTCTGGAGCCCTCAGCACAAGAAAGACATGGACCGGGTCCAGAGGAGGACCACAAAAATGATCGGGGGGTGGAACGCCTCTCCTATGAAGAAAGGCTGAGAGAGTTGGGGTTATTCAGCCTGGAGAAGAGAGGGCTTTGGGGAGGTCTTATTGCAGCCTTTCAGTACTTAAAGGGGGCTTAGAAGAAAGTTGGGGACAAACATTTTAGCAGGGCCTGTTGCGACAGGACAAGGGGGAATGGTTTTAAACTAAAAGAGGGTAGATTTAGACTAGATATAAGGAAGAAATTTTTTATAATGAGGATGGTGAAACACTGGCACAGGTTGCCCAGAGAGGTCATAGATGCCCCATCCCTGGAAACGTTCGGGGAGGGAAAGGCTGGGTTGGACGGGGCTCTGAGCAACCTGATCTAGTTGAAGATGTCCCTGCCCATGGCAGGGGCATTGGACTAGATGACCTTTAAAGGTCCCTTCCCATCCAAACTATTCTATGATTCTAAAAGAAACCTATATGACTTAAACTGAAACTCTGCTTGGAGGACAAATTCTTCCTCTCCTTTCTCTTCCTCTCCTCCTCTTTCAGTCCAGTGTCCTTTCATCTCTTGCACAACTACATACAACTGAATGCAATCGTAGGCTGAATAGAAAAATATGTGTCTATGTAAGCAGGCAATAATGGGGACTAGAAAACAAGATATTCACTGTTTTAATTTGAGTCAAAATACTTTTAGCTATTGAAGGCAAAAGGGTACTGAAAAAGTCATAGGTATGCTCTACCAGGGTGGCAGGTTACCAATGCTCTGCATGACAAGAAATCTAAGGAGGAACAATGAAAAAGAAATGAAGAAAATAAGAGAAGGTGGGAAAGAGAGAGAGGCAAAACTAGAGGGTAATACTAACAGTATAAGTATTTTCATATGGAGCCAGATCAAAGATCTTTTAGCTTACTGATAGGTATCTTACTGTGGTCAATAGTGGATGCTAGAAGAGAACACAAAAACGCATACTGATATCTCTCCCAGACACTTTCGCAGATAAAAAAAATTGTCAGTGGAGAGTTTTTTTGAGCTACGTGTTTTGTCTTTGTTGTCCCCAACTAATTTTTCTTCCATGACTGTTCAATCACTTTTTAAACCCATGTAGACCCTTATATTCACAACACCCTGTTGGGAGTTGAATAGCTTAACCACAAGGACTGTTTTCTGTTTTGTTTTGTTTTTTTTTTTAATCCATCATCTACTTGTTTCTTTCTTTGCATCTTTGCACTACTTGTATGGGAAGAGACTGTGAGTAAGAGTGAAACTTTTACCCTTGCTTACCTTCCTTAGTAAAGGTTGTAGGGACCTGCATCATGTTTCTTCTCAGTCACCCCGTTTCCAGCCTGAAGACTCCTGCCATGCCTAGTCATTCCTTGAGCAGAGCCACTTCAGACCCTGGCCACCCCTCTCTGTACCTTCCACCTTGCCTGGTTTGAATGGGGGACCAGAACTGCTCTTGGTAATCAAAATCTGTCTGTACCATCAAATTATACTGGGGTAATAATGATGTTTTCTGGTTTGTTCTCTACTTCTTCCTAAATAATTTCTAATATTTGCTTTCCATTGTTTTGCCTGCCACTGGTACATTTGAGCCAATGTATTTATACAACTGTTCAGCATCATGTCAGTGCTTCACTCCTGAATGGTAATAGTCAGCTGAGAGCCCCTTGTTTTCTATGTGAAGTTAAGATCTTTCTTTCTGTGTATTATTTCCATTCACAGTTTTTTAGAGACTCTACAACAAAATCTGATAATAAGTGGAACTTTTACTCTATTAACTTTTCTGTATAGGTCTCTTCGTACTGGACTTATTCTAGGGTAGATATAATAATTGTATCTATTATGTCATGACCTGCTGGTGATGTAAAATGCCTACAGAGATCTAGCAGCAATTTTCCTAATGGAAATACAGCTTTTATTAGCAAAAGAGTGCTTTAGCTTGTGTAGATTATGCACATTCCCCCCAGAGGAGTAAATGATATGAGCAGAAGCATTTTTGTGCCTGTATCAATTTTTATAACTGTATCAGCACTGAAGTTTTAGCCAGAATAGAAATGTTGAGAATAAAGTCAACAATCCCAAACGACACTGAAAGATGGGTAAATTTTTCTACCATAAGATTGGTCTTTACTATCAGACGTATGGGTGAAGATAATCTGATGACCTTGTTTTCATTTGGACACTACTATGAGAAAACAGGGATCTGTATCTTTCCAAAAGCACAATAAAACTTGTTGTAGGTGATATGAGATGTCATCACATCCCATTTTTGTTTCATTATGGAAAGTAAATCCATCCAGGGATCTCATCCACTGAGGGAGCAGAAAGGATGCTAATTTTTGTCCAGTGCTTAAAGGTAGGGACTGGTGTGCTTGTCCTTCTGGAGGATATTGCGTAGACGAAATGTTATGTTATTGTGATGACCTCATCACTGCTATTCTGTATATTCACTGAGACAAGGAGCCCTGATGTTCTAGCAGAATCTAACCACCACTTTCATGGGAAAATTTCTCAGCTTCGACTCCAGAAATATTCTATATTTTCATTCCTTGTGTTTTCAACCAATTATTCTGTTTAGTTGGTATGACTGCAGTCAATGTTTGAGTTTCAAAGGCCTAACAAATCATTAAATATTGTGAATTTAAGAAGTAGCTTTTCATCATCCCAGTGTTTTTCTTCTTCAGCATAAATGTTCCATTTCCTATTTTCTGATTGTCCTCAACTCATCACATCTATATATATCCCGTTTATGCAGTCCTTGGGCTCAAGGCTGGAGGACATGCATCTGCATGGGGGGCACTACCTTTCCACATCCCAGGATATGCTGTTTCAGGTGTGTTGGGTCCTGCTTGTCATATCAGAAGAGGTGGAGAGGACTGTGGGGCAGGGGCAGCTGGAAAGGGGGCCGCTGGTCTCCCCTGAGCTTGCCCTCCCCAAAGGGCTGCACAAGGACCTCACATATATACATGTATATATTATATATATGTACATACAGTATATAAAACCATGCATATATTTCTATATTTTATATGTGTGCTCACGTGTGTATGCACACACCTTTACATATATATGCATGTCCAGTGTATTTGTGTATATATATTTTTTATATAGGTGCATGTATAGATGGATATATATGCTGGTATACCTATGGGCACGAAATCCCCAGTTAATTACCCTTCGGGAGGAATTTCCAGCCCGGAAGCCCAGTCTCCCCCCGGCTGGAGCAAAGTGCCGGGCCGGGCCGGGCCCCCCCCGTGCCTCCCGCCGAAGGAAGCAGAGCCCAAGACCTCAGCCGGACCTGCCAGCCGCTGCAGGGGGAATGAGAAGGACCCCAACGCGAGCACTGCTTCCCCCGAGCCTGTTCTTGCCGGGTGTTCACGCAGACACACAGACACAGGTGGGTCCAGGACACTCCCACGCACAGCCATCCGATGGAAATACTCCCTCCCCGGAGGGCAAGGGAAGGGAAAGGAAAGGAAAGAAAGCCTTTTTTTCTGCTTTTCTTTGTCTCTATTTGGGAGAGACTTCAAGCGCGAAGTCTTAAGAGCCACCTAAGGTGCTTCAGAACAAAGATAAATTCACCTCATCATAAAGTAAGCAGGTGAAACAGATGACCACCTCTGGGGTTGCCCACGATACGAGTAAACGGTCAATGGCACGTTAGTCCCTGTATTCACGCGAATAGGTAAGACCAGGGGATGATGTGAACAGAGGAGAGGGGGGTGCCTTTGTCTCTAACCCCGGTGGCAGCGGGACGCAGCGAGGGCCCCCGCGCTCCCGGCGCCGGTGAAGGCAGCGAACAAAGGAAAATGCCGTGATCGTCCCGCTGCCGGTGCAGAAGGCGCTCGGCATCCCTCCCTGGCCCCCCTGAAGGGGACACTAAATAATTGATCAGTATCGATTGCCGGGATGGATTGGGAAGGGAAACCGGGCGCATCCCTGGCAGGCAGCCTGCTCCTTCCCCCACTGGCGCTGTCATCCTCTTCCACCATGTGCAAGGTAGATAAGGGGACGCAACTCAGCCTCCAGGCCTGGGCGGGGTTCTTGCCGTTTAATCTTTTCTTTTCTCTTCCCTTCGCTGCTTTCCTCCCTCCCCCCCTTGCCGTCTCCCAGGCCCAGTGAGGTCAGCTCATGAATATTGCTTCATTTTCCTGAGAGGCTCTGGCAGCGCCGGGTACCTCGTGTGCGGGTGCCCCTCTCCCTGTGCATGCATTTCGCCAGGCCGGCAGCAGACAAAGTGGTGGTGAGTAATGCGGCTGCTTTAGCTCTTTAGCTCCAAGCCTTTTTTTTTTTTTCCTCCAAAAAGGGAATGTTACTCGGGATTCAGATGCAACAAACCCGCCAGGTATGAAGGGGGACCTGCGAAAATCCTCCCGCGCCTTTAAAACCCCGACAAAAGGCAGAAGCGCTCCCAAACCTTAAACCGCGGTTGCGAATGGGGATCTCGGGGAGGGAGAGGCGGGCGCCCGGCGAGGGGAGGGGGGGCCGGTGCCGGGGGGAACCCAGCCTGAAGCCGCGGGCCGGGGAGATCCCCACGCCGGCGGGTGGAGCCACCGGACTTTTCCCTTTTGTTGCTGCCGTTTATTTACGCATTTTTCCGCCTGGGCAGCTGTTCCCGACAGGAAAACCTGCGGGGACGCCGCGTCCTGGCGCCACGTGGGTTTGCCTCTGGGGAGGAGGCTGTGTCGCGGAGTTTTGTGAGGACGGAGATTTCGGACTTGGGCTCAAACGGGACTTTTGTTGTGCCAGTTAAAAGAGGACCAAAAAAAAAAAAAAATCGGCCAACGGAACCCCAGGCGGTAGCCAGTCCTGGAATTGGGGGCATGCACGGAGCGGGTTGTGTTCCCAATCCCAGGCGGTAGCCAGTCCTGGAATTGGGGGCATGCACGGAGCGGGTTGTGTTCCCGGCAGATCGCGGCGGAGCCTGATGGCTTTGCTGCAGTGAAACTTCGCGAAAAGATCCAGGTATACGTAGGCTTCCCGATTATTATTTTTAATTTAATTTTGAACAGTAGGTAAAAGGCAGTGTAATGAGTAAGATACAGGTTCTAAGCTGAGTCCTGGCTTTTTGCAGTTTCTTTAGGTTTGGATTTCAGGAGTGGCATTTTGTACCTGTATAGCTCTGATCAACACCAGTGTGGGAATTCTGTGATGGTTAATAGAGATACAAAGCGAGTCTTTTATAAAGAGTTGTGGTACAACTGTAAGTTTTGATAGGTTTACACTCCCATGCTCCATTTTTACTAATTAATGCCTGGGAATTTTCTGCCAAATTGTGTTCTTTTGAGCATTAATTTCCAGTACATTGGTTAAAATCAGGGTGATGATGACAGTGCATTTGAGAGGAAACCCTGTGCTCCTGCCAGTGAGAGCAGAGAAAACACAGTCTCATTGTCTAGTATGTTCCAGGGAGTAAACCGATTGTCAGAGTGCAGTACAATGTATACATTGACTTTGCCCAGTTCTGTTTCTTTCTTTATTCCCTGTTCTAGCAGGGAATCGTTAGGCCGTGTTAGGAATGCTGTCATTTCTACTTTTGCCCATGTTTTTCCTTTAAGGACACCTGAATAAAGGCTGTGTGAGAACAGTTTGCGGATCACAGCCATTATTTTCGGAATATATTAAGGAACATTAGCAGCATGATACGGCTTTTAACAGCCCTTTTTAATAATCTGTTGTGGCCATGAAAACTCCATTTTTGTCACTGTGGGGGAAAATTGCCATGTGAGCACCCTTTGGCAAAGGCCACATAACATCTCATACTGGGTGAGGGTGTATTTCCTTGCATCCTCTTTTTGAAAATCTGCTGGAGTGATTATGCCTCAGTCCTATGTCAGCATAACCAGTAACAAACCTGAATCAGTCCTGACAATGCCTCTGGAAAACAAACCGGGACAAATCTGGGTTTAGAAGCTGATTGAAGGACCCCTTTCCTTTATGGCCCTCGATTCCCGAGTCCCGGAAGAGTCCCTGTCAAAGATGAAGGGAAATCTGTTGTTGCTTCCACGTGTGCAGCCCTTTGTACAGCAGCCTTTCCCCGCTGGGCTGTGACAGACGCCTGGAAGAGGCCTTTGAGGAGGCAGACAGGTGCAGGGGCAACCCAGACTGGCACTCGGCTTGGTAGCGAGGACGAGCGAGGGGGAAGGCGGTGTGTGGATGGAAATTTGTGATGTGGCAGCCCGTAGGGGGAAGGGTTCGGCCTCGGGGTGGGGGGGAAACGCCCCTAGGTGCAAGCGGAGTGGGAACTGATCTCAGCCTCAGCCGTGCCGTGTGGGCTCCTTTCCGAAAGCCGCTCACTCCGGACCGACGCCGGGCTTCAGCCTCGCCCGGCTTGACCCGGCCGCCGCTCTACCCGCGGGTGCCCGCGGGACGCGGGGCAGGGCTCGGAGCGGACGGGGCGCTGCGGCGGCAGGGAGCGGCCGCCGGCGCTGCCAGAGGCCCCGTCTCCCCGCCGCCCCGGGGCTGTCCTCCCCGTCCCCACCCCGACCGTCTTCTCCGCTTCTTCTCCCCCAGCTCCCAGGGCGGCGGCGGCGGCGGAGGCGGAGGACGCCGCCGGTGATGGACGCCTCCCCGCGATAGCCGCCGCCATGAGCCAGCCGCCCGCAGGGGGCGCCGCCGCCGCCGAGCCTCGCCTCCATCCCGAGGGCAGCAGCGGCAGGAAGCAGCAGCGAGCCTCCTNGTCTCCGCTGAAGGGCGCGGGGGAGGCGGCCCCGGCGCCTCCATCTTCCTCGGGCGCGGGGAAGGGCCGCGGGGCGGCGAGCGGCGGCGGGTACTGGAAGGAGGGATGCCTGCAAAGTGAGCTCATCCAGTTCCACCTCAGGAAGGGGCTGGCGGCGGCCGCCCAGATGCAAACCAAGGGCAGCAACCACAGCAGCAGCGGCAGCGCTTCCTCCGCCTCCTCCTCCTCCTCCGCCTCCGCGGCCGCCGCCCCGGCCGAGGCTCCCCCGGCCGCCTCCGCCTCCTCGCCCTCTGCCATGGCGGCGGCCGGGGCGGAGGGGCTGCGGCAGGGCGAGGCGGGCGGCGGCGGCAGAAGCGGCACCCCCGAGGGCGCCCTGAGCCCGCAGCAGCAGGAGGAGATGCAGGAAGAGATGGAGAAGCTGCGGGAGGAGAACGAGAGCCTCAAGGTGAGGGGCCGGGGCGGCGGTGGCAGCGGGGGGGGACAGGGGACAGGGCCGGGGCGGCGACGGGGGTGGGGGGAACCGGGGCCGGGCGGCCTCCCCAGCCCCGCTCCGGGAGGGGGCTTCCCGGCTGCCCTCTCCTCCGGCACTAGCGCTGGAGGCAGAGCTGAGATGGCCCTGTTGTGGGGTGTGCGGGCAGTGGCGCTTCCCTGCTTCGTTGCGGTGCTTTTAATGAGCTGGGTTGTATTTAGCTGGTGTCCCTGCGGGGAGGAGCTCCATTTTGGCTGCCTTCCCCTATATGTGCTGACATTGGTGCTTTTGACCCACCTGTTGCATCCCTGTCCCCTTCTTGCCCCGGTGCCAGAACGAGATAGATGAGCTGAGGACGGAGATGGACGAGATGAGGGACAGCTTCTTCGAGGAGGACGCTTGTCAGCTTCAAGAAATGCGCCACGAACTGGAGCGAGCCAACAAGAACTGCCGGATCCTTCAGTACCGGCTGCGCAAGGCCGAGCGCAAGAGGCTCCGCTACGCCCAGACCGGTGAGATCGACGGCGAGCTCTTGCGCAGCATGGAGCAGGACCTCAAGGTATGGACATGAGCAGGTGTCAAGGGAAGGGAGCGCCTCAAATGGAGACACGAGCGTGCTCTCGGTCCTCATGACTAAGGCATTTCCATACGTTCTGTCATACACTGTACACCCAGTGCAGCTCGTAGGATAGCAATGGCCAAGCTTACGTTGGTAACAGAAGCCCTTCAGTATGTAGGTATGCTATTTTCAGCTTTAGTCCAATCATTTGTTGTAAAGTTAATATGCAAGAAGTGATTCAAATACAAATTAGGATCTAGAGGTTCTGGATCTTTTATGATGAACACAAAACATACCCTACCACCGCAAAATTAAACCAACCTCACTGAATCTTCCCATTGACTTTGAGAGGATTACTGTACTCTTCAGTAAAGATTTCAGAGGACTGGTAGACTGAATACTTGCAGAGTCACAACACAAAATCCTGACTCCGTTGGTGTCTGCAAAAACTGCTGTTACCTTCAGTGAAGGCAGCATTTTCCACATCAGCCTGAAACCATAGACACATCAAATTTCAATGTGTAATCAACTGTATTTAATCCATAACATCTGAATGAACCACAGCCCATTGTTAAGGAAAAATTTCAGCCCTTGTTTAAAGATTGTTGTTGATAAAAGATCCATCATCTCCATTCTAGATCGGTCCAATTACAGAAAAAAACCCCTTTCTTGCACTAGTTGGAAGTTGTTTAATTTCTGCCTCCATCCACTAGACTTTGTTACGGCTCCTACTGAATCAGGACTCCTAAACTTTTTTCAGTTGACTGGTCTCCCTCCATTTCTCATGGAAGTAGAGACCTCTGTATAGGACTACTTACCTTGGATTTAGTGGACTGTAGTTGAAAATGCTAATTTAATACATAATCAGGAACAATGTTATTCTTAAACTTCTTTCTGATGAGTCTAATGGATTGAGAGTCTTATTCACAAGCCTGGTTTGCAGACTTGGATCATCTTTTATGAAAATTTTCTAGCTTGTCATCATTCTTATTAAAATGTAGACGTCAGTCCAAGACACGTTCCAGTAATTTTGTCACTAATGCCATTTAAAATGCCAATACCCTTCTCTGTATTTCTATTTGATTTTCCTTTCCTGTGCATATTCAAAACCTATGTTTGCTGCTGTGGCTGTGGCAGTTCTGTAAGTACAGCTGTTCACGTGACTTTTGACAAAATAGTGTCTTCCTGATCAGAAGCGAAATGACCCCTTTGTCAGGGCTCAGATGGAAGTGCTGATCGAAACAAGGGACATTTTGTACACTCAGAATGATGCTTAGGTGAACAGTTGAGACAAACACCTTTGCAGGCAGAATTTAAACGTGAGCCTTCATGTCCCCAGTGGATATTGTGATTCCAGCTTCCAGAGTTGATTTCTTTGTTGGCTTGAAGCTACTTTGTATTAGCAAGTAATGCGTGCGCAGAGCCTGTGAGGGAAATGGACTCTCTGGTGAGGTGCTCACCTGCAATATAGGAGATATTAGCTAAGGCCTTAGGTTGAGCTGGACAAAGAGGTCACTTGAATTAGGATTTCTCCCATGTCTTTCCTAATAACCATACAATTGACTATTTGGAAAGGAATAGTGTTCCCACAGATCATGAATGTGTTCTGCTTTGGAGTAGGGATGAATGTCTAATGCCAAATTTCTGCCAAACTGAATTCCAGGTGCTGGCTAACCATAGTTGTAACTCCTGTGCAGTTCTCTGTAGTGTTCCCAAGTCCTCGTATGAAGAATTTCTATCCAAAATAACGTTGTCCATTTTGCATGGGTAATATATTAGGGGACTTAATCCTTCAGAGATACAGTCTTGCATATAGCTGTATTAAAATGCATCTTGCATAAGTGAGTCCCATTTCCCATATGATCTAGAATGCTCTGTAGGATTTCCCTGCATTAATTGCTACTCCACCAAATTTTGTGTCAAAAAATCACTGACATAATGATTTTGTTATTTGGTTGTATTTACTGATATAGACTGTATCTATGGACGGAAGACAGATTCTGATAGGATGCCGTTAAAAACGTCCCCCATGATTTTCCATTTACTTTGGTTGGACAACCAGATGAGCAGTTTGATACCGAGTGCAGGAAAAGACATCAAGATACAGCCCTGTGGTGTGATTCTCAGCTCATGCCTCCTTCTCTTTGGAGTATGGTTATAATTGAAATTCCCCTCCACTCTCTCTTTCTGTTGGGCATTATGTGTCTTGAGTGTGTGTGCAGTGGGGGAGGCTATTGAATGATCTTGTGCTACACTGCAGTGTTTTATCAGTAATTCACACACACTGGGTTTCTTGTCAGGGGAGGCTGAGTCACTAGCTGCTGCTGTTTTCTGATAGATCGGATTCTTCTAGACTGCTTGGTTGCAATTATTATTTTTTTCTTTAGAGTTTAGAGAGTCAAAGAACTCTCTTTGACATACAAACATAAAGATTGTTCTAGTGAAAGACATAAAGGATAGCTCTCTGAGCTCCCCTAGCTAATGCTAAGAAGGATTAATTATACTTTCCAATGTTCTAAAAAAAGCAGGAAATTATTTTCAAACTATGTGTCTAAATCACCATCATAACAGTGATTAGTGTATATTTAAATATTTTTGGTGCATGATTATAGTTTCTGGTGGTTTCACAAAATGCAATGCATGTTGCTTAAATGGCAAAATTTTCATTATTTTACATGAAGAAGAGGAATTAGGTCTTGACATGTGCCTTTTAACTCTATTCCTGTGAAAATGCATTAAAAAAAAAAAAGAAAAAAGAAAAACCTTAGTGTTTATTTTAATTTAAAATATTGGACATCATTTGGGTGAACACAAGGTCAGTAAAAATGTTGTTTGTTCATATTTTACTCTTTAAATTAACCAATAGTAATAAATGCCAGATATTTAGATTAACTGTCCATGAAGGAGAGAGAAACTAGCAGTTTTGAAATAAAGGTGTGTCCGTTTGTGGTCCTATACCAGACACAGGTACAGTAGGCCTGAAGAAGGTGGACCCTGTTTTTAGATGCTTCTGGATGTCAAGTATTTGAAGGGCTTATGCCTCAGCGCACTGAAAAACATAAGCTAGCAGTAGTTGAGAGAAAATAGGTGCTGCACTGTCTCCAGGAGTAATGAAGGTCCTGTTTCACTGTTGACATAACAGAACCTAAGAAGGAGTTGGTGTTTAGTGTCTAATGTGGTTTCCAGTGAAGTCCATAGGAAGGCTATACCATTTTTGAAAGCATTATCACCTTGAATTTTGAAACATTTAGAATTCTATCTGTGGATGTCCTTGTCTACATTTCCTTTCACACCACTTCCATCCAGAATTAACCTGTAAATAGTTGCTTAGATGCTAAGCGCTGCAGCAGTGATTCTTTTTTTAATCTTTCTTTTGAAATATTTTATTTAGGTTGCAAAAGATGTGTCGGTGAGACTTCACCATGAGTTAGAAAATGTGGAAGAAAAACGTACTGTAACAGAAGATGAAAATGAAAAATTAAGACAGCAACTTATAGAAGTTGAAATTGCCAAACAAGCACTACAGAATGAACTGGAAAAAATGAAAGAGGTTAGTGTTGCTATTTACTTCTACACAAAGTATTTGAAGTTCTCAAATTCTTATTGCTGAACTAACTGGTTTTCTTCCTATAACTTGTTTTGGGGACAAAAAATATGGCAGGCAAAAGTTGAAAGCTGCAAAGAGTGCTGATTGGGAAGCTGAGAACAAACTGAAATATTCGGTGTTTCCTAGGTGAAACAGAAACCAAACTGTGGCTTTGTTTTTCCTATACAAGGACGGAAATGTGGAACTGGTGGTAACAGAGTTCAGAGGCTTTGAGACATTGTACTTAGGTTAAGATACATGCAGGAAGAGTGCTGAAGGGAGTCAGAGGCACCTAACTTTGCAGATGATGTTCCCCACGTGTTTTTACGAAGACCATTTTTTTTCTGTTGCTAACTGCTGCTAGGGCCTAGCAGGCACACTGAGACTGGGGATCTAGCCACCTCCTCATCTTGTTCAGTCATGCTCTTTGGAGTATTGGGAAGTGAGAGACTCTACCTGACCTTTCAGTCTAAGCATAATTTTACATTATATCTAATTCATCTTCAAAACTACTCCATTCACCGTTATATAGATGCAAGATACTGTGCCGTTAAGTAAGCAGAAAATTGTATTGCAGCAGTAATAGCCTGGCTGACAGAGATAACAACGCATGCAGTAAAAAGAGAAACTGTTGACTAAGAATGACTTCTCAGAACAGATTTTAGAAACAGTTCTCCATTTCAGTGTTTAAAATTCGATGAATGCCACTGATTTTCACTTTTAGTAATACTCCCTAGCAGGAATGCCAATGTCTACTTTGATCTTGCATGAAGCAGAAGATATGTATTTCAGTTGTTAAGAAAGACAGGAAATTTTCAGTTGTATGATAAGTTATAGTATTTTTAGGAACTGCAAGTGCTTACTTTAAGTGATGTAGTATTAAAAATATTCATATGTTTTCTTTACAGGAACTGAATTTCAAACATGATAGTAGAGGACAAACAGGTGTTTTTTGCCACCTTCTACTGCTTTTCCAGATAATTGCAGATTTGAAAAGGGCATGAAAGAAATCTGAGCCTTATTCAGCTTCCCCTTCCTCTGCCTGAGACTTTCTTCTTCTGTTTTCACTCTCATTTCTGCCATCAAATACAACTCGGTTTCCGGGACCATCTTCTTTATGAGAGCATGATCTTTCTGTTATTAACCTTACAACTTGTTGTTAAGCTTGGCTTTACTCCAAATTTTCCATTATTCTTGTCCATTCAGACTCTACTTTCTTGTAGATTCCCATTTCTAGATCCTTTCCTCCTGTCCTGTCATAGGTTGTATCACAGTAAGCTTCTTTTGCCTTGCTGCTTCTTATGGATCTTCAGATTACAATGAGATGTAGTGGCAATTTAATAGCTTATGCTCTTTGGGAGCTATGTACCTGCAGGAAATTAACCCAATAAATAGGCTTCTTTGTCATCAATAGTTACTTTCTCCTTATCCTGATTCTTCCCTCTTGCCCACTGTACTGCACTATGGTTCTGCTGCTCTCATACTGCTCTCCACTTCTTTCTTTAGCTTAGGTGTTTGCCCCTTTCTGTCTTTGCAGTTGGTATCAATGAGACTTCAGAAGAAAGGAGAGTATCATGTTTAAGCTAGGGGCTGTTCTACACAACATTATTTTTATGAAGCTGAAACAGATGGATGATTCCCATTAGCACAGAATGGGGGCACTGAGCCAGAATGGTAAAATGCGGTAAGACTTTGCACCAAAGCAGAGGTGGAGAGGACAAAGAGTCAGAAATACATCCTTATACTGGAGAGGAGAACTGCCATGCCTAGTCATTATATGCGTCATCATAATTAGGCAGGAGTTTTCATTTATGTATTTCAAAGAGGCTGCTGAGTCCCTTTCAGTAGGAGAAGGCTGCTTGTCAGGCTAGGACTTTCAGCACAGCATGGGGGAAGTTGGAGGATGGTTGAGGAGGTGCAAGTCAGAGAAAAGCAAGCTTGAAGTGAAGCCAAATTATTACGCACTTTGCAAGCATGCCATGACTTGTGGGACCAATGGAAGGATGCTGGTGAAGAATACTAGTTCTCACAGATTTGAAATTTAGAATCTGTGAAGAAGCTATGAAAATGTTAACATGAAACAACCATGAAAACCACCCAAAGCAATCTGAAGTGCATTAGAATTTTTCTGTGACAAATAGCTTTTCTGCTTTGGTAATCGGAGGTTTCATACATCTTAAATGCCATTGTCAGATAGTCGTAATGTTAATTTTCTGTTTGCTTGTGAGTTATTTCCTCCAGTTTCATGGGTTTACAACCCTTTCTTGTTTCAGTACAGCCATTATAATCAATGCAACCTCCTGCTTAAGGAAGTTCTACTCAGCATAAATAGGAAAGCAGACTCAAGACCTTTTGTCTGGATTGTGTTCTTCACTTTATTGAGCTTAGCGTTAATGAGAGAGTTAACGTCCAAAGACAATGAAGCATTTTTATTTTAAAGCATAATAACAGTGCTCAGAGTATGTAATGACTGATTTCTGTACTTTTATGTCATAAAATGTACTGCAAAACCACAAACCTTTCCATTCTTGTTAAAATCTGTTTATGTATAACTGCCATGGGAAATTTGTTCTCCTTTTATAATGAACAGTGTGAGATAGCAGAGAATGGTTAAAAGACTTAATAGAAAATGTTGGAGGCAGCAGCATAATTTTTTGTTAGGTAGTCTCTAGAGCAGGACCAAAACCAAACTTCTCTCTGTGTAGATTCTATATTGTTTTAAAAAACATGGTAGATTTGACTGGAAACATGCATAAAAGATAAATACTAGCAGATGTGTTTGTGTAAGGTTCTCCAGTGAAAGTTTGGGTGAATATAGACTTGTGAATGTATTCATCCATTAATATAGAGAGATAGTTTCTGTTTACTTTCTTGGTTTGGAGCTTTTGAAAAAAATAATTATGATATATTCCATGACAAATGGAAGTTGTTGATGGCAGCAGAAGCTTGCAAGCATCCAGGATTTGGAAGGTGTTCCAGCGAAGCATACATTTTCTATCAATTACTTTTACTTTCAGTCCCCCAACCTGCAGCTGTTTCATTTAGTGTTATTCCTGCATACATCCACATGGAAACACAAGATTTTTAATCTGCATTGTAAGTTTTTGGAATTTATTTGTAGCAACTGCTGCTGATTTCCTCTTTGTTATTTGTTATTATTAATTTTAATGCCTTTTGGGAAGCTGAAAACAAACTAGAGAAATTGTTTCCGAGAAGAAAGAGAAACCAACTGTAGCTAGATGTAATTTTTTCAGCTATTAAAAAAAATTGTTAATGAGTTGTTCATTAACTAATTAATTAATGTTCATTAATTTGATGGTAACTGTTTGTTGAAGCCCAGCTAACTCCTGTAGAGCTTTTCATGATAGCAGTATGAACTAAGAATTCATTCATTTGCTATAGCTATGTAGGAAATGCCCAGTTAGCCATGCTGTAGATGGTTTGCTGTGAGATAAATGAAGTAGGGGGAAAATATGACAGATGTACTGGACGCTGGGCTTTACAAATCCTCATTGCAATGCAGACATGTAATTGCAAGAGGCACAGTGTTTTTTGGAGACATATGTTTTTCTGGATAGGAATAGATTGTTCTGCTAGTGCTCCAAGCTGGGCAGATGCAAGACAGCTCAGTTCTTACAGCCACATTAGGGTGATGTGGTCAGGCTACCATTTTCTTCTTCTAAGCATAGGTTATTGGTTCAGATACGGAGCTTTTGGTAACCATGGTTACATGGCACGTGAACTAGAGATGTCTTTTGTCCCATCAGTTCAGACTGCAGGCAGAGGAGTTTGTGCCTCCCCACATGGGTCTGTGTTTTGCTGGAGTGGTGCCTCTCTTGTCAGTCAGTCTGGTTTGTATACTCTGTAGAAATGGAAGAAGGCAGCAGGGTCTGAGGAACTGGGCACTTAAGGTGGGAGGAGGAATCTGAATTATGTTCCTGATTTTGATACTAACCTGCTGTGGGACCACAGGAAAGTAATTACACTTTTCTGCTTACTCTTGCAACCTTTGCCTGCCCTGTTTATGCACAGATTAGTTTTCCGTACATCTCTGAGTGCTCAGGCTGCACAGAAATCAGAATCCAGAATTGAAACTTTCTCGTCCGCTATTTGTCTTGGTTCCTTCTCTCAGGAAGGAACTTAAACTTCACCATCTCACAGCTGGGGCTGCCAGTGCTACCATTGGCCATCAAATGCCTGACCAATGCTTCCTTATTTGCAAGGGGTCCATCAAAATGATTCCCACAGCTGACTTGTTTATCACCTGTGGCAAAAATTGTCTTCAATCCATTACAGAAATCATCCATTGCAGACAACTTCTAGTTGTCTGAAAAACGCTTCATCTATTTCTTCTTACTCATCAGATGGTCTGTAGAAAATACCCCAAATGATGCCACCCATGCTTCTCTGTCCTCTGATTCTTACCCATAGCTCACAGCTGGTCCATCACCTGTTACAAGGCAAAGCTACGTGCAATTGAACTGCTCTTTTATGAAGCGCACAACCCTTCTTCCTCACCTTTAGAGTTTGTATCGATCCATGCTGCACTCCAGACGTGAGCTATCCCGTCATGTCTCTGTGATCCCAGTGAGGTCACAGACCTGTAACTCTGCATGGATTTCTAGCTTCTGTTTGTTTCCCGTGCTGCATGCATACAAGTCACTGGCGATGGATACTTGGTTGTGCTGCTTTGAAAGGGAAGGTTTGAGCCTCCTGCATCATTGTCTCCCAAGCACTTCCTAACTGCACCTCATGTTTTCATTTCTCTTGAGAGTTTTGAGCTTTAAGCCTCATTTCAAACCGCTGGTAATGGAGGGAGCAGGGACAAGGTAGAGAGAGATGAGACATTAGTATGCCTGCTGATGTAGCTGATCAGCTTCACAGGATCAGTGTAGTAAGTGGTACTCTTCGAAGAGTTGCAGTAATTTACTTGCTCCTGGCACCAGATGGCAGCAGGGGAGGATTTAATAAGACTCTTACAAGCCTGGTTCCTTCCTGGGTCTTTTGGAGGACCCAAATACCAAGTCTATCAGCAACTATTCTACTAAAAGTACCTTTAAGCAGAGGATTTCCGTGATCTGGAATCTCAGTTTGTTGTCTCATTAAAATTCAATTTGCTTTGATGAAAAGAACAACAGGATAATGAGGAGGCTTTTTTAAAAAGAGATGAGAAACACATCTCTGCCTGAGTTTATACAGGAAAAAGCAAAAAAGTCCTCTGTCTCCAAGTATGGCTCAGTGATTCTCTAAGCACCACATCCCTGCAGATGCAGAACCCCCAGTTACTTCTGTCAGACTTGCTTATGTGAAATTCTGTTACCTTTGGTATCCTGCCCAAATATTTTGTTCCATTAAAAATATTACTCTGCAGGGATGCTATTCATCATCTGTGAGGGTGTGACTCTGACATCTTTCCTCAGAGCACACTGATTTCACAGTGAACAGAATAAGCAGAGTTTGCTTCAGTTTGGTTCTTTGAATATGAGAAAAAAATCATAACGGAGAAAGAAGTTAATTTCTGTTACAAAATCTGTTGTAGTAATTCTCTGGAAATGTCATGCCATAAACAGGAAAAAAAACCCACGTGCTTTTGAGAAGCAGTTTACACTTAAGCCTCATAAAATTACATTTTAATTATGTATCAGCCGTCAGCAGTTCACATGAGCCATTTGCTTCAAGACAGTTTGTCAAAACTGAAAATAAACAGCCTAATGGTCAATAATAATATAGCTCCAAAACATATGTAATAAATAGCGAATTATTTCAAAAGAATAAAACTCCATAAATATCTTACTGTGAAGAGGTTTTGTGAGTAAAGATGCCTCGAGGGGACTTTTTTCCAGAGTCATTGAAGCTGGTGTGCTGCTTTGTGGATTCCTATTGAATTTTCTTAAAATTTGCAAGGATGTGTAAAAGGAGTGGCAGGATGGGGAAGTAATAATGAAAGACTGGCAACTGTAGTGAAAAAGAGTGTATCTGGAATACGTTTAAAACAGAAAAGAATTTAGCCATCACAAAATAAAGTTAAGTTTGATCAATTCTTTTGAATCTGTAAACATAATTCTGCTACTTTGGTTTGATGGGGGCATGGGAGTTCCTTCTTTGTGGCAGAATGTTACCTTGTTTTCCTTCCTTTCTGTGATGGATATCAGCAGCTTTAGATTTGCAAGTTCTCTTGTCAAAGTTGTTACTGATACTACATACAGTCTTCAGGTAAAATCAGAGTCTCTTTTCAGTAAGCTCTATTTTAAGGGGGAAAAAAAAGTAATGACCGTCTTAAAAAAAAATAAACAGGATGGAGGCACAGGATAAAAGCTGAGTTTCCAAACACATAGAAACTATGTTTTAGAGAAAGAACATGATTCCCTACATCCTGGTCTCAAGTCAGCACCTGAGACCCTTTTTTTTGCTTGGATTGTTCTTCTCAAAGTTGTTCTTTGCTACAGAATTGCTTCCATTAGTCAAAAACTGTATTTGTAAAATAAATCAGGCTAAGGAAGGGCCCATACATTGACAAGTGATTGCTAGCACATCCCTCGGATGGTTTTGGCCAGCTACCACTACTTCAATGCTTGACCATGATTTGGGGTCTAGCTTGGGTTAGAGCTTGTTCCTGATTGACTGTTTGGATGTGGTCCTGCTCGTTTGGAAGGAAGCTGTAGGGAAGTTCAGCTGTATTGTCATTTTAGCTGAAAGGAGACTGAATCGTGATGTGCCAGTTGGCATCAGGTCCTGAGAACAGTCCCTGACCATTTCATTTACTAGTGTGAAAACTGGGAAAAGGGTCTCTGACTTGGTTTGGAGCCAGATGAGAGGGCAAATGAGACACAAAACAACAAGTCCAGTCCATTGCTGCCATGTGAATTCCTACTGCTGAGAATGACTGGCAAGGGGCAATCACCAGCAGTGACAAAGCCAACACAACTGGCATGCCCAGTGGGAGTAATGGATAGTGTGGTAACTGTGGCTCAGGTGGTAGATGGTAACTGGTTACCAGAGAAAATGGTTTATGAACATGAACTCACAGTGGGGCAGGCTGGAAAAGATATCTCTCTGTTGCTACAGATTTTAAGGTATGACTTCCTTGAGATCTAAAGGAGAAAGAAGGCCTTTTTTATATCTCATTACCAAAGTAGGCAATCTTGCTGATTCCTGACTGCAATAAGGTCCTCAAAGTATGATACCATATTAACAAATGGAGGAAACTTTGGGAAATCCAGTGTTGCTTCGTTTATATTCAGTCATCTTCTAATCATTTGTTGGCGCTGTGCTGTTTATAAGCCTGAGAAGTTTACTTATTTTCTAAGAGACAAAGTTTTTAGGACTCTGTAATGGTCCCCAATCACAAAAGACAAGCTTTTATTTTTGCACTTCCCAGTTTCAGTATTTCTTTACTCAAATGGACATTCAAGTGTCCATATATGCAATTTAAAAATAGAGGTACCAATTCGATTGCTCAAATGAAAAAAAAAAGTTGCCAGGTAACTTAAAAGTGTAAAAATGAGCTCCCTGGTATAGCTGGCTTTTCAATAGCTGTCATGATACCTTTCACAGTTGTACCCATAGTTGTATCCATAGACAGTACATAATCCACACAGGTTCTTTTGTCGTTGTTTTGCTTAATTTTTTTCAATAATATATTATGCTTTTTAAATTCCAACTATCATTTTATTTATGCCCATTTTGTCATTTTTGGCAATTCTGAAATTTTTTTGTAAGACACTGTATGATTTGCTTAGTTTCTTAAAGAAAGAGATTGCATCATAGAGAGGACAAATTCGACCTCTTTGTACTGCTACAAAAGCACGAATGGGAATATAGAGGTAGACCAGGATTCTCTAAATTTAGAGGAAATCCAGATACTTTGCAAAATTGCTTTCTGTCAGCTGGAAGGCTTTATGGAGGCAGAAGAGAGACATTTTCTAAGTGCTGAACCAGAGGTCTAGATACATGTTTTCGTATGGAATCAATATACACCAAATGTCATAATCTTCCTGGAAGTCTCACCAAGGCTTTGATGAATAATAGTAATACATGATTCCTGTCCCTTATACCACTGTGTTCAGTCCATTACTTAAGTGCACCAGTCCCTTCAAAGAACCACCTGGAAAAACAGAGCATTTGCAATGTGCTGATACAGGTCAAAGCTGAGCTTGTTTCAGATTGAAAGAAAAATTACCATAGCTTTGTTTTTCTTTAGTGTATGTGCTCACTGCTGGCTTCAGGACTGTCTTTCTTACAGTCTTAAACTGAGCTCTTCAGCAACCCCACATGAAACAATTTTCTGTGTGTGCATTCTCTGGTGCTGCTAGCAAGTCTACAGTTAAAAAAACAGGGCACTCTGTCACCTGGTAGATTTACTAGTTACTCCGCACATAGAATTTCCCAGTGCATCTTTCAGGTGCCTGTGTTCCTGACGGCTCTTTGGCAGAACCTCACAGCCCTAGGTAGTTTGTCCTGGCTTTAGGGGAGTAAGTAAAAAGTAGCACCATGGAGGTAAGCACTGTCTTGTGTTTTGGCTGAACTCAGCTGCTAGCGTGAGGAAGGAGAACCTTGTCATGCAATAATACAGATGGCTGTTCTGGAGCATGTCATGGGCCCTCAGGGAGTAACAGTGCAGTTTCCAGTGTAAAAACAGGTGAAAGAGACTGGCAAGACCTCAAAGGGGAACATAGACAACAGAGCCATATGCAACAAAACTATCACAGAAATTGCTACATTTATTATTCAATATATTACTTGTTACTTTTTCCGAATGATGGTTATGAGAACTTAGGTGGCTAGCATAAAGTACCCAGTACTTACAGAATCAGAAAAGCCAACTGAAGCAAGTAGAGCTTCTTTATGTGCTGCTGTACATGATTAATAACTAGTTCCTGAAGGAGAGATGGTACTGTTTGATAACTAGTATCCTCATGGCACATAGTAGGATGCAGAAGATGTAGTGTGATACTCTGGGCTTTTATTGGGCTGTAAATCTTGGTCCTTTTCTTTCAAAGTTGTGCCTAAGCCATCTTCCCCCTCCACCCCGCCCCCCAAAAAAAAAAGAGGCAGCCCAACTTAATGTTTTGTTGCAAATGCTTGATAATGTCTTGTGCGTTTGTCTCCAGTGCACTTAAAAATAAAAGATTATGCAGTGTGGTGAGGCTATTGGTTGCAGCGTTGTGAATTTTTGAATGGTCCATCCCAGGGTGCAGGAAATCAAGTGAAGGTGATACTAGAGGAATGTAGAGACACTGTCAGAACATACAGGGATGGGGTTAGAAAAGCCAAAATCCACCTGGAACTGAATCTGGTGAGCGACATTAAAAGGCAACAAGAAGGGCTTCTACAGGTATATCAGCAGCAAAATGAAGATGAGGGAAAATGTGTGCACACTGGTGAATGGTGCAGGGAACCTCTTTTATAACATTCTCCAGACAAGCTGATGAAGTATGGGCTAAAGAACTGGACAGTGAGGTTGACTGAAAACTGGCTGATGAACTACCAGGCTCAAACAGTTGTTATCAGCAGCACAAAGTCCATCTGGAGGCTGGTGACTAGCGGTATACCTGTCAGGGAAGAGCAAGGGCCAGCTGCTCTGAGGGACTGGGAGCCAGGAGCCAAGCACAATAGCACAGCCCATAGGGCAGGGGCCCCACCAGCCAGGGCCCAGTTCAACAATACCTGAGCAAAGTGACCAGAACAAGCCTGGGGATGGCAGCTGGGATCGACCAAGAGTCCAGACCACCCAACAGGTTTGTGGTGACAAGGCAGGTCTGATATTAAGCTGGGAAGTCAATCCACCGATCTAGTGATCGTGAGGCAAGTAAGTGATGAGGCAAGTGCAAGGTCAAGCCAGGAAGTCAGGCCACAAAGGAGGGTTAAGATCAAGAGGGTCCACAGCCATGCACGGCTGTGACAGAGCTGGATACAGCTACAGCATAGTTCAGGCAGGGACTCAAGGTCCAGATCTGAGGTTAGGTGGAGCTCCTGGGCCCATGGGCAGGGCTGTGGGTGGAAGCCCCAGGTGAAGCTTATCAGGGTAATGAAGGCCTATTAACACACTCAGGCCTCTGACAGGACTCCAGGGTCAACACTTGGCCAATTGTGTTTAACATCTTCGTTACTGACCTGGATGAGGTCAGCAGGTGAAGGGAGGGGATCCTTCCCCTCTACTCAGCGCTGGTGGTGCCACACCTGGACTGCTGGGTCCAGTGCTGGGCCCCTCAGCATGAGAGAAACATGGACACACTGGAGCAAGGGCTGTGAAGATGATTAAGGGATAGGAGCGTGTGTCAAATGGAGGGGGGCTGAGAGAGCTGGGACTGTTCAGCCTGGAGATTGGGGAACAGCAAGGGCTGGCTGCTCCCTGCGGGATGGGGAGTTCTGGGGGATAACACAGCCGGCGGGACAGGGGTGTTGCCAGCCAAGGCCCAGTCCCACAGTTCTCCAGCGGGGTGAGCAGGGCAGACCCAGAGATCGTGGCCAGGTTCAAACAAGAGCCAATGTTACCAGGCAGGTCCGAGGTGAAGCTGGGAAGCCAATCCACAGGTGGATCAACAGGGTCCATGACCGGGCACAGGAACAACCGTGGTGAACTAGAGACCAGTGCTCCTCTCACATAGCTCAAGCAGGACCTGCAGCCCCCTGGGCTGGGCTGAAATGGGGCTCCTGGGCCCTGCTCCTGGGCAGGGTGTGTGTGGGGGCCTCAGGTGAGCCTGGTCAGGGCCACGAAGTAAGGCCTGTGGGTGCCCTCAGGGCCCTGACAGGAGAAGAGTAGGGGGCTGTGTGTGGGGGGGGAATCTTATCAATGTATATAAATACCTGAGAGGAGGGTGTAAAGAAGGAGTCGTCAAACTCTTCTCAGTGGTGTCCAGTGACAGGACAAGAACAAACTTTTTTGTGAAGGTGGTCAAACACCGAACACGTTGCCTATAGAGGAAGGAGTTTCCATCCTTGGAGGTATTAAAGAACCCCCCAGGACATGGCCCTGAGAGGCCTGCTTTAGTTGACTCTGCTCTGAGCAGGGGGACTGGACTAGATCTCCAGAGGTCCCTTTCAGCCTCAACTGGTCTGTGTTTTTTCTCAGCTCTGTGGTCTGTACTTGTTAATAACTAGCAGAACCTAGTTTCTCATTTTGCAACAGAGCATACAGGGGTTAGAAAAGGTCACTTCTGGAAGGGGAGAAAGGAAATGGTTTCCAGATTATTTCTGTTAAACATGGAGAGTTCGGGGTCTGTTCAAGCTGTCTTTCTTCTCAGGCAAAACACGGCGACTGAACAGGAGGTCAGAGGCAGGTACGTGCTATCAAGCTGAGCATTTTTCCTGCTGCACTGATATGCACCGTGTTTTGTGCAACTAGTTGTGTTCTGTGCAATATGGTCATACGTGTGTGTGTGTGTATGCAAAGTACTAAACCTTCCATCAGGTGGATACCTCACATGCAGTAAGGGGAGTGATGTACAAAGAACAAAGTACAACAAAGAAAGTATTATACACAGTACAATGGTGGGGAATACTGCCCAACAAATGGCTTCTGTGGCCAGGCAGATTGTGTGTGACTGTGCAAGGCAGCCGGCTGATTCTTCATCGACTACCAGTGTGCTAGTTGTGCTCTACTTCTGGACTGCCCTATAAGTACTAGACTCCGGAGAGCAGAATGGCATGTTTTGAGCCACCTTCTTCTTTTAGACCCTCTCATTTGCACACATTTATAGCCATGTTCTATGGTGTATGTCAGTGCATATTAAATAGAGATGAGTCACTTCACAGGGAGAACACCCAGCTATAGGATGAGAGAACACCCAGCTGGGATCAGCTCAACTGCTCTTCTGAATCACGTGGAATCAATACTAGCCAAGAACAAGAACACCAGGCTTTTGATGTTTGTTCACTACAGCCTGGAGGTTTATTTTTCACTTACCGCAGTGTTCATAATACCAAGAAATGCAGCCCCCTGGCATTTTAGCAGATTCAGGTTTTGATAACGCTCCATAGTTAAGAGTTCCAAGCACTGCATTTCTTATTTTGAAGTAAAGGGTAGTGGATTAACCTTTTAGATGTGAAGCATTTGTTTCTGCTGAGATGTTTTGACGTATTATGTGATTTTTTTTTTTTTTTTCCCCATTGCTAGTATTAACAACAGCGTATACCAAGATGTGTAGAATGAGACCTGTGGGTATCGATTCTATTTTTCTTTGTGTGATTCTAGTTGTATGGTTATGTTAATTGACTTTGGCTATCTCGGCAATGAATCCAGGTTAGGATAATAGCCAAGCTCTTCACTTAGGTCACAGATGAGTACTTGCACTTAGAAGGTATTTGTCATGCATCTGTTTCCATCAGTGTTGTGTGTAATGAGAGGCTTCTACATCCCCGTAAAGCATGACTGATGATGACATCCAACTGGCCTAATTACCAAGAGTGTTTTATATTAGAGGCTTGGCTGAATTATTTTAATTTTTACAGATGCTAGCAGTTTAGATCTTTGATTAAATGATTAATTAGAAGCACCAGTAACAGTGCCCCAGAAAGAGTTTTGTACTGGAACATTGCCTTGATGGTACACATAGATACACTCAAAGGTTCATTTTCCTTATGGTGTGCTTATAGAAGTACTGTTGCTGAGTTCCCAAACTTTGGTCAGGTTTCATGCATTCAGAAATTATGAGGCCAGAACTGTATAATATGATCAACCAGTCTGGCCTCCTGAGTAACATGGGTCATAAAATATCCCCAGCTATTTTATTTAAACTGATGCCTACTTTTCAGAAAAAGGTGCTGGTCTGTGTTAAAATTTGACAGCTGAGAACAGTCTACCACAACTCTTCCTGAACTCCCAGGAACAGTTAAAAATTTGCACCTCCATTCTCATCTGAATTTGCTGAAAGCTAGTTATCAGCCAGGAAACATATGTTCTTACTACCATGCTAAATTCCATCATCAATGTCCATCATCAATGCTTTGGTGTTGTTTTTTTTAAATCTGCATGCTTAGGGTTGATATCATTTAATCATCTAAAAGTTAAGCATTTAACCTAAGTTAGGAATTTGGCTCCCTCAAAAGAGGAAGATGGGCACTACTTGGAAGTGATTCATTCTACTTGTCTGAGGGTGATTTGGCTCTGTGGAGAGGCACATCCCTTTCTAGTTATTGCACAGTGACATCTACATCCTAGGACTAAATTAAGCCTTTTGGTCAGAAGATTACACTTGGACATTATTTCAGCTGATTACCCTCTATGACCCTGTAGTCTTTTTCAGAGATGTGGCTTTTCAAGAGATCTTCTCTATTCTCCAGGCTGTTTTCCTGTTGTTTTAGCATAGCTTTCACTCCTTGTTCTTACATGTGTATCTTCATATTTAGTCATATTGAAACAGGTATTATTTGGTTGCACCAAAGTTTGTATCAGTGACCATCTTTTTCAGTATTTAACATTTCTCCAACCTTTACTCTATCTGCAGTCTTTATCCAATATTATTTTATGTTTTTCCAGGCAGCAGCAAAAAATGTTAATTAGTGTAGGACCAAGAATTGATTCTTGTGTAACCCCATTAGGACTGCTGTGACATTAATTTGCAGGTGATTTGCTGGTTCAGTGACATTTATGATAAATGCTGAAGGGTCAGATGTTTGTTCATGATAGCTAGTTAAAAATGCATCCCAGTGATCAAATATTTATAACGAGCTGAAGGCTGACACACTTCACTTCAGAATGAGATTTTCACATCTCTAGCAAAGGGAATCTGTAAATAACAGTCTTAAGTCATCCTCTACATGAAGATTTTAAGTCAGCCTAAGAGCCACAGCCCCTTCCCTTGCTGGGAATAAGCATTTCGCTTAAGTACCTAAGCAAGTTTCTTTTAGGGGGAAGAGTCATCATTTAGGAGGATGAGGAATGGGGATCAGTCACAGGCCTTCTGAGCCTTTTGTAGTCAGTGAAGCCGATGGACACTCTGCTCCAGTCAGCGCTGCAATGTTCTCCTTCCCCTCATCTTCATCTTTGCATGGTCGAAATACCAGGAAAAGCACTGCATGCAGGCTTATAGGAGAGCAGGCTGGTATCAGAATGAGAAAGGTGAGTGTGGGGATGTTCAAACTGCTAAAATGTCTTCCTTCCATTTTAGCTTCTAGCCTCCATGGTTTATTTTCTGGAGCACCTTCTTTACATGAGCTGCTCGAAAAAACTTAGATTAAAACTTAGATTTAATTTGTGGGAGGATCACACTGGTATAATTTCAGAGCACTGCAGAGTCTGATCCTCTGTTTTCAATAACCTAAGATCCCAAATCTGAATCTTCCCCATATGTTGTATTACGGAAAATATTTTTCAGCCAATTTACAAAACCAGCTAGCTTTACAATAGAACTTTCCCAAGTAAACACAGACAAAAGAAGAGATGAAGAGTAACAGAAGACTCCTCCTTATAGACAGAGGACAGAGTGGTGATTGCTGACATGCAAGAGATGGATTTCATTCCTCTATTAACAGAAAATCTTCTGCTCACTGCTCAAGCTTCTAGACCAAGTGCAGATTTCAGAAATTTTTCTACCTGAATTCATCTTAAATTTTTGCATCCTCTCAAATGAACTCTAAAATCTGATTTTTTGGTGAGATGTCCCTCTAACTGGAGGCGTTATCCAAGGTGCACAGTCTTGTAGGGTGAGCTGCAAAGCTCCTTTCTCTGCTGTGTGCCTACAAACCTACACAGATGTGCATGTTCTTGATGCCATCCCACCCTGTGAATCCAGGTGAGGGATTATAGGAGTTGTCTGTGCATTTAATACACCTCTTCAGTATGAAATGAGCGTGAACGCAAAGTACACGTGTGATTGCCCACAACTTTGCAGAACTGGCTTCTGTATACATTTGCAGTGAGCAGTGTAGAGGTGCACATTGTGTGCAGAATCATTCTTATTTTCCTTCTCATTACTCTGCATTTTCAGACTAACCATTTTTGTTGGGATATGGTAACTATGCTTTGGTTTATATATATCCATTTTTGTAACCAAGGCAATTAATCTAATCTGGTTGCTTGCACTTTCCTGTTCTCATGAAAATTTCTTTGGAATCTCTTCTGAGATATTCTTCTAAGATGACTGAAAAACTCTACATGTGATAATAGGTGTGAAAAAGAAAACTTTTTAGATTTGGTATAATCTCATATGTATTTAATTTATAATTGCCATATCCATGTCTGTGACTGTGATTATTGCTATTGTTATGTGGTAGTGTTTTGAACTATGTCGACATACTGCCTGTCATACAGGCAGTCCCACATAAAGACTGGGACAGTCCATTGCACTAGGCATTGTGCAAACCCTGACAAAAAGACTGACTCTCTTCTCCCAAAAAAGACAAATAGCTGAGCTGACAAAAACCAGGAACTTAGGAAGCCCTAGGAAATAGGTTTAACTAGCATCACTATGCAACAAAATACCTCATTCCTGCACTTTCACTCCAAAATATTCATGGTGTTCTGAGATTTGCTTTTGCATTTCAGGATTAGGGAGCCTAGTGTAAGCTGACTGTGATTTCTGCATCCATAATGAGGCCTAACTTGGGTAGTGCTGGGGAACTAAGCATGTCTAGCTCTTCCATCTTTTGAAAGGTTCAAATGGCAGGAGACCTCTTCCTCTTCAGAGAAGTTGCTTCCGCTATTTTATGATATCCTGGTGGATGAAGAAGTGTGTAATCACAGAAAGCAAAGTATGAGAGTTTGGCCAGCTATTTGACCAGGCCATACGGAGAGCTTTGAAAAGGCAGCTTTCATCTTCTACTGCTCAAGATTTTTTTCAAATAAGAAAAAGAAGGAAGCAAATGTAATGGAAGCATAAATGTGCTGCTTCATTTTATGCATTGCAAAGAATGCTTTTACCTAGTTATACCACAGAGTTATCATTATTTGCTCCAGTGATGTGGTTTTGGTTCAAAATGCAAAAGGTTTCTCGAGGTAAAGTGCATATGTTGTATATCTTTTCCTCTCTTTTTTTTTTTTTTATCATTTAATTGGCAAATGAATAACGGTAAAGAATCTGAAAATGAAAACTGAAATAACTCCTTAATAAATGCAAACGAAATAATACAAATATTCGAGGGCAGATCCTCTTTTCTCTTCTGCAATATGAAGACATTCACAAGACTACATAAGAACTGTTCTTCTCTCCATGGTGAAGTAGTAAAGATTGCTTTCATTTTGTATCATTCCTCAGCAGTGTTTTCAAATATGCCAGTTTTAATACGAAGAAAGCATTGCTAGAGCTAGTAGGGATATGCTTAGTGTTTGCTTCATGGTCAGGGGTGCTGTGCAGGGGTGCTGTGCTTCTTTGCGTTTCACTTATCCCCTACTTTTTCTTTCCTGCCTTAAATTTGCAAGCAAGTAGAATACTGAAATGCTAAGGACTCCTCCTGCCCTTGAAGTTGGGTGGAAGGAGTAAAGGGTTGTATCATTCTATGTCCTTGTGCCAATGACAGACCAAGGCAGTGTCTTGAGTTTGTTGCTGGCAAATTGCACTGATAGAGTTGCAGAATAAGGGAGACATTTTAAAAATAAAGATTTTTTTTGAGCAGAACATGCATTTTCAATTTGCCAACATGGATAGTGTCCGTTTAGTTTTTACTACATATTCTAATACATTGAATTAGAGTCGGTGGCAGTAAACTAAAAAATCTGCCTTGCATCTGTTTTGATCCAGCTCCATGAGCTACCCGACTGAAGGGAAAATGCAGAGAGAACCTTAGGGCAATTTTCCATTTCCCTGGTCATAGCCACTCAGTGCCAGATAGAAGCAAGTTTGTGCAGCCCAAAAGCTGTCCAATATTCAGTGACTTTTCAGGACTGTAAAGATGGCATTAGGTTTGCTCTGATTTTTGAAAGCTCTGCAGACCTGTCACAGCATTTGGGAGGCAGCTAACCGTAACCGTGCACAGTACAGTGGCGTGCAGATGAGAAGATTCAGTTGCAGCTGTGGAGATTCAAGAAGCTGCACACCCTTTGCTGTAGCCTGCTCTGTGAGGAGGGATAAGGGCTGTTATGGGGGCTCTGTGCACCCATAAATCCCTTTATGTGTCAGGAATTCCTCCTGTGGTTGCCTACATTGATTTTTAGATCATATACCCCCAGATCAGACTTGAAATAATCAAACCTAAGTGTTTTGAAAAATCTTAGTATGTTTTGCTTAGGGCTTCTTTATTAATTGCTGAGAGATTTACTGTAGCTTAGGATCAGGTAGCAAGAATTTGAGTTAATTTTACAGCTTTCCTAGTCAGTGGAGTGTGATGCTATTATTTCTGCATTGTGTTACTCTCAGAGTAGATTTCAGGTCTTTTTATACCAGAGAAGCACTGAGCATCACTGATGTTAGGACTGCACATTTGGCTTGCAGTGTAGGGCTGGCAAGAGAAGGATTATGCCATCTGGGCTTGAGAAGTGCTTAGCATCTCCAGCAAGACATTGGATAAACTCCAGTGAAGGTCACTGGAGAATTGATGCTGCTGAACATCGCAACAGAATTGCCCGTTGCATGTGATCTGGTATGCATATAATACGAACAATATCTGTGGTCTTATCTAGACTGTGGAAATTTCTCAGCATTGCCAGAACACATATGCAGCCCTACATGTGCTGGCTACAGTGAATGCTAGAATAGTCAGGTCATACCCTGTTTTACCTCCTAGTCTTTCAGAGGTAAGCAGAGATTATACAATATAATAATGATACATGCCCCAGTTGCTGGTCTTATTATCCCCAGTGCTGTTGAAATATTTCATTAGTACTTGAGCAGTTTATCAAACTCCCCGTTGTAGAAACAGTATTATATGCATTTTTCGCTTATTCTTTTCTCCTGCAGATGGGTAACTTGCTTCAAGGTTATTAAAACCGTAATGCTGTCTGGTAAGCGTTACTGATCAGATAGTGCAAAAGCAGTCTTATGTTTCTTACCTTACCTTTGTCTTTTTTTAATTCATAATCATTGAATGAACTGAATATGATTTTTAAAATTATATGGAAGAAAACTTATCTGAACCCCCAAATTATCCTTCACAACAAATTCTCAAAACCAATTCTAGAATATGAGGGGCTGATTTTTTTGCTACAATTGAGAAAACAGCAGAGGTGGCTTTTAGTGGCACTACAGTATGCTTTGTGGTACACTGTGACATGAGAAAAGGATCAACAAGTGGTGAATTACATTAAAAGGTGATCTAACATAAAATTTTTGAACAAACAGATTTTGTACACGACGGTGGCTGAATCACTCACTCGCCCTGTATAACATTTGTTAGTATGTCAGAACAAGCAACATGCAGACAGTTTTAATAGTGTCCAGTCTCAGGGATAATAAGAAGATTCACTTGCAGGAGTCTGTGTTGCTATTTTTGGGTTTGCCATATATTTATTTGAACTTTTTTTCCTTTTTCCATTTTACTTTGATGAATTTCTTTTCATCAGCAGCAATAAATTGTTTAATGTTGAAAATTGGATTGGAAGAGTGGACTAGGACAAGGCTTGAAAGAAATGATAGAAAGAGTAGCCACTGTAAATTGTGAAATGTATCTCTGAAAAACCTCTCAAAAATGTATTGTTTATAGCAGGATATACTGCTTGATATGTGGCATTCTTAGTTCCGTATGAGTATTGCCTCAGTGCCCTAACATGATGTTATGGGACACTGTGATTTTGCAGATGTCATGTGTCAGCTGAGATGTGTGAGATCTTAACCTCTAGTGATCAGAAATTGTCTCACAGTGTTTTTCACAGGAGAAGAGTTCATACCAGTTCCAGCTGGTCCTAATCCACTTACCCAAATCATCCTGCTAATTGAATTGTGCATGTTCTTCATTGCTTTCTGCTATAAAGTTTTGTTGCTAAACACTATCATTTCATTGGTGAATAATACAAGCTCTGTGGATGGTTTGTTGTAATTCAAGTAGAGTGAATAGAAAGTAATGTCTAGTCATTACATAGCCACAACATATTGTTGTAATTAAAATGTTGCTATCCTGACTACCAAAAGGAATACGAAAGATACAAAGAGAAAGGAGAAAACCAGATTTTTCTTTTTATGTCAAACCCATAAAAATACTTTTTGCTCTGTGTAGTGGTTTGTTGGTTTTTTTTTTTTTTTGTCCTGGGCAACTTTTTCCTATATCTCTTATCTTCTGAAAAGTTGTAGGGTACACAAGAAGTTGCAGCTCAGCATTTCAGAACCTCATTATATCTAGAGAGAGATGCTGAGCTCAGCAGAGTGAATAGAAAGCATTTAGGTAATCAAGCAGAAATATAGTTTAATTATCCCTTAGTTATTTTATCAGTGGGTGGTATTAGCAAGAATCTAGAGCAAGGAGAAGTTTGCATTGCTAACTGATTTGAAAAGGGTTTTTTCAAAGTGATAATACATAGTGGTATAATTAATGGTAATACAGAGGAGGAAGCTGCTCCTCTGAAAGTTTAACACTTCATAAATTTGCCAATTCAAAAAGAAAAACAACAAAAAAACCTCCACATGCATATACCATTTCTGCAAGAGTATAACTGATGGGTGACCCTGGAGAAGGATAATTTTGTTTGTAGACTGGATCCCAAAGCTGTTGGCTTTATATTTAAAGGGAAAAGGTGAGTTAATTTAACTATCTTTTGTGTCTTTTCTGGATTCCTTTAGAAGCCTGTGATTCACAGCTATCCAGCTGTCTAGCTATCACAGCTAATGATCTTTGATTGGTTTTATTGTTTTACCTACTGAAAGCATTCAATGTTTCTGCAAGAGACAAAAATTTTGGTTCTTGGTTGACCCATCTGTGAATTTTAGTTCTGATTCTGAATCTGAGGTAATTTTTCTTAATTCTTGCATAACTCTATAGTAAATTTGAGCAAAAAGCCTCATGAGAAATCATCTCTTGTGGTTGCTCAGATTTATATATGAGTCATTTCTATGGCGTTGACTTTTCCTTTGGAGTGAGCAGTCCATGAGCTTAATATCTGTTATGGGGATGATCTGCAGAAGAAAGAGAACAATTGGTACCAGCGGGCAAATAGTGCACAGGATTGTTATGTACAGCATGCTCACTCACTGTACTCTGTTCCTTGAGGATTATGAACATATTTTAATTCCCATTGTATGGAACTGGATGGCTTTTAGGTACAGCTGGATTCTCCCCTGGCTGGTGCAGGGAAATTCATGTTTCTCAGCGGCAAAGGATCCTTCTCCAGAGAATAATCTCAGAGGGAGATGGTGTTGGTTGTATCACTGCCCTGCCTCAGGGCCTACATTTTACCTGGGGAACATAAAAACTGGGAACAGTTGCAAGTGGGATGTTATGTATTAACATATTCTCTCACTTGCTTTCCTCTCGCCTGTTGTTTTCTTGATGATCTGTATTGGGTGTTGACAGTGGGATGGTTGCAGTTGTTTTCCACTGCTACCTCTTGCCTACTAACAAACTTTCTACTGTCAGCAATTACAAGATTTTTGCTGCACACGCTAGTAGGCTTCAATCCCAGTGCATCCTGCTCTAAAAGCTGTTGTTTCTTTTCTACTTACTTTGGCTACATAGCAGATGAAAAGACACCAAAGAAGCTTGCTCATATGGTAGTACATACATGCGTTTGTGTGGTGCTGTTCTTAAGCTAATATGCTTTGTTTCTCACTAGGACTTTGTAGTCCAAGGAGTTTTAAATTGTATTTACTTGAATATGTTCTGAAAACAGAACAAACCTAGCAACCAGATCTATGTGTGAGTTTGTCTGCACAGAGTTTGTCTACAGTGTACACCTACAGAGGTATGACTGCAATACACTGCAAGCTTGAAGCCTGTGGGTGGGACACAGAGAAAGGCATGCTTGTAGATGTACACTCAAGTCAGCAGATGGGATCTCAGTGACACTGGTTTATGTGGCTTGCCTACCACAAAAGCTAAGGCTACATGTCTGGCTAGACGCACCTTTAAGTGCCTTGGCCCCATTAGGGTTAATATCAAATGGGCAAGCTGGGTTTCACTGCTTGCCTCAGCATTCCCATCTGCAAGTTACCACTTGGGATTCCTGCTTTCTTACCTCTCTTATCATGCATTCATTATGCACTAGTCTTAAAATGCGTTGAATAAAAAAAGGTAACAGACTGATTAAACCAATACTTTACTTGTATAACATTGCCGTGTTGTTTTTGGGCAGCTGTGTCTCCCCCTGTATTTGGTATCTCGAGGACTATAAGAAATTAATTCCTTTATAGTTGCATTTGACTTGCTATGTTTTAAGAGTGACTAAATTATATACCTCTTTAGTGAAATATTCAGTGCATCTCATTTTGTTGTTGTTGCAGCAATCACTGAAAAGAAGAGGGAGCAAAGACCTACCAAAATCAGAAAAAAAGTCACAGCAGACACCAACAGAGGTATGTTGTAATAACAGTAGCCTGGATTCTCATGTGGAGGCTTCAGGGACGCTATGGAAATGATGTACATGATTTGTAGATTTGCACTTTGCTTACTTGTTTGCTTTGCTCTTTGTTTTCCTGTATGCTGTGAAATGGAGAGCTTTTACCCCAGAGCTGCAGTCAGACAACACTATGTCAAGGATCACCTAAACAAACCACTGGTGCTGCGACAGAACCCACCAGCTTTCATGTACTCCATATTTTAGGCAAAATAAGCAGATGGGAGCACCAGTGAAACAAGATTATAGGCCCTTTGTGTGCTGGCTTCAGGATTTTTGAACACTGTCAAGTCTATTACAGTGTTGCAAGCCTAGAAAGTATAAGGATTTTTTACAAGCCCCCCACGCCCAAAAGGTATTTTCTGGGAACTGTGCAAACTTTAGTTGCAAGTAAAACAGTCTTTTCCCCTCTTTTAAATTTATGTATTTCTTTCCCTCTCTTCAATTTATTGATCAGTGAAAAAATGATTGCAGAAAAATATCTTAGTATCTGAAGCTACGTACCTGTGATTGTTAATCTTGTAATTTAAGACCATCCACTGGAGGTCTCCTGTTTTACATCAAGTTTCTTCAAATACTACTTTTTGTTTTTTCTAAGGAGGACAATGAAGACCTGAAATGTCAGCTACAGTTTGTCAAAGAAGAAGCAGCCTTGATGAGGAAGAAAATGGCTAAGATTGATAAAGAGAAAGACAGATTTGAACATGAGCTGCAAAAATATAGATCATTTTATGGGGATTTGGACAGTCCCTTGCCAAAAGGTGAAGCAGGTGGGCCACCTACCACAAGAGAAGCTGAACTCAAGCTTCGATTGAGACTTGTGGAGGAGGAAGCTAACATTCTTGGGAGGAAAATAGTGGAACTAGAAGTAGAAAACAGAGGACTGAAAGCAGAGCTTGATGATTTAAGAGGAGATGATTTCTCAGGGACCGCTAACCCGCTCCTGGGAGAGCAGAGTGAGTCCCTGTCAGAATTACGACAGCATTTGCAGCTAGTAGAAGATGAAACAGAATTGCTGAGGAGAAATTTAGCTGATTTGGAAGAACAAAACAAGCGCATAACAGCTGAGCTGAACAAATACAAGTACAAGACTGGGGCCCATGAGAGCTCTAGGCACCATGATAATGCCAAGACAGAAGCGTTACAGGAGGAGCTAAAAGCTGCACGAATGCAGATTAACGAGCTGAGTGGCAAAGTCATGCAACTCCAGTATGAGAACAGAGTCTTAATGTCCAACATGCAACGCTATGACTTGGCCTCTCATCTTGGGATCCGTGGCAGTCCCAGAGACAGTGATGCGGAAAGTGATGCAGGAAAAAAAGAGAGCGATGATGATTCCCGCCCTCCTCACCGCAAAAGGGAAGGCCCCATCGGTGGGGAAAGTGACTCTGAAGAAGTACGCAACATTCGGTGCCTGACACCCACGAGGTCTTTTTATCCAACAGCATCTGGGTGGCAGAAAAGCTTCACTGACAGGCAGCAGATGAAGGACATTCGCTCTGAAGCTGAGCGGCTGGGCAAGACAATAGATCGCTTAATTTCTGACACGAGCACCATCATAACAGAGGCGAGAATTTATGTAGCTAATGGGGACCTCTTTGGACTGATGGATGAGGAAGACGATGGCAGCAGAATACGCGAGCATGAGCTTCTTTACCGGATCAACGCACAGATGAAGGCCTTCAGGAAAGAGCTCCAGGCTTTCATCGACAGACTCGAAGTTCCAAAGTCTTCAGATGATCGAAGTGCAGATGAACCTTTGTCAGTGAGTCAGGTAGAATTTTACTTATTAAGGCCTACAGGTAAAAAGGCTCTGCCAAGTGAATTAAGCCTCAAATTCAATGTATGGCACATGAAAATTCTTTATTCTAGACAAAATGGACAAAAATTGCTATTTCTTAAATTATTTTAAATCCTCATTTGGCCATATGGAACTTTGTTATACCAATGAGGCTGTTTGTGAACAGTGAATAAGTCTGGTCTCCTGGAAATTAAAAGAATTATGCTCTAGGAGGTGGAAGATTTTACTCCTTTCTGGCTTTGCAACTGCATTTGCCAGAGTTGTGCCTTCATCCCCAGTAAAGGCAGTGCAGAAAGCATTTTTGGCACATAAATGAACATGATTGTTTTCTTAGTGGTTGAGTTGCTGTTAAATGAATAAAAAGAAAATCTTACTAATTTTAAACAGGAGGAAACATTAAATTTCCAAAATTATAGAGAATATGACAAACCACAGAGGAAAATAAACAATGCAAATCTACTTTACAGAGTGACAGAGCCACACAGTATTGGAATTGCTGTAACTGATTGTAACTTGTTGAGGGCCTGTGTGTCACTGCTTACATGCAGCAGTGACTAGCATCTTTTCTGTAGTTCATTTTTATGCAGAATTGTTCCAGAGAGGTTTTGGGGAGCAAATTCCTTGCTTACTCAAGACCTTTTGCCATGAAAAATGAAAATTACCTACCCTTATCTTATCATGCAATCCTATAGTTGGCATATCTTGTTATTGCTCATAGTATTATCCATTGGTTTAGTAAGTCTCTTGCTGTGTTAATTTACTTTGTGCTGTCCTGCTAGTTTACAGTCAAAGTAGTTGCCAGGTGAAGCTGAAAGCTATTATTTCTTATTCCTATGCTGACTAATTAGTCTTCTGTTTCCTTGTATCAGAAAGTCACAGACACAGTGAGTTTAAAGCTAATCAATTACTATACATGTATTGCATGGAATCAAACAGAAATGGCATTTAGCATGCTCACTTTCTGATCTAGCAATAGCTCTGAGCTTGTAGAGCTCCCATTAGCTTAAAGGCAGAGCACTGCATGGGCTTATACAAATTTAAAGCAAACTAATTAGTATTTTCTCTAAATAAATAACAGCAATAATTAAATTGGACATTTCAGGGCTTGACCATGCAGAACTCCTACTGAAGTCAATGGGAGATGGGCACTTGGTCCCTCCACAAGCATAGTCTGATTCACTATTTATTTTGTTGAAACTTTGGACTTGCTATTCCATTAATTGACTGTTCTCTTTGTCTTTGTATTTACTTTCCCAGATGTTCCAGCCTATCATTTTACTTATTCTCATCCTTGTATTATTTTCATCCCTTTCATACACAACAATATTTAAACTTGTCTTCCTTTTTACACTGTTTTTTGTACTGTAAGCCATTCATCATTTACTGTTCATTGTAGTATTATTTTCAGTTTGTTTATTTTGTCCACCCTCCAAGATAAGAAGTGCAAGAGACATAGTTTCTGTAATAGCCACTGTTGTAAAAACACTGAAGACTACTTGTTTGCCAAAACCAAAACAAAACCAAAAAACCTGCAAAAAACATACCAAAAAGTCACCCAGTTGAATAGGAAACCTGCTCACCACGGTGTTCCAGGTAAGCAAACAGAAAATGGTATTTTTCACTTCGTCTGGTTTTATAATTTTTGTATAAAAATTTCCTGAGTGACTGGAACCAATTTAATATTCATTAATTTGCACCAAATCAGAAGCAAAACAGAAATATGCAGAGTGGGTGTGAGGAGTCTGTTCCTTTCCTCTTCCCACTCCCAGAAAAAGAATTTGTATTCTAGCCACATACGAATGTAAAATCACATTTGATGCAATTGTATGTCACAGCTTGTATATATTTTGCATGATTGTGGTGATGATGTGTTTCAGCACCGTATTATGTAGATTAGACACCACAGAGGGGACAAAATCAGAATGGTTGGTATAGAGAGCATTATATCTGGACATGTGGCAAGGAGCTGGAGCCCCTGAGAATGAGATGCACGAGGAGGAGGTATCAGAGTAGGTGAGAAGTCTTCTGAGAGATGTAGGCTGGCTGCATTCTCTCTGTGCTCTAGAAAAATGGCCATGCTACAGTCTGACTTGAACTGAAAAGAGTGATGCTAGTCACCTTTTCTGATGTCAAATATCTTTTCCTAACAAGCTAGTTTATAAGATAACGGTTTCCAGTCTGTACCCGCCAGGGCTCTGGATTCCCTCTCCAGGTTTCAGAACAAGTTTTGAATGAACATGGTAACTCTTGGCTTGCTGAGTGACCCCCGTCTAACCATGCCATTGGTAGCGAGCGACCATAGGTGAGGGAAGCTTGTGTACATAGGTGTGCATCAATAGTCACTGAATATTCCTGTCTCACCTATGAAAGGCTGTGCTGAGAGCATAGGCGACTCATGATCTTTCTATCACGCTGAACATAGGCAGTTCCTACAAACAGTTGATCTCTGACTATGAAAACCTCCTCTGAAATGCCCAGTGGAGCTGAGTTTTCTTTTCTGTTTTATTCAACCTGTGTTGAAATCACAAACGTGAATTCTCCAAAGGTGATCATTTACAAGTAAGTGCATTAATGAATTTTTTTTTGTGCAGATGCCATGATAAAAAAATCTAGTAATAAATAGTGGTAATAAATAAAGCAGCTGTTTTTCTAGCTGACAATAAGGATTCCCTTTGATTTATCATGCTAGCACTCTGTTCGCTTAACCCGTTCCCCAGTGAGAACAGTTCATCTCCATGCCTGGGTTGTGCTCTGCTACCTGAAATAGTAGAGCCACACCGTTTTGAGGGAAACCCCTTGGAGGGAAGCAGAGGTTGGGCAATAAAATTTATTTTATGAGAATGAAAAAAAAAAAAGTAAGCTCACAATATTCAGTATTAAACAAAGCTTGTGTTTTTCTCCTTGTTTGTCTAGCTTTCCCTCAGCGTACTCTGCAGGTGTAGTAACCTTGATCAGTTAAATAACTTAACCTTGATTTAATCCACATACTTATTCCTACCAGGGAATGTTGTCGTCATTATTTATTTTGTAGTTAGCAAGATATGTCTAAAGGAAGTGAAAATCAATATATGTGAGACTAATAGATAACCTTGCCTGGTGTCCTGTTTAAAGGGCCCAAAGTAATTTTGAGGAGTTTCTAAGCTGCTATAATTTATGCTCAGTTGCCTAAAAGTTAAGTTCCACATATTAGAAACTATTATGGCAAGATTGGTCAAGCATATCATCCCTTCACAGTGAATTTCTGTAACTGTAAAGATAGTTCTCAAATCACTGGGAAAAGGCCCCTTTGCTGCTTTTCTCTCAGCAACAGCTATAAGAAATTTTTCAGCCACTGCTTGAGAAATTCTTTTTTTTTTCCTCATGGATTTGCAATTTGGACATTAAAAGTATAATAATCTGAGGCTTAAACTTGTCATATCAAATCTTAGCATGAGACTGACTTTTTGAGTTCCTTTCTGTTTTAGTGTCTGCCTTGAGGGAAGAAAATATCATTTGGGTTTTGTTAAATGTTACTGGCTCAATTCCATAAAAGAGAAAAAATCATACTTAAATCCGATCTGAGGTTCTGAGCTTTCAGATTTTAACCCGTACTTGTCTATACCTTTCTCAGCCTTGCATGTAATAAAGATGAGTAGAGAGGGTTTGATTTACATTGAGTGTTATCAGTAACAGCACTACTGTAAAGTAGTAGGAAAGTTTAATACACTGAATTCATACATTGAATACATCTTCCCAGTAATTGGGAAAGGTTTGCTTCTTCCTCAGAAATCAGAAAAGGTGAGGATGAACCTCTTGAGAAAAGGTGGAGATAACCTCTGCACAGGACTGGCAATTATAACCCCATTGATTTCTCACAGTGTTTTTTCTTGCATATAGCTGGAGCTTTCCTCATCCTAATTCTGTCAGGCATCAACAAAGCAAATCAAAGCTGAGACCTTTTGGGACATTTAGGGAGCTATTGCACAGGCTACAATCTGAAATTAAAGCATACCGAAGCATACAAAATCATTTTAGAAGCTGCCCACAGTCTTTGAATCTGTGATTAGCAAGGAGAATGGTGAGGACCCCTTCAAACCTCAGTACAGAGAAATCTCAATGAGAAGTGAGATGTGTTTTTCATGTCCTTCTGCATTCAGCTTGAAGGGAGTGATTGGAGCTGCTTGTCTGTTTCGCACCAAATATTGCGGAGCAGTTCACAGCCCTCCATTTTTCACTATTTTAAAAGCTGCTGAGAAAGCTAATAAGATCAGTACGGACATCTATCCATAGCCAGGAGATAACATCTAGCCAAAGAAATAAGTGTTTTGTGTCTTGATAAATTGAAATAACTTGGTCTCGCAAAGAAATGCAATAATTATACTTGCCAAGAAAGGAAGCAGATTCTCCCCACTCAGTTACTGGTCTGGTGGGCGAAGTCCACACAGGTGAGTGAGTAAATGCAGCTGAACAAGTCCACATCCTCTAGCAGGAGTGCGTGGGAGTCAGGCAGGGCACAGCCAGAGAGAACACTGCTGATTCACTAGATTCTGTCTGCCGCATAGCATCTAATTCTGAAGAGCAATAATAAGACAAATATAAGATTTTGCTTTTATGTGGCAACAAGCTGGATATGCCAGGTTACCTATCAGTTCAAATCTCACTTAAACCAATAGCAGATTCACAGTTCCCCTTTTGGAATATTCTGGTGAAATATTAATATTCTGGCAAAAATGTCATTGAATTTGAACCCCGAGACTGCCTTAATTTTACATTTCTCCAAAACATTAAATTTCTGTTTCCTGTGTTGCCAGGGAATTCATTCCATGTTCTTTCAGAAAGAAGAGATCTTGCATCTATAGATCTAATTCTGACATTTTTACACTTGTGTAAATTGGCAGTAACTCCAATTAATTTTTACATCATTTAGAAAATAGATGCATTTTTTTCTTTAATGCAACCAGATAAATTCAATTAAATTTGTTTCCTGTTTAGTCGGCTCTGAATGTCCTGACAAAATACCTCTACAAATATTTTCTTTACTGTTACTGAAAAATTCCCATGATACTAGAATGATCATCTTCTCCAGGATCAGAGATATTTCTTTCAACCAAAAATATCCGTGCCTGAAGCTCCAGTTAGAGATAGAATAAGTGTCTGCTGACACATGTCACCAGTGCTTCAGAATCAAGACTAGAAGAGAGCAGGTGCTGTAGCACAGAACTATGCCTGGCAGTCGGAAAATAGAAAATTGCCAAAAACATGGCTGTCTAAATATGTGTTATAAAAAGAGATGAACTGCACATGAACTTTGGGAGTTGTTTACAAAAACAAGCAGAGCTTTAGGATATTAGATGCCCTTCTCCTTAATCACCCCAGAATTTGATAGGTGAGTAGGAGACTTCTAAAGGCATCAGTATCAGGGACGTAATTCCCATTGGCTTACATTTCTGTCTCTGATTTAATGACAGGGGAAGTGATATTCAAACCCAGCTTTTGCCATTACACATGCAGTTGCCTATGGGGAAAATTACAGTGGCTCTATTTAAAGTAAACATCTAAAGTATCTGCCACCGATTTCCAATGTAACCTTGGAGAAGTGACATGACATAACACTTTGCTTGCTCTATTTCTTCACTAAGTTATATACTATTGCAGAAATGCACGATAGTAAGAGGAGGCAGAATTTGTATTCCTTTTTGCCCATTTCCTGATTTATGTATCCACTCCTGAGATATATTCGCCAGGATTATCAAGGTGTAAATCATTCAGGAATCTGATGATGTGGTTGGGTTGATTACAGTGGCAGCAGTGCTGTTCTTCCTTCTTGTTACCAAATTTATGTGAACATAGCAAAATGGGTGTGCCATAACCAAGCCCGTACAGCAGAACTGAAGATGCTGTAAAATGATCTAGAGTGCAGACTATTAACCAGAATACACACTATCCTGAGTATATAAGCAGATTATAGCCCATGCTGAAACTCATGCTCCTTTGTCTTCAGTCTTGCATGATGAAGAGAAATTTAGCAGAGGGCTTCTTTAAAATGGCCTTGCAGCTTTTTTGTTGAGGTGTTGACTTTTAACACAAGCAGAGCTGATTCCAGGTATGGACAAAGTACACCTTGCCTGTAGAAGCAGTGTGTTGGATGTAATAAACCTAAAATAGCCTTCCTGCTTATTTTGCCTGTGCCAGAGGCCAGAAAGCCACATTTGCTGCTATGTCTGCTGCTGTTGGGGGAGGGACAGTCTCTGTTGGATAACTTTTTTTCCTCAAAAGCAAAAGCCACTACTGCTACACTTAAGCGTGTCCAGAGCAATGAGCCCAGGTTTTTAGAGCTTGCTTCATGTTTTCTTTGTCTCAACTTTTCTCTGCCTTTCCCATATTAGGATGAGTTTAACATGGCCCTTCGACCTATGAATGGGGTCCAGCTCTTGTCTCCTAATAAGCCCCTCAGTCTCACACATTTCTAATTCCTCACACTGACAGAAATGTAGGATTTTGCCTGAGTGAAAACTCAAGCCTGGGATTTAGTCCATTGTTTTCTTTAATTTTACCGTGTTTTATTTCAAAGACTTCACGTAACAAGACGAGGGGCATTGAGTGAGCAATATTAAAGACACAAGAATAATAGCCTATGCTGATGGATAAGAGTAAAGAAAACATGCCTTCAGAGTCTATCTTCATTTGCAGTAGTGCAGCTGTGCTGGCTTCGGGGAGGAGCAGCCCAGCGCTGTGGCACCCAGCCTCTAGCTGTGGTCTCAGTCTGCTCCCAGGCACTCGGGCTTCACTCCCAGCCATGTCAGCTGACATGTTGGGATGTAACCTCCCAAAAGAAAGTCACACTGTTGCTTTATGAACAGTGAATTTTTAAATCCTCAGAGTTTAGAGGCTGGGGATTTTCTTCAGGAACATTCAGTCATGTACTTGGGCATCTTTGTTCAATTTTTAGATCATCTTTGAAATTTTTACAAATAGCCCAAGTCCCATTATTTATGTTACATGGGAGCAGAATAAGCACCCCAGTAATGTATTCACTGAGACTTACAGCTAGACCATATAAGGAGAAAAAAAGTATTTTCCCTGAAACCTGCTTTGGTATTTACTATAAAATGCACCCAAAGCTAAAATTTTAATGCTGTGCATGGATTTTATCACAGGTAAAATCTTATTGTTCTAAAGAGGAGAGTGCTGACTAAGCAAAGGATGTGTGAATCCTCCTATTGTGTCCTTCGTCTCACTGATCCTCTTGTCATCAGCTGCTGTGTCCACAAAAATATGTCACTCCTGCTCAGTGCATTCAAAGGCACCCATCTAATAGCAGAATTTGTCCAGAGTTTTATGCTGCATGAGTCAAGTATTCGTTTGGCCCTTCTCCAGCTACACGTGGGGACAAATGTTCCCTTAAATGTGAATTTTCTGACTATGGATGGTCTCAATCACTGTCCACAGACACATCCAAGCACAAGTACCTAGCAGGGCAGTGGTATGTGCATAAAGCTTCTGCCCGGGGGTCTCTCTCAAGTGTGCGAAATGAAATCAGTTTAACACATAGTGCAACAGGAGAGACACAAGGAGCGAGCTGAGCTCCTCGTGCCTGTGGCTCAGCAGGGGGAGCAGCTAAATTTTGTTATGCTGGCTTCAGGGTCTCCTGTGGACTTTCACTTGCTGGATCATTTTTGTCACATATGCTCCCTTCCCTCACCCCATGCCGACACTTGCTATGGGCACTCCCAGTGCTTTAAATCCAGGTGGAGGTGTTTTTGGACCTTCCTTGCTAGCCTTATGCCAGAGATGAGTTTCCCTGTGCAAGGGAGGTTCTCCATCCAATTCCAAGCACTTTGCTTTACTGAGACACAAAGTATCTTAACAGACTGGAGAATCTGATCCAGAAACCTTATAAAGTAGCAGGAATATTTGGGTATATCCCAAAGAAACCATTATCACCATTGCCAGAATGCAAGACAGTAGGATTACACAGTGCCCAATAATTCTGCACTTCATAAGTGATATCATATTTAGAATACAGAAAAAAATTTTAGGGAGGAGTGGTTTGCTTTTAGCTCTTTAAGATAGCTGTTAACCAACAAAACTGCTGCTTTAAACAAACTCCCTTTACAAAGCAGTTTACGAGGATCAAGTTGCAAAGCTCAAAATGATCATACTAAAAAATATAGCCCTGAAAACTGGGTCTGGAAGGCAGCAAAGAATCTTCCTTTACAACACGGATGCTAATAAAAGAAACCTAAAATCGCCTATTGTCATAGCTTTAATATTAACACTGGCTGCTTTGGCAAGCTTTAAAGACTGGACTGCACTATAAAGCCTAAAAATGTCCTGGACTTGGAGTTGTTTACACAAAATATGAGGAGATATAAAGTTACAGAGCTGGGGGTTGGAAGAGATGGCTTTAAAACCATCCTCCGTGCACTGACGTCACGTGGAAGCCAGCTGCTGGGATGATGCTGAACGGAACTGTTTTTCAGTTGCAAAAGTTGCGGAGTTATTCAAAGAGAGTTGCAAATGCTGCCCCAGTTGAAAGGTTGTGTCTTGCTTAGCTTTCTTATTTCTTTTAAAGATCAAGATTCGCAGAACTGGATCCCAGCTAGCTATGCATTTCATTGCTTTCACTGCTGTTTAGAAATGGACTGAAAAACTTCTAAAAGATTTCTTATTCCATGAAAGGTATGGTTACAGTTTATTTTAAATCGGTGGTTTTGAACAGTTAAGATTAAAAAAGAAAGCAAATTACTAATGTGGCAAACAGTTATTTAAACAGCTCTCTAATGTTATTTATATGTAATGTGTTCATGTATGTTATATATGGTCTTTATTCTTAGAGAAAAACTTCATTAGTTCAGTCAGTTTCTTCAGAGTAGGCACAGATATATCAACGGAACAGGGAAGACAGGTAGCATTGTGAGCACTTGAGTCTCCTCTTTCTTTCTCTCTCTCTTTCTCTTACTTTTTTCTTTCTTTCTTTCTTCCCTCCCTTCTTAATTTTTTCTTTTTTCTTTCTTCTTTCTTTCACTCTCTTTCACGCTCTTTTTCTCTCTCTCATTTCTCTCTCTTCTTTCTTTCCCTTCTCTCTGTCCTCCACTCTCACTCAATTGTAGTTGCTTTTTATGTATAAAGTGCACAGTATTGTGACACATGGCACACTTCTATAATTGAACAAATATATAAATTTACAATTTTCTTAGTCATCCAAAATAAAGCACTTTGTTGGAAATATAATTTAATTGCTTTTTTTTCTGTAAAATCAAGGGAAGATTTGTGTATCTGAGTGGTTGTGCACATCCAATCTAATTAATCTCTGTTGAAAAATAACATCTCAGCTGATGTCACTGCAGATTATTTTCAGTAGTTGATAGAGGTTGTTTGCAAACTATTTTGCATTTTTTATATGTGGATAGAAAGGGCACAGGTAAGGCATGGGGGAATAATAACATTAACATCATATAGTTGCTTAAAACGTTTTTTGCTTGAGAGGAGGGAGGGCTAAAGGAAGAGTTAAGGGAAAATGCAGCTGATGTAGACAAAATTGATTATTTGCTTGAATTTGATTGCTGTAATGAGCTTCTGACCTTGTCTAGGACATGCAGAAAGTGCCAATACTGCAAGAGCACAGATACTGTTCTGACCCACACAGCAAATTATAATGTGGCATTTTACATCCCTTTGGGTTGCTTAAACCATGTGAAATACCCATGGGGACATCTCAGTGCACTATACACACAGAGGGTATACTACCATGACTGCAAATGGGATTTTATTGCTAGTAGGGAAACAAAAAAGAAAAAAAAAAACCCAACAAAAAAACCCCAAACAAACACCAAGAAAAAAAAGCAGAAAGAGTCATAGAAATAGGAGTTAAAACTCTCTGAGGAATTTATCCACTGTACAATAGCAGCAAAACTGTATAGTCATCTAGCTGCTAACATCAATAAACATGAGTTTTCTTCTCAGAATTTATGTCAAGAGGAAATCAGACAAGCATAAGAAGCAATACAAGCTTTTTGTGGCTCTTAGAGCTACAAGTAACTATCTGTAACTTCTGTAACTAACCTCTTCCAAGTCTTGATTTCATTTTGATGGTCTCCAATCTCTTTTTATAATCACAGTCCCATATGAAACAATTGTTAAGATGAATGCAAACATGGCAATAGTAGTTTCCAACACCAAGAAACCTCCAGAGGCCTTTTCAATGCTATATGCATGCTTGAAAGGAGTACATATTATATATCTATTCTTATATATGTGAAAAAAAAATGCTGTATAGTATTGACTTTCTTTCTAGTAATATGCTGCTGATTGAAGCATGGTCATTATTACTAATAATGCCCTAGCAAAATCACCATTTGTGCAAGTTGTACACGGATTATGCCTGCCTGTCTTGTTCGTGACTTTACAGAGTTTATACATTTTTCTATTTCTTTCTGACCTGTATTTAAAGAATTGTAGTGGAGTGGGGAGTTGACTTTTGTTTATTTCTCAGAGATGTCTTGAAAGGTTATAAAGACATAAATGTAGCCAAAAAAAAAAAAAAGAAAAAAAGAAAAAAGCAAATGACTGTACTAAAAATGGGAACCTTTGAATTAGCAAAGTGGGGAAGTATTGAAATGGTTTTAAAGTTCATTAGCAATAGATGTTTAGATTGCAACAGGTCTTAAGTGCAGTGGAAATTTTTTCTAAGTTATTTTTGGTCAACACCTACTGAATTCTGGCACAAAGCTGAAACGTTCGCCTGGAGAAGTGTAGTCTCTATAGCCTGGCTGCCTTCCCTAAGAAGCCATGAGCAAACCAGTGCTTGACTTTTGTGATGAGAATGCTGTGCTGTCTTTCAGCAGCTCTTAGTTTCAAGGAGTTTTATGTTTTTATAAAGCTGCCCTGTACGTTTTTCGGCAGGTGGAAGAAGAAGGGTCTGAAATCTGTTTGTAGATAGTTGAGGGACAAATTGCCATTTCAGAGCTCCAAGGCAGGTGTGAGTCAGAGTTTGAAAGAGTAAGCTCCATACCACATGAGATGGTGACATGGTTACACTGTTGTGAAACGGGCTGACAGAGATGTTTGAAGAATAGTCAGCTTGTTCTCCAAGTCCTCCGTCCAAAATTGCTTGGGGTAAACAGTTTTGCGACCCCTGAATTAGGATTGGGCCTACGATGGCTGTCAGTTGAGAGATCCTGTAGCAGGACTTCCTATGACCCAAAGACCTGAGTAACCCTTTGGGCTTCAGCTGAGCTCTTCTGCTTACTTGCTTGTGAAGGAAGCTGACTCCAAGTTTGGCATCAGCTTGCCAGTCAGCTGAAATAATGCAGACATTGGTAAGCAGATTACACAGTATCCACAGCTGAATCAACAAGATTTGTCCAATAAAATACAGGATGGGGAAGAACTTTGTGTGAAGCTCAAGAATGAATTTTCACTATATCAAAGAAAATGTGGGTGATGAAATGGGCAGTTCTTGTGAGCTGACTGATTGTCATCAGTCAGGAAAATAAACAAATTCCAGGAAGGTAAACTGCACTTAACCCCTAGTTAAGTCTCTGATAATTCATTTGCCTGCCCGTTGGGTTTCTGGCAGGAGACCAAAGCAATGCAGAGGCATTTTGTGACTAGAACTAGATTCCATGTCCACCTAAGTAACACAACAGCTGGCTTTGAGAGCCACAAGTATCAATGTGTATGTACCAGCCATTACACCACAGGAGACATCGTAACTGAATGAATGAGTGTTATTTTGGCCTTGCTGGCATAGTAATGTGCTGATGGTAGTGGAGTTTCTATTGTAAAGCCTAACAAAGCAAGAGGAACACCAGGCCCGTAAAATCTGTAACTGTTTTGCTCCAAAGTCAGATAAGCAGATCCAAAATATTTCCCTTAAAATATACATATTTAGTGGTTCAATTAATAATTTTTCATTCACAGATACTAAGATGCTAAAGACTGCTGAAGGGGAAGGAGAAACTGAAGCACAAATTAGTTAAATATTGTGAGCAAGGTTTTGAACTAGATTTGAATTAGTGCTATTGGAGAATAGTTTCTAGTTTTCCCTGTGCTGGTCCTGGAACTAACATTTATAGATTTAGATTTGTAAATCTAAAATACATGAACTCTTTATAGTGACCTATAGTCCTTTATATAGTAGAATGATGCTTTCTACTGTATATGTATATTTGTTACCGTTACTAGCTTTCCTGTGCTGTTTTCCTTGATGTATGCTAAAGCATTCATATAGCCATGAGAATTTTACACATGTATCAAGTTTACAGCCTTCAATTGCCAAAAGAATGTCACAGTCTTTGTCATGCTACATGTATGTGTGAAAGGAGTGCATGAGCAAACATGATACCTTTACACTTGCAGTTGTCTTTTGAACAAACGTAAAAATAGCTTTCACCCTGAAGGGCAGACGTTGCAGGATCCCAAGATCCTGAAGTGTCATTCAATATCATACAGACTCGGATTTCATTGAAAACAGGTTTATAGTGAAGAGTAGTGGTAAAGACTCGAAGTGGCCATGGTACAGAGCCTGCTGTGGCAGATGTTCCTGAATTCTATGATGCTGGATGCATGTTCCTTCTCCCCTTTCCAGATTGGGCCTCTCTGCCCTTGGGTTTGTTTCCTCTAATGCTTAGTTCGTCCATATTCCAGACACACTCCAGATATATATCATGCAATCGTGTGATGCTGTCTCCTGCAAGCACATTTCACTTAAGTATTTTGGGGGTTTTCTTGGTTGTTTTTTTCCCTGAAAGCTAGAATCAAACACAAGTAAGACTTACTCTGATAAACTTCCAGGAAACATTCAGGGAAGAAAGAAAAAAAGCAGAGCTATCTTCTTGCTGTTACACAGACTGTAACCATGGACCTACGTAAACAACTGGAGAATACTGAGAGGAACTGGAATAAAGAGAAGATGGAATTGCTGGAGAGATTTGACAATGAAAGGAAAGAATGGGAATGTCAATGGAAGGTCATGCAGAAGAAAATAGAAGAGGTACTTTTAAACAAAACTCTGAACACTAACATTTTCACTTGGGGTGAAGCGACTAGGGGTTGCTTCAATTTATTTTTTTTCTGAATTTTTTTTCTGAATTATATCCTATTTCTTATCTGTCACTGCAAGTTTCTAATAGCTGAGTAGGTTGCAAAGCCTGGGGTTAATCAGTATTTGCAATTGCTCATTTAATAGTCATGAATATGAAGCAGGAGGTTAAACGTCACTTTGTGTGAAGTTTGCTATGACGTTGTTGGCTGTATATACTGCTGCCAGTTCTGCTGGGCATAAGCCATGCTGCTCACATTAAACATGCTTTTTTCAAGTACATGCTGAACAACTGCATATATGGGGTTTAGGAAAATGCATATTTAGTAACAAAAAATCTAGATATCATAATTCTCTGGCAAAAAGGAATTAGATGGTACAGGTCTGCTGGGGTAAATGGTAATATTAAAAGGAATGTCCGCTGCATGATGCAGAATTGTTTTGGCTAGAACCTGCTCCATTTATGGACAGCTTTTAGTAGAGAAAACAGCTACAGTAAACAGCATGAAAGTCCTGACACCACTTGTGTTTACAAATACTAACAAACACTAACTCCCTGCCATTTCTAATGCATCTCCTTCCAGAAATAATTAATGTAATTATTTATTATTCTTTTATCCCGAAATTGTCCCTGCAGCAGAACCCTTTGGCACTCTGTAATGCATAAATAGAATCTGCCTTGGAAACATATAGAAGCAAGTTTTTTCACCACTGAACTTTCCACATTTTTCATTCTGATACACACATGGAGTAGTTTTGTTTGCTCTCTGCCAACACCATCCTGTGGCTGAGCAACACAGGAATGTATGGGAGAGATTGCTCACATGAAAGCATGAGAAGGAAAATGATAGAGCCAAATGAATTGCAGCCATACACTGCCCATTAAACCAGCCTGCAGCATAACTCCATAATGTCAACTCACTTATATTTTACCTGCAGTTCTTGCAGACTTTGGTATGATAGTCTTTGCCACATTTTGTCTTTTATGTTAGGACATTTCTATGCAGTTTTACCTAATTTCACCGCGAAGGTGAAAGTGCTTCAAAAGTTAGTAATGTGATCTCTGTGTGTAGTTGAATTTCAGTTTCTTAGGTATATGAGCTGTTTTGGAATGACGGTAATGTGTTGTGAAAAGGTATTCTGGCTATTAGTAGTCCTGACAATGGCAGTGAAGACCATGTTTTTCCCATGTTCTTCATTAGCATATAGATTAGGAAAGTGTGACAGAGACAGAAAAAGAGATAAAGCATGGAATGGGGCTGAAGGGAAGAGAATGAACCAAATCGTTGGGTACTACAGGACGAGACAAAACTGGAGATGATACCCCAAGGTTATCAGTATCCTAAGGTTCCCTCTTAAGCTGTGTCTATAGCTACCCTTGATTTCAGTTGCCTGACATTTCTTTGCCAAAAGCCACATGGCTGAAGAAAAGGGGAGATACCTTTTAAATGCCATCATCTGTAGAGGGATTTCCTCAATAAAACTTGTGCTACCTTATCAGCTTGTATTTTTATTTGGTAGTTTTCTCTAGCCCACCAAAATCTAACTTTATTCCTGGATTCCTCCGGGAAGACTTACGTCGTTTAGGAGATGATATTGTTATGAGGTGGTGTGAGTTATGAGGTGGTATCCTTCCTTCTTACTGCTATGCTGAGTCCGTATGAGGCCCTCATTTCTTGGAAAAGACAAAGTTCAGCCCTCAGGTTCCATGAGCAGCTGGGCTTTGAGAGTGAAATCCGAAAGCTCAGGATGAGGTGAAGTGTCAAGTCTCTGAACGTGAGAATACTTCTAATCCACAGCACTACCCATGAAATGGCCACATGTTCTTCATGTTGTTATTCTTTTTCACTGTCCTTCCAAAAGCTGTTGTGATGGCCTTGTGCACTGTGAGAGAGCGGGCAGATGGCTGTTCAGAGGTGCCTGCTCTGCGCTTTCTTCATAAAAGCAAGTTAAGAATGAATGTTTATAAAGAGCCATGGGATTCTTGGCACTGGAAATGATACTGTAAGCAGAAGAGGTTTTTATAATGTTGCTATTTTTTCTAATTTATAATTTATCACAGTTCCCTAGTTTGAATGTGGGGGGTGACAGGAATTAACACCTTTTCATTTACTAATGAAGCCACGGGATCTCAGCAGATAGCATGAAAGAAGATAAGAGGGTGACAGCGCCAAATAATACCATTCTGCAGTACTGATTTATCAGTCCAGTCACAGGGAGGAATTCCACTTGCCTGAGAACCAGAAGAGTCTGCTGTAGTGCAGATGGCACTGTATGTGATGCAAATTCACTTCCCCTCCTTAAACTAATATACTTTAACAGGCTGTAACATAGCCAGAGCCCTCTCCCTCCCTCACATTCCCTCACATTCCCTCACATTCCCCATTCATCAGATCAGGGCTGTGTCCACCACATAGTGTGCTGATATTACTTGGAAGACAACCATGCAGTTTCGGGCTTAAGGCGGGGCCATTGACCTCGTGAGATCTTTTCCAATCCCATCCTATGGGTGGAAGCCATACATTAAAACCATGGCAAAAGGTTTGTGAATGGTAACAGCCCTTTCCTCATCCTGTGACAATAACAGTCTGTGAACTATCACACTGTGTGACTCAACGCTTTTCTACTAACACAAGTATAAAATCTTTCTACTTGGTGCTACTGAGTGAAGCATCGTTCGAAACAGAAGATGAAGATGTTCTTTTCCCATAAAGTTCATCACAGTACCATGATTTAATAGGAAGTTCTATTGTTTTTTCAGCTTTACCAGGAGGTAAAACTTAGGAGGGAGAGCAATATGAACGTCCATGATAATAAGACCATTCAGAGCAAGATGCTGCAGTTGTCCATGCATTCACCTACTTCGGAAGAGAGTGACACAGTGGAGCTGAACTATCAACACAATGTGGCAAATGACAGGTTGGAAAAAGGGAGTTTACTCAGTAAAACAGGACACGAATGTAAAGAAACCAGAGCCAAGAGCAGAAACAATACTCTGTTAATGGACAATCTGGCCTTTGAGAACCCTGAGGAACCTGAAGACACCCTCAGCATCAAAACTTCCAAGAAAAATGCCAAGAATTATATTGGTGATCTCAATATAGTAAGTAAAGTATAAGCATGTTTCAGCTACAAGGGTGAGAAAAATACTGAGGGCTTTGGCCTGCCAGGTTAACCTAAAGAACTGATCTCCCTAATTTTAGCTTTCCAGCAAGGCACTGTCTCTACTACCTCCTCAGTTTGCTATTGATGAGTGTCTTCTCACTGTTTAAATGTGTTAACAGCATGCTCTTTACCTCTGTTCATAACCTGGGGGCATTTTTGTATCTTTTCTTGTGCTGCTTTCCTCTGCTGTGAGTCTTAAATGCAAATCACAAGTTCCAAAATAATTCTGGAGATATGATTTAAAAGGCTTATACTAAAGGACTGGTTTTATATTTACAAAGGCTCTTAAAGAACTTGCCAGAGTCAGTGAAGAATTATGCAGCTATCAAGAGGAAATTCGAAAGAAGTCCAACCACAGAAGGTAAAAACGTATTTGGACTCTTTATATAGGGGAAGAAAATGAATAATGAGACTGTGCTCCTGTTCACTTTGAAGGGGGGGTTGCTGTTGAATTTATTAGGAGTTGGACAGTTCCTATCCTCCTAGTTCCTCCATCCTTTCAGTGCCCAGCATAAAACATTCAAATGGAATATACTGAAATACGATACAAGGGCACATTTTACTAGCAAAATGGAGTTTATCTATAGAACCTACAAAATGAAATTAGTATTTACACAAGGTAAAATTGTACTTGTTTCTAATGGCTATATAAAGGATTGGGAAAGTGAACAGATATTTCTGTCTGCCCTGGTCCCATTTCCATACAGTTCTAATCAACACTGTATGGGTTTGTTAGGCTGGGAGGTTTCTTACATTAAGCCCAGATCTAGCCTGAAGTGTGGGGGATGTGTCAGGGACTGACAATCCAAGAGTGTAAAGAAGGCAAGAGAAGGAAGAACAGCCATACATTTGTACTAATGGAAAGATGGTAAGCCAGACCCTGAAAAGTAAGATAAATGAACATTCCATCATCTGTTAAAAATTCAATGATGTTCATGGTCTCCTTTAGCAAGCTAAACACCAGTCTTCCTCTTGAGTTGTGCAGAAATTCTCAGAAGGTAAGACTGAACCCGTGATGTGACAGGGTACACACCATGAAAGAGATTGAGAAAGGCTATGTCTCAGCTATGCTGAGAGCCCATGGAAGTCTGCATTATGGCAAGCTCCTCTCAGATGCTCCCAAAGAGCAGAGGCACTTCTTACACTCCCCCATGCAATCACTTGGCTGTCTGTCACTAATTTATTATTGTAGCTGGGTTTGTGTTTGTAATTTAAAGCAAATAGATTCATAGCTGATGCATAGTTTCTAAATCGTGGCTGAGAAAGGTGATTTTTGAACAGATCTCAAAAGACACATTTGTACTGTCATGTGTAATGTTAGGAAACCTACACAAGGGATGCACTATGTCCTAAAGCTTTCTTCATTCAGTTCATAGTCAGCTAGATTCTCACTGGAGTCATTAGAACTCACAAGATCCCACTGTCCTTACTGTAGGATAGGTAAGAAAACAAGCGGTCATCTACAAAAACTCAGAAAAATAATTTTAGTGACAAGGGAAAGGAATACAAGATTCCCTTTGTTCAAATTCTTCATGTATGTTTCAAATAATAGTGGGTGTATCATCAGCTGCAGCAAAACTGCTCCCAAATCTTTTTAAGCAGCCAGTGTTAAAACACCTGCTCATGGGGAGAGTGAATCCATGCTGAGGTCCCCTGGGGGAATAACCTTGTTGCTCATCCCTAAAATACCACTCCTTTTATTTCCAGAATGAAGTCACTTCCTTTCCTGGGGGAATTTGAGGAAACCCAAAACACAGTTATTCTGCCTGAGATGAACCATGTGTCCAGCAATGAATCACAGACTTCAGTTGCTTTTGAAACAGAGGAACATAATAATAGGAAGAATTTGATCAGCTCCACTAAGGCTTTGAAGGACATGTCTTATGGTGGTCTTACTGGTGACAGAGGAACAGACTTCAGACCTTGGCAAAAGAAAGAAGCTCCACCAGTTCCTCCACGGAGCACTTCTCGGCACCTAACAAACTCACTTTCTGCAGTTGTACAGCTCTCTGAAGCACCAATAAGAGATCCAGGCATGAAGAGCAATTGCAAGGCTCAGGACTGTAAGAGTGCAGGGGAACTGCTGAATCCTTCACCTATAAACCAGAATGAAACTGCAGCAGCCTGTGCAAATGAAGGGCAGGCTGTGAAAGGTCCTGTGATGTTAACTGCTGCAATACCTGTAACCAAAAATGAGTGCAATGTACCAACAAGTTTCTGCCACAACACGTGGGCATATGATGTGGGCAAACTTGGAAAAGACAATAAAAGTGAACCTTCCCCTCTGTCAGCCCAAAAGAGTTGTTCAGACGGAAATATGGCCCAAAGCAACAAGATGTACCAGAAACAAAATCCCAAGTCTCACAGCGGCCCTTTTTACAGTAATGACTTTTATGCCCCTTCTACCCTGCACAATGATCTTTTGGAAGACTCTAGGTATACTCTGGGAAAGACACAAAGAAATGAAACTTTAGCAGCAAAGATCGATGAGTTTAACCGGACTGTATTTCACACAGATAAACGTAGCAACGCTTTGCAAGAAAACCAGGTGCCTCAAACAGCATCCGAAGATCACAAACCCCACAGCCCACTGTGTGACTCTGCTATTAGAAGGACAGAAACTGTAAATACACCTTGTGTTTCAAATCCCAAATTCTCTGCAGCAAAGGAGCAAGAAACTAGCAACCCCAGCAAAGGTGTCATAACGGCAGGGCAACAAAAGCAAATAAATGGACTTCCAAATACTAGTGGTTATAGGCATATGCTTCACGAGCATGACTGGAGACCAAGTAATTTATCTGGTCGCCCGCGTTCAGCTGACTCAAGGTCGAACTATGGTGTTGTTGAAAAACTTTTGAAAAACTATGAAAAATCAACAGTGACTTCTCCGTGTAATGCGAAAAGCTGCAAAGATAAGTGGACACGGGCAAATTCTGAATTCACCAATGGGAGTTGTGAGACATTGAGTCAGTATTTAGAAATGCTCCAGATTGAGCAAGGAAAGCAAGAATTTCCGAGGCATTCAGCCAGGCATATTGGGCAGCAATTCAAGCAAGGAAAAGAGAGACAGAAGTTACCAGAGGTAAGGTTCATAAGAATGGCAAGAACAAAATAATTCTGTTTCATACCAAGCTTCAGATTCTAAAATGAGGCAGGCTAATGTGATATTGTAAATAACTATGTAAAAATAGACACTTCAGGCCAGGATCTGGATGAATCAGGAGTATTTCCTCTGAAGATAATAGAGTTGTGGGAGGGCAGAAGCATGTAATTAAGAATGACCAGCGAAGATGTGTGCCAGATTCTGGTCTCTGCTGCTGTTGTGTAAAGCTAGATTTTAACTGCAGTGCAGTTATTCAAGGATTGAACTAGTGAGAACTGCAGTCAGGTTTTAACTCCCTCCCTCCTTCCTTGCTGACGAGTTATTTCATAAGCCTTCCCAAAAGGCTTAAGCACAGTTGGCCATGTCAAAATCCTAGAGGGCTTAGATAGCATTCTTCAGCATCCAGGGTGCTGCTTGGTTCAGGATTTACTTGGAACTGCCTATGAAAAGGGGTATTGTAGCTCCATAAAGTTTCCAGTAATAAAGTGACCTCCTCTTACTCATGTCTTAGTTCCAGGCTTCTCCTATATATTTAAGCATAGGCTCACAGAAACAGAAGAGTATGGCGTGACTAATTAATTTATATTTGGCTGAATTTTATTTGCAGAAGTTTAGAAATATTGTCTTTGCCAACATTCTTTCTTAATGAAAAGAGAAACAGATGGTTTTGAAAATACACTGTAAGTTGCAGGTTCTGTAAAAGGCCATAACGAAAGAAAAATCATTTTTCTTGAAGAGCTCCTTGGCCAATGAACACAAAGAGATATGCCCCTTAGCGTCTCAGAAAAGAGAAGGCAAATGTGTTTGGAGCTGAGAAATTTAAATGGGTTCAGACTGTCAGCTGTGTGCTTTAAACTGTCACAAATTCACAGACTTCAGTGGAGCTATGTGGATTTAAACAGCTGAGAATCCAACCATGCAGATTTTCTTCTGCATGTCTTTCTGACAGCCTTGCAGTGATGCAACATCTTCCTTAGCAGACACATCTTTACTATAGCACAGAAAGAAAAAAACCATGAAGCTTCTGATTTCTTTTTCATCCACTGAATTTTTGATAGGAAAACAAATTTTCATTAATGAATATGTAGGGAAGAAATAATGACTAGATAATGACTGAGTTTACATTAATCTAAGCCCAGAATAATTTTACTAAGCAAATTGGATTTTTTTTCTCCGTAGGCTCACACTTTATGTTGTCATTTCTAGCTGTACAAACTAAGTGTAGAATATTGCCTGATTAGGGGGTACCATTTTAGGTCCAGCAACATTCACGTCACAAAGATGTAAAGAACTACACATGGCATGAGGCATTTGGTTTATTTTCATTATTTCCAATTTACATCACTGTAGATACAATCAAAATCTGTTGGTTTTCCTGTGTATATAAGGCTCTGCATGTAGACATGACACTGAATTAGTTACCAAGTGTAAACAGCTTCACATTGCACTAATGAAAACAGAGTTCTTAGCAAAATGTGACTGCTGAAATAGGATCGATCAAAAAATACCTGAAAAGTATGTAGATCATACTACAGTAATGTCAAATGGTATTCTGAGTTCTACGTTTAGAACAGTATACAGTGTTCATTGACAAAAACCTTCCAAAAATGAAAAGAAATGAGAAATCAATGTCAGTTTTGGCTTGCATTAACATATTATACCTTTCCTTGTGTCTGACACTTGTCTCTATACATTTTAAACCGCAACTGATGTGAGAATCCCTATACATAGAAATAGCTGTTCTTTTGCATTCTGTGCATTACTGTGCTCCTTTTAATAGCTTCAGACCACCTGTTCTGAGGTCACCCCAAATGTCTTCCTACATTCCCGCTGCATTCCACAAAAGCCGTAACTTGTTAAAGCAAGGAATTGCCTTTGTGTTCTAGATATCTGTGCCAGCTAAATGTTCAAGTGGGAAGGGTTTCTCCCGGCCCGCTCGGCCAGCAAATCGACGCCTACCTTCCAGATGGGCATCCAGATCACCATCAGCACCACCTGCTGTGAGAAGAACAGCGTACAACTGCTCTGTCTCCTTTCGGTCAGAGACCTCAGTAGTCTGAACCCAGAGCTGGGTTGGATGGTGTTGTGAAAGCTCTACACCTCATTAGAACTGTGTTCAGTATGTGTTATTGCAACCAGTTCTACACTGTTGTATCTTGTCCAAGAGTGACCCCCACCACATGCCGGACAAAGCGTTTTGAATCTTAGGTCATCATCACCATGGTCTTCAGTGTTTTTATTGGGATGAAATAACTATACCCCTGGTTTTCTCTGTTTTTTTGGTAATAGTTCACAAGAAATTTCTTTTGAATGGCATCTTCCTTAATTTGCCAATCAATTTTGAGTTGAAACAATGTATAGTGCTGTATATTCTGACTCTTCTGCAAACAGCAGAACGTAAAGCTGTATGCATGATCATGTGTTCGTAGGTGCATGTGTTGGACTAGGAAGTATACAGGTCTGTATTTAGAAAAGACAAACTGTGCTAGTGTTGACATTGAAATTACAACCTATATGCCTACATATATATATACTTTGTGTTTATTTTAAAAAGTTTGAAATATACAGTCCTGATGACATTTATATTTTGTATATCTTTTACATAGGTTCACAGGTGTAGTATTTAATGTACAAAAACTAAATATGCATTTTTGTGACTGATTGCAGCGATAATGCCTTGCACAATATGTATCTGAAGCAGACTAGCTCGACTGATTTGTCAGTCATGCTTCATGGCATCCTCGTTAGGTTTCCTAACCCTTACGATGCTAGGTCAAAATACCCAAACATATTTTTTCTGAATTAAAATATTATATGATTTGTAATACGTTAGCCTTTTTCAGCACCAGAGACATTCCTGAAATGTTCCAATCCCTTTAAAAAGCTTAAATGTGCCATTATATATATAGCATACTGTAAACATTTCGGTATTTCAACTAGTGTGACATACAGTTTATGAAGGGAAGAAAAGGGTTGTATATGCTCAATTCTGTAAAACTTATTTTTCCTTCTAGCGTTACACTTTGAGGTTTGGCAAAGTCAGATAACAATGGACTTGTTTACTTTCACTTAAGGCAGGAGAACAAGGACTGTTGTTCCCAGTGCTGCAGCCACACTCCTTTTTTACTTTCCTCCTAGACTAGAGTGCCTGAGCCACTTGCTAATTTAATGCTCCCGGACTGACTTGTGGCAGTCAGTTACGAAGTTTACTTGCATTCTGGCAACAAGCTGCACCTAGTATGGAAATATTGCATCAAGGTATGATCACAATGGTGCCCGAAATCCCAGACATATGGCATTGGAAGTATGTTTTTGCCATCACGTGACTTGGTATTATGGGCCATCTGAATGACGTGCACAGAGCCTGGCTTGTTCTTTCCCACGGCGTGAAAGAACTATGGATGCTACCCAGACTCTTGCTGAACTTTCAGAAAGACAGTGTCCTTCATCCTGGAATTTTTGCACCCTTCTCTAGGCTGTTGCTGGATGCATAGTGCGGTAATGATGATTAATGTTACCTTTAAACAGCATGTCTAGGTTAAAAGGAGTAAAGAGGCACTTCTTCAACATCAGCCTGATCTTGTCTTGCAACTTTTCTTCTTCTCCTGGAGAAGCACAGTGTGTTCAAAGGAATTTCAAAAATCATCCCAGGATCCATTAATGTGCACATCTTCTTATGTGAATGTAAAAAGGATTTCAGAGAGAGTGTAGGCTTTTGTCCTAGTGAATTGTATATGTGGCAATATAGGGAAAATTAATTGTGCTTAATTTGATAGTGATCTATTGTCCTACTCCAGTCATGTTGAGAATCCACGCCTTTTTCCTTCCTTTTAGGGCCTTATTCTACTTTCCTCTGCACAACTTTGGTTTTGCAGAGAGACAAAACAGGCGGCCATGTGTTCTGAGCAATATAGCCTGTATGGCAGTATCAGTAACTGTTCAGGCATGCCAGTATTGGAGCAAGCAGGCATTAGAGCCACAAATCCCACCTTATGATGCTATTGTGGCTGCCTGCATGGCAAAAACATGCTCAGAGTAACTTGCCCAATCTACACTTCTGGTCCTTTCCAGGTGTGAGTGGTGGGAAAATCCCACAACAATATATGAGGGCTTCAAACAGATCAACAATTCATCAAAATTTACTCAGACATTATTGTAAAGTTATTACTGGAAAAGATACAAGAACAGAAAATCTTGAAGAAAATCTTGAAGAAAATTTATACAGTTTGGATAGAGACAAAAATCTGTGTGCTTGAGTGAAATATCAAGAGTACTATAAATTTGCCTGTTTGCCCTAATTTAGAGATTGCACTCCATTAACTTCCTTAGAACTAGAAAAATTAGAGAGGATTCATGGTGAATTTGGAACGTGGCTTAAGATTCTAGCTAATTGTGGAAATTAGCAAACCAAAATGCCTTGCAAGTTGACCTTTTAAATGCCTAAGTAGCTGAGCAGCTTTACATGCCTAAGGCTGAGGAAAGGGTAATATGAGAGAATTGTAAAAAAATATGGTTCTTAACTTCAGTCAGTGTTGACTGCAATAAAACGTCTTTAAATTACCTTCATGGTAAAATTAAGCAGTTTTGTTCTGAAAAATGGTGGTGCACCTTTGTTTGAAGTATGTAACTACGAAAGTGTTTCCCTTGATTAGTCAGTGAAGGTGTTTCTTTAGTTCCCTTCAGTTTCTTTGATCGCCTTTGACATATATCACATTGTGGAATAACAGAGAAAGGATCAAATATCTACAACATTCCCTGATGTATGTGAGTTTAATGAACAGAAAGTTTTTGAAATAAACTAATAGGTCAAGGACAAGTCCATTTTGTCAAGATTTTCTGCGTCCATCTAATTACAGACATTGGTTCTGATGCCCAAAAGTATCAAAACTGGTGATTTTGGTCTGCAGGTGGCTAGTTGGACATACTGATTTTAGAAAATTGCCACTGACACTGTTTAAATATTCTCTTCAACTGCACCCATAATGGGGCCAGTGCACTGTGCTGAATTTTTCAATTCCCAGAACTGTGATTACTGAAGCATAGTAATGGCTTTATTGCACTTATTTGCTATAGGGGGAAGAGCTCTGTTGGACTTTCAGGTTCCCCCATGTTATCTCTGAGAAGGAAATATAGTTACCTTGGAAGCTCTGAAGCAAGAGACTCTCTATTCTCACACACACACACACACACACACACACACACACACACACACAGTCATGCAAGAACCACAAATGATCTAAGTATAACTTAGATCAAGTATAACTTGACTTTTCTATTAATCCTAGTGTCACCCATGGAAGCGGTGAGTTTTGTAAGCTTGTTTTTAAAATAGGTTTTTAATATTATTCCTCCATACACTGAAGTCTTAATGCAGATATAGGTTCTTCTTACTTGTGCTCTGAACAAATCTAAGGCTCTCTTTATTGTATGTTTATGGACTTAGTTACTGAAATAAATGCAAAACTCCCTGCACACACAGAGTCAGCTGCCCATTGAAATGGGGATGTCACTAGGAATCAGCTGGCTGGTACTTAGTTGACAGAAAGCATCATTCTCCCTGACGCTGGGAGATGGACCCATAATCTTTCCCTGAGACCCTTTTAGGGAGGAGCGTGGCAGGGTAGGAACACATAGAGGAGTCAGTTAGACCTTATCTACATATGCAACATAGCAGGCCACCTGAAGGCTAGAAAACTGGCCTGATTCATAGTCTCTGCTAAAGGTAGAAGGAGTAGAGGAAAAAAATTTCCTTTAAAACCTCTGGATGTCATTCCTCAAACTGAGAGTACATTTCCACTAAATGTTTTGTCTTCCCATACTTATGTATCTTTAAAATGTTGCTGAAGGGATGAACTTTGCTTGTTCTCCAGCAACAACACAATTATCTTTATTACACATACCGTAAGGGAGTTTTAGCTGTTATATATAGCAAAAAATTGGCAATCAGTGTAATATAATTTTCCAGAGCATTCAGAGCACCAATTTATTTCTCCAGTTGTCTATTTAAAAAATTGTTTCTGTAAATAGGGATTTTGTATCCAAATGGCTTCAACAGCATTTTAGCAAAGATCTACAGCAACCCAGCAGGCAGGCCATTTCCCTTAGAGTTTTGTTATTTCTGGACCAAGACTGAATTTCCTAGCATGCAAGAACTTATGCAATTCTCACAGTGCTGCTATGCAAAGAACTTCTTTGGCTTTGAGACCTGTACTCTGCAACTCTAGCCATTATACTGCTGATATTCTCTACTGGAATAATCTGTAATGGTGTCTTTGGTTGTGTACATGCTCTTTAAACTGGAAGGCAGAAAGCAGTTGCTCTAAATGCCCTAAATCAAAGCCCCTTGTTGCCTCTGGCCTTTCCACCCCTCCTTGATTCCCAGTGGATGTATATTTTTATGTGGTTTATTGCCATTGGTCTATATGTATATGCCATACCATAGGACTTTCTATCTGTACTATAGTCAAAGTATTTTTTGTTCAGCCTATTCTAAAAAGTGCTGATATTACTATTACCATTCACAAATATATTAGAACTTGATCTATTGTTTTGCATCACTGAAAATGCACTTTCTTCATCAACTGTTAGTGGCATACATTATACAAAACTTGTCCTCTTGTTTTTTCAAATTATGATTAATCTGCTTTTGAGGTTTGCTTCTACCTCTCTCCCTTGCCCTTTTCTGTTATGCAAAGTACTTGCATCAGCAGAGGTGTGTTTCTGATGTGTACGGTTGATCCAGTTGCTATGTGGCTATGGGAGCTCATACCTAAGGGTACCTTGCTAACTATGTTGCTCTAAAAAGAATTGTATCAGAAATTCCATGGGGTAAGAGAGATAGAACTCTCAATATGATCAAAGTGAAAGTGTGCAAATAAAAATCAGAAAGAAAACAGAAGAATCAAAGAGGAGGGTGCAACACTTGTAGTAAATGTTGTGGCTAGTTCTTTGCTTCTAATGGAAGATCCCTCTGTGCTGCCTACTTCACACCACCTGAAACTTCCGGTAATGTACTGTCTTTTTTCTGTCAGCATCTTTGTATGTACGCTTTTCCTGCTCTGTGAGCCCATAATAGCAAGAGGTACTGAAAGGCTGATGTTAGTAATGTCAGATTAACACCACTCCTTTCTCTTCCATATTTGATGGTATGGTGGTTACTAAAGAATGCTTAAGTTTCAGTTGTTAATCCTTTCTTGTGGCAGCAGTCGGTTTTACCAGGAGGTGCATGATGGTGCTCACAGCTTGAACTTTATGGAATGCACAACATATTTTGTCTTCCACTCATGCTGTATTCCCAGCACTGCACAAGGGCACACTCTGTCACACTACTGAAATGGGGACATTCCTGGAAGATAAATGTGAACCAACCTTGTGCTTGAGTACAAGAGCCAGCCTGTACCTCAGTTCCCCTGGTCGTGCCAAGCAGCGTGACTAGAGTACAAGCAACTTCAGTCCTCAGTACAAGATGGTTTTTACCACACTGAGACAAAAATACAATCTTATGGTATTTTCTGGAGGGATGGATGTTTTTTACCACACTGTGACAAAATTACAGTCTTATGCTCTTTTGCAGAGGGATGCCCTTCTATAGGGACAGCTGGGGAACAAAGGAGAATTGAACCTGTCCTAGGATGGGGTACCTCCCGAATTTGGATCAGATCCATCTCATGTAGCGTTAAATCCCTTACTACTTTTAAGGGAAAAGAAAAATGAAGAAAAAAAAATAGTGAGTGCAATATACCGATTAATGTGTATTCTTATAGTATTCCTAGTAACTATCCAGGGGCTGCTAGTTTATGCCTTTTCTCTAGTAACCATGGTCAACAATGTTTCTGTTTAAGGGTCCAGAGTTTGATTCCTCCTTGTGGTGCATGTTTGTGTGTTTATAGCCAAGATTCACTGAAAAATGACACTGTAGATGAGAGTCCAATACATCTTACACTTTTAAATCAGATTATCTAATGTGTGAGCCCAAAATATCATAGAATCATAGAATCATAGAATAGTTTGAAAATATACTGCTCTATTGCATGAGATTATGTTTCGCTTTACTGCAGAGTAGTTGTGATTCCAATATGAATTGGGGCGAAGAGACCAGGCACTGCACAGATATGTCTAAGGCATGTAATACAGGTGAGCAAGCTGTACTGGCTGATATTAATAGGTGAGCTAAAATGCCTTGACTAGTCACCCCAGTAAAACCAGAGGTTCTTTAATATTTGGTCTCAGGGGATGCATAGACTTCTACTAACTTGCTAACATGTCACAGGGATCTTAATGCTAAGGAGTTTGGTTTTGATTGCCCCTCCAACTGGAGGTATGCAACTAACTGCCTGTGGCAGACATGCCTGCATAGTCTTTTGCCAGTGCCCCTCAAATTTCCCTCAAGTAGTTTACTGCACCTAGAAGAATTTCTGGCATCACCAAATCATATTCACAGTAGAAAAGGACTTTCATTAAAGAAAATTGCACTCATATGTGAACTCTGCAAACATGACACTGCCAGCTGGCATGGTGACACAGAAAATCATACTGAGTTTTGCTTCTACATCACGACATATCTGCAGCAGGTCAGCTATTCTGGTACCATATATGATGTAGAGCTGCTTAAGATATTATTGATGGAAGCGCACCACAGACAGATATATGTGTACATATGGTCTACTTGTTTCTTTGCAGAATCTAGTTTCCACAAAGATATTCTGATTGTTTTGGGAGTTTGGGATTTTTTTTTTCCAAATTCACCTGAAGGCAGTTGAGCTACCCAAGCTATTGCTGGTAAGAAGTTACACAGGGAGTTCTTCTGAAGCCAAAATGTCTACTCAGAGAAGTAGCTGGCAACCAAAGGAGGTAAGATGTTCACTAGCTGGCTCGTACACTGTCACATCTCCTCTGTGTGTATGTATATATATGACACATCTTAGGAACTTTTCCTCCAGGAATTCCCACAGTGTCCAGTGCAGCTGTTTTTGCTGTAAGACACCATTTATTGCGTATATGAGTATCACAGATAGATACATAGTACATAAAGAAAAATGATGTGTAATATTGTATGTAAACAGACTCCTCCCAAACAAAGGTACTGAAATGCTTTACATTAAAAACATCATGTGACTTAATGGGATCCAGCAGTTTCTGAAAGCCTGAAACTTCTGAAACTTCTATTTTCATAGAAGTAAATGCAGTCAAATCTTTTAATGAAAAAAATGAGCTATGCATGTCACCTTTTCCTTCCAAATATTGTAAGCCTACTTTACAGCTCTGATCCTGATTTTGCCTCTTATACTGCAAGGGATTAAAAAAAAGTGGAAATAGAGAGAGTCAGAAAAATTCTCTAGCTTAGGCACTGCAAAATGACTGGTATTGGTCTCCCTGTACATCGGTATGAGACTTTGACAGTTTAAGATTAAACAGTATTGTCCATGCAGAGAAACTGACCTTCCGTTTCTCCTCTCTGTTCCCTCTCCTTCCATCGGGAGGTGAAGATTCAACCACACAAGAAGAGAAATAGGCCTGGTAAAAATAGCTACCCGGAAGCTTCTCTTCACTTTCCAGCTTCTCTTCTGCAGGCCTCCAGACCTGCAAAACACATGACGTTTCCATGGACCATCTCTGAGGAGCCAGAGAAAGATGCCTTTTGTGGTCTTTCTGCAACAAGCACTAAAGCAGCCAGTTTGGGGCTGAATAGTTTATGGGGGTTTTTTGCTATTGTAGTGTGGAGAAAGCTTTTGCCTCTTCTGTGCAGGAGTCTGTCTCCCTCTCACCCACCTCTTGGATGGGTTTCTGCAATTTTAATTCATTTTACAGCAAAATTTCACAGCAGTTGGACAGAAAGTGAAGAATTCCTCATTCTCCATTGGAAGTTAGCCACGAGCTGAACTAGATGTACAAGGGGCCAAGAAGAATTTAAAACAGTTTAAAAATCTCCAGCCAAAGTGATCTGCAGTCAGCCCACCAAGGTTTTTAGAAGTGATCTGTCTCTTTAAGCTTGGCTCTGGGAAATAAACCAACTTGTTTCTGTTGTAGCGAGTGGAAAGTGGATGATGAAAGTAATTTGCAACATTCAGAAATTAAGATAACAGAGGTCTGGTGATTTAAGTAGCGCTATGCTGCTTGTACAGCCTCCTATGAGTAGTTTTGTGTTAGATATTCTGTTTTTCCTAGGATGTCATTCAGTGCCAGCCCATATGTCTTTTGGTCTAGACTGTTATGTTTCATAGGAGGTATACATTTAGTATGTCTGGGAGAACCAGGCTGATGTAACGCTGGAGACACCATTTCTGTGATCTGCAACATTTGAGAAAATCAAAGCTCACTAATTCAGAGTGTCTGCTTTCCTTTTATGTCTATACACACACAAATATGTACACCACACATGTATATATATACACTGATCAATTTTTTTACTGCTTCCTTCTTGCTTTTGTGTTGTCACTCCACTGTATGGAAACAGCAACAGTGGGGCCTGTACACAGTTACAATCAGTCTTAGCTAAACTGGAACAAACAGTGGTGTTACACTGGACTTGGGATCCCAACCAAAATTCCAGTGAAAGGAAATGTTGAGACATTTTAGGGTCATTTCAGCTAAAGCAGTCCTAATCCTTTCTCATGCTATTCTGTTCAAACATTATAGGTTTGCAGCTGTCTTTACAGGGCCAGTTTGAGTATATTCATATTTTTTCCCTACCTACATTTTCCTGTGATTTGAAGAAAGACAGGCTGTGGAAAAAGGACTTTGAATAAGATAGATTGAAGATTTCCCAAATTCAGGATGATTGGATTCAGTTCATTCACTTGGCACACAGGGGTCAAATGTAAACTGTGTCTGACCTGAATTTATTGAAAGTTGGAGAGGAAATGAGTCTTCAAATTCAGACCTTTGGTTTAGTCTAATTGCTGCTTGAATCTCCCTAAAATCCAAAAGCAAATCTCAGATTAATCTGCCAGTCCTGGTACCTCCCACAGAGTTTGAATTTTGAATGACTGCAGAGAGAAACTTCAAATTTTACATGCATGTAGAAGTATTATCAGCGTGCAGACACTATAATGAATCTCGAAGCACTTCATGCAGCTCAAAATTTCCTGCTGATATTTCACACTGGTGATCTCCACTCTAGCCTGTAAGACCAACTGTGTAAAAGCCACGAACCCCAACACCTACAGAAGAAAGAACAACAACAACAAAAACACCAAAAAACCCCACAGAAAAAAGTCCAAGCTCCAGCTGCACCTGGGACATCTCTACTAAAACAAGGAATCAGATACCAGCTTTGCTGCACAAGCTTCAGCATTGATGACTTATTGCCACAGACGGATGTGGAAAAGGAGTACAGAGGAACATTAGAGGCACTTCTCTGTGTTGATAGCTGGATTCCCAGGTTTGCACCAACTTTCCTGACAGAGAAATGACTGGCAGAGCCGAATTGAAATCAGCTCTTGTGCAATGAGTGGATACTGATGTCATTAGTCATCATCTTTGTTCCAGAACTCCTTGCTACTACTACTGACCAAGAAAGGCAGGAGGAAAGAAGGGTCTTCTTGCCACCCATAGCAAGTTTAGGATTGCCGAAGGGTGAATCTTACAGCATTTCTTTTCCTAAACACAGTAAAAAAAGCAACAGCCTCACTTCTACTCTTTCTGAAATGCTATGTGCACACACATAGTCACTGTTGACTAAAACTGTTTTTCATGACAATGATATTACCCACTGTTGACTAACTGAGTATTACAGAAAAGGCCAGCTGCAGCAAGTCGGGAATAAGGAAATGCCATTCTTGAATTTCTTATTTCTTTGGCAGAGACACAGAGAATTTGGTTTTCATTACACACACAGCTTTTAGCTTTCAGTTGGATCAAGAGGAGAGGGCATTCGTCCATCTCCATCGTTTCAGACAGGTCTTAATCTGCAAACTTATTTAATGCTATCACACAAGAAGACCTTCTGATCACTGGACTTTGTTTGGAGGTAGAATAAATCACTGCTAAGTCATAAATTTGAGGCTTGGGAAAACCACTCTTGTGCCCACAGGCAGCTTACAGTATGAAAGCATGCTAGATATGAGATGTCAAATATTAAAGCACTGCACTGTTTATCTTCATGTTTATCTTCTAGCTGTGTTTTCTGCAGCCCTGTGGAGCAAGCATTAACATCCCATTTTTGAAGTGAAGGAAAATGAAGCAGAAAAAGAAATAGCAGGAAATTCTTGACTTTCTGGGAGGATGTGGGAGGAAGGAAGTGAAACAGAAGATCAGAGCAGAAATGGCTGTAGCAATGTAAGACATGCCATGCTCTTTTTTACTGCCCTTTCAAGAGGGAAAGAGTGAAACTGCCACCACCTTACAAGCCAAATGCTCAGATTGATGTCAGCTCATCTAATGCTGGGGAAGGGAAAATCTAGCTGATCTTGCATTGAAGTGGGTGAGGGACTTAGAATAATAGAATCATAGAATAGTTTGGATTGGAAGGACCTTTAAAGGCCATCTAGTCCAAGCCCCGTGCCACGGGCAGGGACATCTTCAACTAGATCAGGTTGCTCAGAGCCCCGTCCAACCTGGCCTTGAATGTTTCCAGGGGTGGGGCACCTACCACCTCTCTCGGCAACCTGTGCCAGTGTTTCACCATCCTCATTGTAAAAAATTTCTTCCTTATATCTAGTCTAAATCTACCCTCTTTTAGTTTAAAACCATTCCTCCTTGTCCTGTTGCAACAGGCCCTGCTAAAAAGTTTGTCCCCATCTTTCTTATAAGCCCCCTTTAAGTACTGAAAGGCTGCAATAAAGCCTTCCCGAAGCTTTCTCTTCTCCAGGCTGAATAACCCCAACCCTCTCAGCCTTTCTTCATAGGAGAGGCGTTCCACCCCCCTGATCATTTTCATGGCCCTTGTCTGGACCCGCTCCAACAGGTCCATGTCTTTCTTGTGCTGAGGGCTCCAGAGCTGGAGGCAGGACTCCAGGTGAGGTCTACCAGAGCAGAGTAGAGGGGCAGAATCACCTCCTGCGACCTGCTGGCCACACTGCTTTTGATGCAGCCCAGGATACGGTTGGCCTTCGGGGTTGCGAGTGCACATTGATGGCTCATGTCCAGCTTTTCATCCACCAGGACCCCCAAGTCCTTCTTGGCAGGGCTGCTCTCAATCCCTTCATCCCCCAGCCTGTATTGATACCAGGGGTTGCCCTGACCCAGGTGCAGGACCTTGCACTTGGCCTCGTTGAACCTCATGAGGTTCACACAGGCCCACTTCTTGGGCTTCTCCAGGTCCCTCTGGATGGCATCCCGTCCCTCAGGCGTGTCAACCACAACCCTCAGCTTGGTGTCATCTGCAAACCTGCTGAGCGTGCACTCGATCCCACTGTCTATGTCATTGATGAAGATATTAAACAGTACCGGTCCCAATATGGACCCCTACAGGACACCACTCATCACCGATCTCCATCTGGACATCGAGCCGTTGACTACTACCCTCTGGATGTGACCATCCAACCTATTCCTCACCCACCGGACAGTCCACCCATCAAATCCGTATCTCTCCAGTTTAGAGAGAAGGATGTTGTGGGTGACCGTGTCAAAGGCCTTACAGAGGCCCAGATAGACGACATCTGTAGCCCTTCCCATGTCCACCAATGTAGTCAGTCCATCATAGAAGACCACTAGGTTGGTCTGGCAGGACTTGCCTTTGGTGAAGCCATGCTGGCTGTCTCAAATCACCTCTCTGTCCTCCATGTGCCTTAGCTTAGCTTCCAGGAGGATCTGTTCCATGATCTTCCCAGGCACAGATGTGAGACTGACTGGCCTGTAGTTCCCTAGGTCATCCTTTTTTCCCTTTTTAAAAATGGGGGTTATGTTTCCCCTCACTGCAGCCTAAGCAGACTTTCCCTGCCCAGAACGGTGCTCCAGTCCAAAGATGTTACTGTGCCATTAACATGCCCTTGTTGCAGTACCGAAGACTTTCTGTCACCACTGCCCTAGCAGAGTTGGTCAAATGCGATAATGCATTAGCCTGTCCTGAAACATCATATAAAGTGTTCCTGTACACACCCTGCAATAGGTCTGGCAACATGTTGATGTGTTATAGCCGAAGGCAGAACAGGGAACGGGGGTAGAAATCAGTCTCTAGCGATCTGTACCAGTCTACCCAAGGGTAAGAGGCAGGTCTCTGCTAGAGGGCTGAAAAGACAAGAAGGCAGACCTATTCGTTGAGCTTTGCATCTTGCTTCTCCATGTGGGACCTCAGACTCTTAGACCTCTCTCTCCCCCCCCCCGCCTCCAACATGAAATATCAACCTATTAAGTTGTTCAGAGCTATGTTTTATTAATGCTAGATCTCATTGAAGGCTGAAGAGGTACCATTTGTTCTGCTTAGACTTAGTTCACAGTAAGTAACTTACTGGTTGGGTAAAGTCTTTAGTTACTTTCATAGATTAGCAAGGAAAGAATTTTTTAGAGATTTGGTCACTATCTCAAGCAATTTGATAACTCTGTCAAGTCTATTCTAGCCAGCAAACTGTGTGGCAATTGGGTAAGTAATTCTGTAAATCTGTATTCACAATCTTAAGAGTCTTTTTTCAAAATGGATGTATGTTCTACAGAGGTTCATCCGTGTATGTACATTTCTGATCTAACAACTGCATGTTTACTATTAGTTTCCTGTTCTTGTTCATCTGTAGGGGCTTAATCAAAAAACCAAGAAGAACAAGCAGCAAGATGGATCATGCGACTGGGACTTTGGAGATCTGTGCTCAGTTTTTTTGATCTACCAGGACATGCCTTAGCTGATCTTGCTCAAACCACTGGGTGGGATTCTCAGATAGGGACATAGGGCTTGCTTATTTTTACAGGAGTGAGTGAGGCACTTGCATAGTTCTGTGGGCCTCAGCTTTCGTTACCCTTGTGCAAAATAATCATTATAATAATACTTTCTTTGGCTGATGGGTCTGTTTAGATTATGTTAGTCATTCTGCAGACATAGCAGAGAGACAACAGGAACTCCTTTTCTGTGCAGAAGGAATAGTAACAAATCCAAAATCCACCGAAATCATTAGAAGTCTTTTCTATCTTGGATCATGCTCTGTGTGTTTAAGATCAATTTTCAGCAAACATTTCCTATCATTCAATTTGTGAGAATACTAAGAAAAGGAGCCATGAAAGAAGGACCTGAACAGATGCGAAGAGAATTCTTTTCTTCCGTTAACAAATATCTCCCAATTACACTTTAGCAAAATTTGCTGAGTGTTAGTCCTAGTTCTGGGAAAATGTGGGTATCTCAAAGGCCAGGTGACACTCCTGCAGACTGCCATCAAAAGAACTTCTTATTATCAAGGCAGTGGATAAAGTTATTAAAGTATTGCTGAATTTACCATATAAGGCATATTGAATTCAAAACCGAACTGGTCTGTGACTGTCAGTATGATTTAACAGATTCCATGCAGCAGGTTCCAAATCCACAACACTTTATTCTCCTGCCCCCGATTAAGGTCTTAGATCCATACAGCTCTCACATTTAATTGCACTCTTCTCAGTTAAAAACACATCTTTAATCAAGTGCTGGGCAGCTACAGTTAGCACAATCAGATGTTCTAATGAAAGAAAGAAGTTGTAGGTATTGCCAGCAGAGCTCACAGAAAGCACGCTGAAAAGGCAGGCAAGCTGATGGCTGGAAAAGTTTCTGTCTCTTCTCTTCTCTTCTCTTCAATCACCCCTCCCTTCTCCTGCTGACATTTTCTAACTCAGTAGAAGCTGCCAAATCACAGATGGTTGTGGGGCCTGCGTGAATCAGAATAAAACAAGGAAGCTTGTATTTGTAGGAGAGATTGGAACAGCAACAAATAAGACTGACCTGATTATTCAAGCATGGTCGGACATAATGCCAAACTGCATCTTCTGATATTTGGTGTGTGAATTATATACCAGTATATACTGCAGAATGCAGTCAAAAAGTGCTGCATCCCCTTTTTTCTTCCCTGGTGTGAATCTAGTAGCTTTTTGGTGCGCTGAACCTGCTGACTTCTGAATTTTGCTATACCAAATGCCTCAAACACAGTTTACAGGGTGCAGCAATACCAAATCAGATAATGTTTGCTCACATAGTCATAAGTACAGATATTTTGTTACCAAGATTTTTAATTGCTAGGCAACCAATATTCCATTTTGATGAAGATGTGATATTGCATGCTGGGACTTGTAGTTTCAGCACTGTATCAGTGTACAGAAGTAAAGGATCAACACATTGTTGACAACAGTTGGTTCCTAGATTCACTCTGAGGTCACTTTTGCTACCCTTTCTGATGCTTTGTTATTGAAGGTCCATGCTGGAGAAAAAGTATGGATATAGGGTTCAGTCGCTGAAGTCTAAAGAACATAGGAAGAGAAGAGGAATGCTGAGTCGCAGGCAAGACTCGCTAAGCACTGCTTCTGCCCTCCTGACTCTCTGGCATTAGAATAATGTCCTCAAGGAGTAGGACTGCTGCTGCAGTACAAGCCCAGCTAGACCTTGGTAGCAGTCAGCAGTATCGTGTACTTTGGGGGAAGGAGAGAAAAAACCAAAACAACCAAACAAGAAAAAACCTCAGAAGTAGGAACATGAGTTAATTTGTTGTGAAGATAATGTTCCTCCTCTTCTTGGTTACAGGAATACATATCTGTGCACATTGATGGATTGGCCCTTTCATATTTTTTGGATGGAGTGCAATGCCATTGTTCCCATTTTGTAGCTGGAGAGCAGAGGCACAGAGACACACATGTTTTAAAGGCATTGAACTGTGTAATTCCAGAGACTTCTCATGGGAGTTGGGTTTCCAAACCAAGTTTCAGCATCTGGCCAGCTATTGTCTTTCCTTCCTCCCTGGCCAAACTGAGATTACAGGGTAGAGAAGGAAACTGAACCCACACCTCTCACATCCACCACTATAGCTACATCCCCAGCAACTAAGACTGGGATTTAGGCCCTGCTTACTTGTACTCTTACAGCTCTGGAAAATGCTTTAAGCTGTAAGCATACATAACTTGCATTTCTGCCTTAAGAGGTGCCTGCTTTAATGGCAACATAGATTAGCTGTGCATATGGTGAAAATGTACATTTTTTAACCTGCTTTTCTTTCATTCCTTCCCCTGCTCTTATGAGAGAGAGAATGAATGCAACTTCCTGATTCACATTGTCTGGGTCATGTTATGTGCTTTTAGTCTTGTTTCTTTTTATTCAAACTTTTTAATTCAATCTAAGAAAATGGTCCCAAACTTTTCAAGCATCCTTTAAGGGGAATTTTGCCTTGATTTTGAATTTGAATNATGATTCTATGATTCTAACTGTGCTTTGGAATTGCTTCCAATGCCATTCTGTCCTCTCAAAATAGGCAGGAGTAAACAAAGTGTTTTGGATAAGAAACTCTCCCTGGATTATCAAATGACACAGAGCATATTTCATACTGTTCTCCATTGCCTTCTTTTTGTATTCTGACATACATCACCTCTTTTCACCACTGCTGCAAATCAGGTTTTTTTGTGGTTCTCTATGCCAACGCCAAGTTAATTCCCAATGTGGATTACAGGTGCCCTAGGGCACACCGACACAATGAAGTGGAGCTGGGGCACGCACTGACCTGAGAGATGTTAAGCCACCAAATGTCACTTTGTGGTTGTCCCTGAGTCACTTCAACACAGTTTAGTCATGGAAATAGCACCTGGGTCCCAGTTACTAAGCCCTGCAGGTCCACGTGGTGCCTCTGAAAGAGGATTTTCAAGAAGTTCCAGATGTTCACTTGCAGGCAGTGAAATTACCATGTCTATTTGTTACTCATGTGGTTAGAAAACAGACTTACAAAAGAATAATCTTCCCTTTTAGAAACTTGTCATTTTGTTTCATATAGCAGTGGGCAGCAAATGCTAATGAGAGACCAAAAACCATCACACAGACTAAATGACATGTCTCTTTCTGCAGCCAAATTTAACTTGCATTGAAGTCCATGGGAGTTTTGCCAATGACTGGTAGAAACACTAGAAGTTCCTCAGGGTCGGACAAACAGTAAAACTATATAGGGAAAAATCTAGCTGAAAGCTGCACTTGAAATAGATATGTAAAAGTTAGCCCTGCTCATAAGGAGTTCACTGGCTGGCCTTGCACAGCTGCTCAGGAGCAGCCCCCGGACTAACCATGTCACCCTGCCGACACCACTTGCCAGTGGGAGCTCTCAGGACGTGGCTCCAGGGAGAGCCAGATGACGCTCCCCGATGTGAGCCCTGCACTATGGCAGCTTCCCTGGCACACCTACCTGCTGTGCAAAGCATCCCACGGCCCCGTTGCCTCTAGTAGTGGCAGACCGCAGGTGGAAAGGAGTCGACCCTGGATCATGGATTCTGCCTAGGAGTAATCTCCTTAGCTCTTCCTAGAAGAGCCGCCTGACATGGGGCAAGTGGTGTTTGAAAGGAGCCCAAGTTCAAGCCAAAAGCGGGGATGCAACTTCAGCCTGCACAGGTGCAAAGTAGGTTAGCCCCTGCTCTGAAACAGGCTGTTATGAAATTTTTGTGGTACAGTCTCATTAAAGTTGCTGGTTTTCTTGTTTGGTAAAATAAAAGACTCTCTCCCTTTAAAGAAGATGATAATTAAAGCATGTAAATGCAGTACACAGAATCCTTGTGTTGCTTAGACCTTGATCCTGTTTAGTGCTTCTGATCCCTGGCTTCATTAAAGAAGTGTTTAAGTGGACAATTTTGTTTCAGTAAGTGAACCATTCTCTTAGATACCAAAGTATTTAACGTTCTGCCAAGATAGGGTTCAGAAAAAGATGCCCTTTAAAATAGGGTAGACAAAATAAAGTAGGAGGGTAATCATACGCTGCGTAATTGTTTAAAAACATCAGAATACTAAGAGACATGCATTTTAATGTGAGAAACACAAGTCTAGTTGAGTACTTTTTGGAGGCACCAGGGGAGGTTTGGACTGCATCATGCCAGACAGATACAAACACACATTGATCAGAACTTGTGGGCATGAACAGTATACAGCATTAAATGGATAAGATGGAGAGACAAAAAAATTTGTTTATCCTTGTGCTGAAAGTTCCTACTGTAGGCAGAATCAGATAGAAACTACCGCTGGAAATGTTATCACCAAAATAAGTGTAACTACTGCATTTCCAAATACTCTAGTGTAATTTATTACACCAAGAGGCATCCTACACCCTACATTTCTTATGACATGCAGACAAATATTAAAAGACTTTTTACTGCAAAATGAGATAAATCATCTTCCACATGAACTCATAGACTCACCAAGTTCAAGAGATCAGCAATGACTCATTTCTGAATGACTAGGTCATAGCAGAGGTGCTAACTATTGTCTGGTATTGAAAGTATCAGGTGTGACCACCTCCGAACATTGTGTGTTTACATATTTACCCTGGTGATGCTACTTACACAGCTGTGGTCATTCTGTCCCTATGGGCCTCGGCACTGCCTGTGGAGCTGGATAGCGTTGCCAGCCATGGAGGAAGAGGAGGATGTCACCAATTGACCATGATAGTTTAGCACACCTGATGCTTATGTGGCATGTTAGATCCCCAAAGCACTGGGCAAACAGTGATTTGGTAATGTGAATTCACATTTTATGTCAGAATAACTATTGGACATCCCTAGTAAAAGTGTAACTTGGTACCTGTGCTTGCTTTGGGTACTTGAGTACTACCAAGACTTTACAAAGGGGAGAAAAAACAACTTTTGGCAAAATGTACATCCCAATAATGCAAAGTTTTCTCTAGGAAATCAGGCTCCAGACATTAGCAACTCCCCAGGACACAGTCACAGTCCATAATTTCAACAGTCAAGAGGTACAGACTAAGAGCAAGCCAACCTCATCTTTCTCAAAGGCAAAGCTATTTTGGGATCCAGCCTGCCAATAACATACTAATGGATATTTTCAGGTCCTGGCTTCTGACGTCTGTAACTCACTGACAGCAGTGAGTTTCCTCTCACTGAAGGGTAACTGTGTCCAAGAGACAAATGAATCTGGTTTATCTCTGAGGCTACCTTATATTTTGGTCTTGACTGCTACCTATTTCTCTCGCTGCCTCTCAATCTTTCTGTCCATGTTTCTCTCCTTGCCTGGCAGTTGAAAAAAGCAAGAAAGCATAAGCAGTGTCTTAAAATTTGCCACTTTAGGGAGACAAAAGGGACTTTATACTATTAGTTGCTGTAGGCAACCTCCACATAGATATGAATGCTCTCCTGGAACACCAAATGCATTCTGCCTCCCTGCTTTCCACCTCTCAACAAGTCATCCTCATTGGCTGTCAGAAAGCGTTAAGTGCTCTGGAGAAACCAGGGATGTAAATGCTGCTATGGAAAACAGAAATATGAAATTATAATAATTACCATTGTACTTACCATGTTGCAGTATATAATTGAAGGGTTTTTTTTAAAAGCATTAGCCGAGCTTTGAAATTTGTTAGGAAAGAAAGATAAAACATGCACTTTTCTCAGTATTTCTTATCATTTCTGAAGAAGGAAGAGGGCTGAAAGTTGAAACTATGTGCTTCTCCCAGGTTCAGTTCTCATTAAGTGTTTGTACACAGTATTTGGATTTTATTTACTCGTGTTCTGAATATTTGAAGTCTGCAGGTTGATCATGTTCTGTGAAGGTTTTCCTCAACTCATAGGGACATATGAGGTCTCTGCCACATGACTAAATTGTTGGTTAGTTGCTACGTGCCACCTAAGACTGGGGTGTCACTACTAATCCTCTGTGTACCAGCTGCTAGTCTGCCATAGATACAAGGTAATGCAACATAGTTCAAACCGTTGTGAAAATAAAACATGGTACCCAAGGACTGCAGTCAGACCTAACAACGCAGGGGTCAGGAGACTTGGGTTTTTTCCTCTCTCTGCCACTCATCTGCTGTGCAACTTTGGGCAAATTATTTTGACCTGTCCTCTTCCTCTCCTCCCTTTTACTTTTCTTCTCTCTCTTGTTTACTTAGGTTAAAAGAACGTGAAGGATCATATGCACTTGGGATCTCTAGACTTCCCCATACAAAGAATTCTTATGTTTGTTGGTGTTTGCATCCAGCTAGGATATGAAACTTTTGGTTCATATGACCTTAGAGAGCACTCTTGTGAAGACAGCCATATATGTAAGTAGTGCGAGTTTGGTGAGGGGATTACATATTAACTGCAGCAAGAGCAGTGAATGGTACAGTGCCTGAGTGCAGAAAACAATAGCCATTAGTCTGAAATATTCCTAATTGAATCTGACTCCTAACTAAACCACTGCTGTGAGTCACAGCAGTTCTGCAATGTAAATACTTTTCTCAGAGACAATAAAATATAATTGGAGTCAGCTTGTTGTTATTGATTAGAGCATAATGCATCAGAGAGCATCCTATTCCATACACTCTATTTATAGTATCTGCATCATGGAACAGTCGTTACAGCTTTTCCATCCTCATTGCACATCGTGAACATAGCATTAAACACGCATTCCTGTTAGCACACTAACTCAGGCCTGTCAAAAATGACAGGGACTGACAGGGACTAAAGTCAGTCGGAGAATTTAGCGTTTAGCATTTCTCTAAGAATCTATCCAAGTAGAGTGAAATCCAGGGAAAATGGAGTGTGATTTAGCAAGGGATGTTAGCTTTCTCTATATGGGGCGTGCTACACATTGAAGACATGGTATGTATGTTTACACTGCCAAAAACATTTACAGGGCAGATGGCACTACGTGAGTCTTTCCTCCCTGCAGAAGTGGCTCTGTGCCCAGCTCTGCAGCTTTCCCTCCACTCCCTCCATGAACCTGCAGTCCCAGGAGAGCCCTTCTTAAAGAGGCTTGCAGTGCAAAGCAAGGCTTGTGTTCTGGCAGACCCAATTCACTTTAAACTGTAGTCAGCTGAATGAGGTACGTATATTAACAACAGGCACATAAGCAGGAAAGTACCTTTAGGCTAATGCAGTGGAACTGCATGCACAACTAGAGAGAAACCAATGTGCTGACAAAATACTCGTCCTACCCCTTGCTTTGAATGCCATGGAGGGTTCGACTTTGCGACTGCTGTATTCAAAGCTGTTGCTGCAGGGCGGTAATAGTGCAGTATCACACGAAGCCTCTCATTCAGAGTCTGCTTCCTGCAGGGGACACAGAAAGTTGCCATCTCAAGAATGAGGTGTACATAGGCCGAGACCGACACTATGACAGCGGGATGCGTTCTCAGGGGAAATAGCAATTGTAATGCTCTTGAACAAGTCCATTTGATCTAATGTTTGGAGTAACCTCACAGAGCCCCAAAGGTGATGTTAGCAGATGTTTACTGTCACACAGAGCCCTCCTTCGTGATATGAAGCAGGTATTAATAATCAGGCTCCCAACTGACCAAAGCACATAAGCACATGATTAACTGCCTGAAGTTAAACACATGCCCAAGTAGTTCACTGAACTGGAGCCAAAGGATGGAATAGCAAAGTGAACATTCAACTGAAAAAGAAGAAAAGGAGCATATTACTGGAAACGCTCGTGACAATTCTTTCAAGTTCCTATACTCCTATATAGTCTTTATTTTGTCCCTGCTTGCACCCTAGTACAGCTATGCAGAGCTGAGCTGGAGTGATTCACCCTGGAGGGGCCTCTATTTCAGTGGAAATTACTTTAGGAGTGTAATTTATTCTGATTGTTAGTAGTAATTGTGTACTTTTCTGGCAGAAAAAGTGAGTAGTATTTAAAAGTGAGTAGCAAACAGCAGTGGAAGAACACCTACAATAAACTCTGTTGTTCATTAGCCATGAGCAAATACAGCTTGCTCCAGATTGTGCACCCTTCTGCTCCCGCAGACCCCAGACCTCAGAGCACCACAGAGCAATGTGCACCTGTTATAAATAGGCACTGAGGGCTGTTTGAGAGTCTTCTGAAGGTACTAAATATTTTTGCAGGATTAGATCTTTCATTTGTCCTTCATGGTATGACACAACATGAAATTCTATTGCTATGATATATTAACATGGATATTTTGGGCCTGGCTGTCATTTAAAGCAAAACAGGCAGTGAAAGCACCAATCAAGTTGATACAGAATTTACGTCTACTTCAAGGTCTTTCACAATTTCTGCATCTTGTAAAATGTGCCAAAGGCAGCCATGTTCCTCAGTGACGTGCTTGTCACACTCCAAGTTCCCCGCAGCCTCAGAGGCGCCTGTGAGCAGGACCATGGAGCAGAGCTCCTGCCTTCTCCCTGCAGCAGCTTTCATCCCGTGCCTTCAGTGACCATGGTCCATCAGGAGCTTCTAGCTGTTAAGGTGTCTCCAGGGTGAAAGCAAAAACTATATCCAGAGGAAAGAATGCATGTCATTCCCAATGCACAAGCAAAGTGAGGACGAGGTGCAGGAGTGGGTAAAGCCTGCTGGATGATCTTACGTCAGATTCCTGTGGGTCCTAGGAGAACATGTGAGTCCCACTCCTCACTACATGTGGTCCATGAAGTTATATGTTGAGCAGTCTGCAGACCCATGTGAAAGATTAGCATCTGTTGCGTCTGCAGGGAATGGATTGATGCTAGCAGTGTCTTGTGGTTTGTGAAAAGGTAGGCACTATCCTTTAGTCCATGTGGTGTGGGATGTGAGTTTGATCTTAAGCACTATCTTGTGTCAAGAGGTGGCCTATACCAGCGTAAGAGTGTGCTAGAGAGCACATCCAAATTGCTCTACAGCAAGGGCAGGATCTGTACAAACACACAAACTTTCATAGGGCCACTAGCCAAAGGGCATATATCATCTCCAAGGGATGACAAGAGCTCTCATTGTTTTTATGGGCCAGAGCTGGGTTGACGCTATGGCTGTTAACTCAGACAAGCCAAAGCTGTCAAACCCAGAAGCTCCTGCTGGCCCACTGCTTGACACAGAAGACATTGTCCAACAAAAGCTGAATTGTTCATAAGCTGCTCCTCATGAACCTCCTCGTAGTGCCTGAACTCATGTGGAAAGGGCAAATACATCCTTGGAGGATTTCTGTCCTGCTGCTGCTTCTCTGGCACCTGACAGACTGACGGGCATCAGAGCATGCAGCGGTTGAATGAAAGAGAAGGTCACCACAAAAGGAAGCCAAAAGATCAGGCGCTGCTCCAGGCATGGCTGCTGATATATAAAATATAATCCAATTGGCATGCAAACCCTTGTAGCTGCCAAACATATCCCATGAAGAGCTCAGGGTGGTCTCCAGGGCTGGACCACTGAAAGGAAAAAATGCACTAATGGCAGCAAGATGGGGAAGCCTTGCCAAGTCAGGACAAAAATCATGTGTGTACCAGTTTCCATGCCTGTGAAGACAGCTCTGTTATGTCTATGAGAAAGGACGTGGTCATGATCGTGGTCATGCATACGTATGCACACGCATGGACGTGGTCACGCATACGTATGCACATGCTCAGGCCAGGGACACACAGCCCAAGATGGCTCGCACTAGCGTCGCCCCGCGATGCCATCGGCGTCAGATGGTGCGGCTTACTGGGACTGCAGTGTGCGCTGCTGCCGAAAGGGACTTTACTCCCAGCCGCACATTCCCAGCGCTAATGCCCGTGCCCCGGCCTAGCAGGCAGGATCCAGGGAGAGGTCCAGCTGAAAACCAGCCCAGAGGTAAAATACAGACTCATGTTCAGTCTGAGACACTCCCTGACTCAGTTTGCCATGAGTCCCCACTTCTGCTGTGACAGTGCAAGGGAGGCTTAGGACATGTGCAGCAGGGCCAGTCTTGTCCCTTTTGATGACAGTGTGAAATCAGATCTGTGTAATTGCACATGAAACCCCAGGCTGTTTCATGCAGGTCAGACTTGGAGGAGCATTCAAGGGTTTGTTTCAAGGAGACTGTTTGTTTATCTGGACTGTCCTTGTAGACTAGAATAGAAATAAGCATTAACCATGAAGAATTTTATCCCCCTAGGTATTTAGATGGATTTAGGCCAATTGAAAGCCCAGTTGCTGGCTGACCTGGCTTCTCTCCCTTTTTCCCTTCACCCGCCCCTTCCCAGCTGTGTCCTGCCCCCTTGCTGTAATGGCTCTGGGGTCTGTGGAACCCCATGCTGAGCGGTTCGGCGTGTTAAATCCTCAGCACATTAACCCACCAAAAAAAAAAAAGAAGTCTTCCCTAGCAGGCCAGGGTATTGACAGGCCTTTTGCACAGCCTCTGACAACCACCAGAAAGGGGTGGAAACATGGGGTAAGAGCAGCGACGGTGGCAGTCTGCAGGTAAACCGGCGTAGCCTCCCCCTTTGGGACAACAGCCCCAGAAGACAACAGTCACCTTTTGGTCTGAAACAGTGCATTTCCTGACCTGTTTTGTGAACGGCAAAAATAGTGAAAGGCAAGTTAAAGTCTAGCCTTTGATCTTACTAGTGCTTTGCTGTTAGTTTTGAGTGAAACAACCACAATTTAAAAATGCAGTGGATTTGCTTTCTTGGCTTTCTTTCTCTCAGTGGCCAGCAGACAGGAGGTGTTGAAATAAGAGATGCCTTGTCCAGCTGGAGCAGTCGATTGATATTGAGGATCATTTCCATCAGGCGGAATAATCAATTACATGAATCACGTGTCGTTCAGTGTGAACATATTTAAGCTACAAAGCACAAAGCCTTGACCTCCTGAGTACAGTTGGAAGGAGCGGGCATTTCCCATGCTCCCTAACCTGCCACGCCAGCAAGCTCTGTGCCGCTGAAGACCAGTTTCTGTTGCCTCCCAGAAAGACCCATGATGCTTTCTCTTTGGTTTTTGCTGTCAACACACATTTGTCTTTACCTCTTATGCTCGTCCCAGGCTTGTGACTCGGCAAACTTCAACACTGCAAGACACTGTGCAGCCTTCACTGGTTGCTCCTCCTGTTTTCATGAGGTTTTGCTGATGGCAGCTGGTGGCTGCTCCCGTTGAGTCAGGAGAAGTGCACCCCACATCTCTGGTTTGCAGTCATGTCTCTCATGTAGTCTTGTTTTAGGACAGGCAAAACTGTCAGGACTTGTGCACTCTTGAAGATAGATCTTCAAGAGGTTGATTTCCTGGTGTTTTTTCTCTGCATAAGTACCCTATAGTGGGAGGGGGAACAGCCCTGTACAGCCCTCTCTCCCTCTCATATGTAAGGCAGCAATTCACTCCAATGCAGCAAACCTGTTCATGGTCTACACGAGGCTTAGTCCTGCAAGTATCTCATGTCTGCACTGGGCACCATTGAGGTTAGTATTTGTATTTGTATTTTTTTCTGCTCTTCTGCATTTATGTTCTGGTTCTCTCTCATTTGTTCATGCCTGGTCCAATTATTTTCTTTTTACACTACACTTTGTTTCTTTGCGCTATGCTTTTGTTTACCAGGAAAGTGTCATTTCCAGTTGCTCCTCTCCCTAATTCCATGTGCAGCTCTGCATACCCCTCTCCCCGTACACCCATTCATTTGCTACTGGCTTGACCCAGACTGGTCACCCAGTTTCTGGGAGCTATTTGGAACTGCAGCGAAACACTCTGTACAGACCTGAAATGTCGGTACCTGCACAGACTTGAGACTGCCAGTAATGGGCATTCAGAGGCCACAGAACTTCCCTGAAACTCAAACCAACTTTGAGTCAATACATTTTGATAATCAATTACATCAAGAAATAAAATAGTATTGGAAATTTAGAAGCATGTACATTTACTTTTCCAATATTTTCCATTTACTCTCATTTTTTCCTGCACTCTTCTATAAAGACATAAACCTATGAATTAATGACCAGTTCTGGCTCTGCAAAGACTGGGAATTGACATTATGGGGTGTGTTGAGTGCATTATCTAGGAGGAGTACTCTGACTGTGTGTGCACACGTGTCTACGCATGTGACAGACATGTGACAGTGTGGTTTCACTGAAGGTGGCAGATGCAAGCCTTGCATTGTAACAGAGCAGATTTTCCCTAAAAAAAGGTTTGGTTCTTGAACATAGAAATATCCTAAATACAGGCATTTGCATTTTCAGGTTTTCTCAGTGTTCATGCTTCCAAAAAAAAAAAAAAAGAAATGCCCAAATCTCTAAACCAAAAATACTGTTATAAAAAATACATTTTAATTTTCTGAGTGCTCCAGTGACTGCCCAGTGTCCCACTGTCTTGGATTATCAAGCCTCACACCAACCTGCTAGACTATCTTTTTTGTACCAAAAGGATGTGAGAATGAAGGTGGCGAGTGGCACTGGAAACACATACTATGCCTGATCTGAATGTGTGAGAGAATAATGAAAATATTTATCTGCCTTCAGTGTTCTGATAATAATTCATTAATTAGCATTTGTATTGCACTCCGAAGTTCTCTGGTGGAGGCAGGACTCTGTGGCTACCCTTAGCAGTAGTAGCAGGAGTGGTTTTAGCAATGCAAGCGGGACTGCTTTGGTGGCTGATGCAACACCGTGCCCGCTGCCGTCATGCCAAAACCTCAAAAGTTCAAAGGTATTTCATGGGCCCTGTTACTTTGGCCACTTCTCCCCATCTAATATTGAAATCTGATGTGTTTTTTGGAAGAGGCAGCTTCCCCTAATCCAGCAGGACTGTTTTCATTATAAACAAACCTCTTGCAGCAGGGCTGGACCCCGCACTGCTCGTTGGCTCTGACAGCGGTTCCCCGGGTTGGCATGGAGGTGGAAAGCGAGTGCCAACGCCTCCAGTCAGCGGCGCTTGGTCCGGCACAGTGGCAGCGCCCAGGCAAGCTGTCCGGACCCCACGGCCCTGTACAAATCCCATGCCGCATCCTTGCCAGCCCCACCGGCGCATGAGCTAATGCAGGGGGAGAGTGATGGAGCACTGCTGGATGGGGACCCCAGCTCTGGCGGCAACCAAAGGAGGCACAAGAGAGGGCTGAGGGTGGTGGATGGAGGCAATGGGAGTGGGAGGGGGAGCCCTGTGAAGAAAGACCCATGGAAGATAAATGGGGATAAAGAGGGATGCTGGAGGGTGGCTGAGCAGAGGGACACGGTGGGTGGGGAGACTGGGGAAGGACAGGGGGCTAGGAAGGGGAAAAGATGGTGACATGGGAAACCATGGAAAGGAGGACAGAAGAGGGAAAATAAGGAGACAGGATGATTTCAGACTCCCAGGAGGGAAATCAGACGCTGGGAAATGGAAGGAACTGTCTGGGGGGACAGAGGGGAGCAGACCAACATCGGGGACAGCATGAGGACTGATGGGAAAGCTGTGGACAAAAGAGAGATGGGCAGAGAAAAGGTAATGGGGAGAAAGCGAAGGGAGGCTGGACTTGGGATAAGAAGAATCAGGAGAAGAAAGAGGGAAAGAAAATATGCAAGAAGCTAATGTAATGGAGAGAAATAAAGAATGAAAGTGAAGAAGCAAGGAAGTGCCCAGGACTTTTAGAACTTCAGTTCATTCAGACTTGTTCCAGCCCAGTTTTTGGGGGTGACTCTCAGGATGGGCTCAGTAGCCTGTGTTAAACAAACTCTGCTTTTTGGAAATTTCCTTCCAATAGTAATGAAGCAGGATGCTTGAAAACTGGCGTGTTTCCTATAACACAGAGGAGATGGAAGGAAAGAAAAATAACAGACTCGTCCATAAAGACAATAATTACAACCACATGCTCTTATAGTAGAACTATTTTTAAAGGATCATTCTAGTATTTTTGTTTATTAACTGTCACTGGGGAGGAAAAGGACCGTAGTGTAGTAAGGAATTAACCAACCTGTGTTTGCAGCACTGCCTGCTGCTGGATGGACTAGTGCTTGGATGCTGTAGGGCACATGCCTATGCTGTGCCTCAAGGGGCAGCGGGTGGGGAGCCAAGTTTCACCAGTGGTTCTAGCCAGCCTGGTATTGCAGTGCTGCTAGATGGGCTGTGGTCCCGGAGTGGGAGCCGGGGGGGGAGGAGGAGACACTCTCCTGGCAGGGGAGCGATGCCTCCCCCCTCTGCCTGGGGGCACCGGCCGGCTGAGAGGGGGCTGGTGTCCAGCCAGTTCCTGCTGGCTTGGCTCCTTCTGCCTCAAAGGCTGAACAAAAGCAAGGGAATTCAGCCCCGAAAAGCAGCCAACTCTCCACGTCCTCCAGTACTGCCAAATTCTCGGAGCAGAGACTTTAATTGCATGCAAGCAGTGCCGTGAGAGCAAGGCTGACTGGAGGGCAGTCGTTCCATCAGATGTCTTGCTGTCATGAGCTTCACAAGGTGCCTACCTTCTGCTAATTTCTTTGACGGTGATTCTTTAAGCAGTCTCTAAACCACTCACTCACGACACCTGATAGCGTCATGCTGCTTTTAATCTTTTGTATGCTTCTCAACCCCGAGCGTTTGAATTTCTGCTATTCCGTTCACAGCTTATCCCGTTCCTGGCACGGGGAAGGAAAGGCCGCAGACAAAAAAAGAGATGCACGTGGCATTGCCTGTGGATTTCTGGCTCATTTCTGCAGCAGTTGTCCCTGGAGGCTGTCGGCTGAAGCCCGGAGGGCAGAGGGCCGGCAGCAGGAGGCCGCAGCCACGCCGGGCATGCAGAGGCAGGTTAGCCACTGCCACCCGTGTGCTCCCACCCCCTACCCTGCCACCTGTCCTCTCCGTGCCCCCACCCCGTCACCGGGAGTATGTCCACCCTGGTACGTGTACCAAGGACAAAGGGCGAGTATGGCTGATCACAGGGTGGAAAAGCCTTTCCCCATCTATAGAAAGCCACCCCCCTAGCTGCGCCCCTGCCTTTCTCCAAGGGCCCATGGAGATGCACACCCCTAACAAAAGCGGCTGTGTTTTAGCACCCCAGGGCAGAGGCTGCTGATGAAGGAGTTCAGCAGATGGCACAGGCTGACACCACGCACTGGAGCTCTCCTCCCAAGGAATTTCTCTGCCCTAAAGTGTGTTGAAAGCTTTAAAAAGCATTAGCAAATATAGTGGTTAAGTACTCTCCTGCATTTTAAAGATCTTGGTTACTACATGTGACATTAGAGAGCCACATTTTAATGTCACGTTCAAAGAGGTATATATGTCAGTGTGCACCGAGGGAACTGTGGTGCGGTAGCCCTGCAAGCATACTAGAGGGGTGGTGGGAAGCCTGCCTGCGACGCTGCGTGGGGAGGTGTTTGCCAATGGCAGCGACTCCATTAAAGACAGCAGTAAAGTAAAATTCTGTAAAAATCAGATGTGTCTGAGCAGCAAGCTCTTTTGGAAATCCGGCTGGAAGGAATGGCATTTGTTCCATGAAAATGTAATGAGAATCACTTAACAACATAAAAACAGAGCATGCATTTGATGAACTCTATTGAACAAGAAAAAATAGTATGAATACCTGGCACTAAGAGTAAAAATTCTCAGCATATTTGACTCTTCAAAATCTCTGCTTACAGATGTGAAAACAGCTTTGTTTACTTCATAACTGTCAAGGTTATAATGCCTTAAAATAAGCCTCCTGAGATCTTCATCTGGTTTTATAGGTCTTTCCTTACTGATGTTAAGTGTTCTCGGGAAATGGTCTGGGCTCTGGCATCTCATTAGAAATAGAACTGTATTGACTGAAACAGACTGTAAATAAACCTGCCTATGAGCAGGCTGTTTCTTGCCATGGTCCATATCCTGATATCATGGATACACTTGTTAGGGCGTTGTTTTTCGGAGGTGCTGACACATGCAATTCCTGCTCATGTCAGGAATGTTTCTGGATGCAGCAACCTTTTAAAAATTAAAAATAGGTCAGATGTAGTTTTCTGTTTTGCTGGTTCCACTTCAGCATCTCAAGAACGCCGTGTTGTTATGGTGTGGACAACGTGAACCTGCCTGCTCTGTGCTCCGTGGTAACAAGTTGCTACTGTCATTATATTGATTTTTTTTAATAGGGTAGTGAATTGCCATGGAAACTGCCAGTCCATTTCTTTTCCTTCTGCATCCTGGCATTTCCAATTAGTTCAGAAATGTAGTCTGAACTAGCTGTCTCCCATAGCAGTATCTGTGGTCAACTGTGTGCGTGGACTGATTCTTGAGGGGTTCATAGAAGGAAAAGCAAGCTAAGGAAAGTGAGAAAAAAGGTCTCCTCCTCCTCTGGGAAATGCCTGGTGCTCTGAAAACAAAGAACATTGGAAAGCACTGGCTAGCTTAGCTTCTCTTCAGCCAGGGCTGCCTGTCAGTTTACATGCTTGTGGCTTTGCCAGTGTGCCATAGAGCTGCTATTGTTCCTCTTTTTTTTTTTGCTATATTAGCTATACGGCCATATATAGGTGACATGGACATTAGCTATATTTTCTGTGGACTTTTGCTTATTGGCTGGTGCAGGACTACCTGCTAAACCAGGAATTCCCAGGGAATTACAGGCATTTCTGCACATAAGCAAATGACACTACAACTATTAGCACATGGAATAGCCTGTAATTCCCAGGGAATTACAGGCATTTCTGCACATAAGCAAATGACACTACAACTATTAGCACATGGAATAGCCTGGGAAACTCCCAGATGCCCTGAGGTTTAATAAAAGAAAAATTGTATTTGTATGATGCAAGGCCTGAAACAGAGGACAACTTCACTGGTCAGGCTAGTTTAATCCCAGGAAAAGGTTTTTGCTTTCTGGAATAGCTCATTAAATGACAGGAAATAGGGATGGAAGTAGCTTCAGGGAGAGTCTCAAATATCAAGGCAAGATCAGCCAGACTTGACCTGCCTCAGAGAGCTCCCTTCCCATGCCTGGCTATCCCTGATGTTGCGAGAGCTTTCTCCAAAGGCTAAGCAGGACATCTGACGTTGCACTTCATTTAAAGCCCTTCCTTCTTGTCTTACCCGCTATTGCCATGGAGAATTGGTTTTTCCTTTCTCCTCACAGCATTTGCTTTCATGTCCACCCGGCCTTTGCATCTAAGATCCTACCCCAGGGCAGTCCTGTCTATGTTGGTTTGCCCTCTGCAGAAAATGGTTGCCGGAAGGCTCCCTGCTGTAGAAAGCCTGAACATGGTCCTGCACAAGCTGTAGACAAGACCTTTCTTCAGACTAGTTTACTGCATTTAAGCCATCAGTGCTGTCAGAGCACAAGCAGAGCCAGAGGGACACAAAAAACTGCTCAGGATAGTCTGTGTGCAAGCACACCCCACCCACCCACACTGCAGTTCCTCTACCAAGGCAACCCACATTTTTGCTGGCTTTTGGCTTTTTTGCATGAAAATTGTAAAGCAACTTTCACAGGTCAGGGAAATGGGGAGAGAGCGCATAGAACCGGGTAAAGTGGTGGCTTATGCTCTCAGGTTATCATGAAGTGGTGCTCTTTAGTATTTTCACTGTGATAAACGGATCAGGATATCTGAAACAGATGGGAATAACTTAAAAATTTAACTCAGTTCCTGCCAGACCAGCTTGCAACACACATATTGTTTCTTATTGTCAAATGTGATTGGATGCCTTATTTTATTTGTGGGAAAGGGCTGAGTGTGCATCTTGAATGGATTAAATTCACTTTTTACATAAACCTACAAAACTGCCCTCAGAGCTAATCTATATGAAAACTGTTCTCTTGGTAACAACTCTTTCCCCTAAATTCTATCATTTTTTAATTCTAAAAATCCATCTTTATGATACATCTGGGCTGTGTGGTTGTGTAATTTTGCTTTTCCTTTTAACTACAAATAGGTTTTCAGAACTTATAAAATGGCAGTGTGTATGAACTCTCCTTTTGCAACATTTGATTAACAATATTAGTCCAAGAGCTACGCTGCCGTCAGAGAAGATGAAATACTTATTATGTGTGGGAATAATAGGTTTCCCAACGCCGGACTTTCCAAAGGGGCAACGGGGGGGAGTTGAGAGTTTGACCTTTCTTCACACAGCCCTCGAGGTAGATGTAAGGGCCACGCACGGTGGCCAAGGAGGCACGGCAGCTTGGCACAGCACCAGCAGCTCCGGGATGGCTGCCCGCACCGCGAGGACAGCTACACCCAGCCCGGCCGTGAGCCTGCGGCGTCAGAGCAGCCCTCGCGGGCAGGCAGTGACCCCAGAGCTCACTCGCAAGCGCAGTGCCCCAGGGTGGGCAAAGACTTTCATGCATGTGCTCTCCTCCACGAACCAGTACAGCGCGTGCTTTGACCGGTGATATTGGATTCAATGCACCGATCCTTTTTATTTATTTCTTATTTATAGAGGGAGCCGCTGCTAAATAAGAGTTCAGACGTTACACCATTGGTGAAAGCCTTTTCATTGCCCTCTGCCCTGTGCTGCTTTTCTTCGCCCCCCATTCTCATCCCCGCACCAGCAAAGCCAGGCAGGGATGTGGGAAAGGGCACGGCCCACCAGTGGTGAGGGGCAAGGAGAGGAGCTGGAGGAGCTGGTGTGTTTACAGGTATAAGGCTGCAGTTTGGTAATACAAGACCTTTAAGACTAGGAAAGTTAGGGTTGCTACTACTGGATCAAAACCTCTCCAGCCCCCTGAAACCAATCTGACACCAATAAACTCTGTCAGCTCCCACTTGTACAAAGAACATTGGCGGGTTCAGCTTTTATCGGCTGGCTTTATATCACTGTTTCAACTTCACGCCACAGCAGGTACTGCCTGCTCTCCCGCAGCTTGTGTGAAAACTGCAGGCTGCCAGAAACCGCTGCTATGGGCTTGGGTTAATTTGGCAGGAACGTGATTGTTTGATCTCATTTGTCCTGTTAGGACAGGTAGCGCTCAGGTCTGGTACTAATTATCATGAAACCACAGCCTTAAGAGAAGGCACAGGCAGTGATTGGAGATTAAGAGAACAAGACAATTAAACAACAGAATGAGGGAATAAAATGGGGGGGGAATGTGAATCTCCAGGGAATAACTACAAGCGAGGCAATAATAAACTGCAGATAAAATTCTTTGGGGATAAGTAGCCAAAACAGGCATGGTGAGGGGAAAGGATAAGGCCTGATAATTTGATGAACCTTTCATCCAAAGCACCTCCTAGTCATCGCTGACCTAAAAAGAAGCAGTGTATGAGATGGGTAAACACTCCTCCTCCCATTTTACAGGTGGATAGGTGAAGACGGGCGTATGTAGGTGGTGTGTTTGTCCGGCATCTCACAGGAAACCTTGGCAAACCCCCGGCAGCTCTCTCAAGCCCTAGCAGCAGACGGTCCTCCCTCTCCGGCCGGGCGCTGAGGAGCCGTGGCGAGCGGTCTCCGCTTCCCGCAGGAAGGCGTCCGGCTTGCTGGGGTGGCCGGAGCAGGTACGGCTGAGGGCGAAGAGTTGGAGAAACCAAAGAATCAGCGTTTCCCTCTCCCTCATGAGCACAACTTCTGGCAAGTCTTCCCAGTAAGCTTTCAGTATCTGCTACAAAGACAAACTCTGTGTCAAAGGGAAAACAGCCTCACGAGTAAACGAGCAGTGTATTTTTCAAGCCATGATAACTGCATCCAAATGCCGTCTGGCGGTGGGCCTTTGTCTTTCCTCATGCGTTTCTACTCCTGAGGACCTCCTATGGCAGAATCAGAAACAGCAGTGAAAACAAGCTCTTCAATGGCTGATTTAAGTACATCACAGTGTTCTCTTGAAGGACTTGGCCCCACAGTAAGAGTAGGCTTAAGTGCACATGAAAGTACTTTTCATTTTAATGCTTCTCTGTCTCAGTGCTTTCTGTCTGTGAATTTTGTAGGCAGGGCTCAGAAGCTGAGATCCCAGCATGGCGCAGGCCAAGGGAAAAAAGAACAGCTGAGCACACCAATAAAATAAAAACAGAAATGGTAGCCATGCTTAGAGGGGCAAGGCTCTGCAACCATGCAGTCCGGTTCAGCATTGCCCTCGGATCGGAAAACCGGGAGTGGGAGGGAAGGACTCACTCTTCCTATATGGCTTCACCCACATCCTGCTGGGGACAGACCCCATTTCTTTAACAACGTGGATCTGGCTAATGAGGAGCCAGAACAGTAAATATTGATGTGGGCAGAGTTCATAAAGCCCTGCTCATTTTTGTTTTCTTGAAGTATTACGTAGCAGTGCGTCTCTCTTCTCTTTTAGATGCCTTCAGGGAAATGTGACGGCTTTCTGATTTTATTGCATGAAGCCAAAAACTGGAAGGTGGATTTAATAATTTGAAACCCAACATGCTTGAAACTATTCCAGAGTATTTCTGGGCTGGGATGTTCTTGGGACAGCACCACTGGATACCATGAAGTTGTTCATGGCATTAATCTGGGATTTGCCTTTCCTTCTTTAATCTCGTCCTTCTTGGGGAGATTTTCACAGAAATGAATCATCAATAATGATAGAAGTAAAGTAATTCCTTTCTGCTTATTTATGTAACAGGCAGGACATTTAGCCATTTGATTGCTATTGATTTCCTTGGGAATTAGGCACCTAAGTATTTTTGGGATTTGAGCCAAACCTCTGTAAAGAGATCTCCTTTTTGCACTTACAACGTTTCTGGTCATATCCACAGCTGCGTGCCATAATCTGCCTTGAATCTTACCGTTCTCAGCCATACATCCCATACTTCTTTGCCGAGTTTGCAAGGACCAAATCTACCCTCGGTGTTAAGAGCTGTGAGCTGTACAGCTTGATAAGAAATGGTGCATGGGTAGAAGGGCCTTCCTCTGCTCCCACCCAGGTCGTGGGGCGGAGAGCTGCTCTGCGTACTGGCAGCTGAGGGTGGATGAAATGGGGATATGTGGGGATATTAATCAGAGGATGAAATTTGCTCAGATGTAAGTTAGGTCAAACAGAAGGCTAAAAAAAGTAATCCCCAAAGCAAACAAAATGCAGCTGCATGCAATTACTAGCGTGAGCTCTGTCCGTTCTCTGGCCACTTTGGGTTCTTACACCACAAGTAGTCACTAATGGAGCTTTCTGGCAACAGAAAAAAATCGGCGCTGTGGTGCTACCTTGGCTGGCTTTAAAGCATGTGCTCTCTTGCACTGTTTCTGCAGACTGGATTTTAGAAGACGGTTCAGCTTTGACAGTGTGTCCTTTTTGAAGGGTTCTGCTGACCTTTTCTGAGAGCTAACAAGACAGAAGTGAACTGCCTGCATCTTTTCCCCCTCACTCCTTGACAGCTCCATATAAATACTAATACTTACCACTGGCAGCTGACATTTACATTGTCTAAAGAAAATGACCTCAAAGGAGGGAGGCCCCCTGATGTGTGAAGTCTGTAATATGATAGTGAATTTGTGTGTTCTGCAAAGTAAAATATAAAAATAGGTGGGACCCGGTGAAGGTGGAATAGCCCAAGTGTGGTTTGACAGTTTTACTACGTATCTGTGCTTCATCACAACCCAAATTGCTCCTTTCTGCCTTTAACGGCTAAATTAGTTTCCTCACTAGCATTTCTATTGCAGCCAGCAGCCAGGAAAACCAAGGCATGCAGAAGCAGGCTCTGAATTTGCTCTGTCTCCTGGCTGCTGGGTTTTACTCTCTGCCTCTGAAATCCAACTTCAATCCTGGGCTTTCCCACTCATTCATTTCCTACCCTGCTAAAGTCTTCTTTCAAATGCTGATATCATACCCTGGGTACTCCCATCAAACCAGACCCCTCTAGCATTGCCAAATCTAAAGCAGTGCTAAGGCAGTATTTGAAGACACTAGCAGGTGTCAGAGTACATGATGGCCTGGATTTCTAGATGATGCCAGCTGATGCACTTGCAATCGTGTTGCCTACATGGGGAAAGACTCTGGTCTCTTTCTGCACCTGGGATTTTCCTAGCACTTACATCTCAGCTTTCCTGGGGCCATCATCTCTGTGTGCCCCACTGAGGGACTGCTCACCTGTCAGCAGCTGTCCTAGCTTCTACACAAATTGCTGCAAATAGGTATCACCAAGTATTTACCACTTGCAGCTGGGTATGGTGGTTGGAAAAGAGCTCTCCTGAATGCTGGGGAGCTCCCCGATTCCAACAGGCACAAGCATTTCTGGGTGCTCCTACTCTGCTGTGACTGGCGTTATATATTGTGAAGATAAAAGTCACCAAGCCCTAAACACTTAACGTGCTCATACTGTCTTAAGCAGTGTGTTTTTACCTAAGGTTTGTAGAATACTTCTAAAAGGTCTGTGAGAAGGAACTAAGGAAGGCAAGCGTATTGTCACTAGGTTTAAATTCAGTGGCAGGCTAGATGCTTAAAAAAAATTATATTAAGAGGCAGCAAGTCAAAAAAGGTTTCAACACACTGTCCTAGGATACATTATTTTGCATCTGAAATGTGCAAGTTTAAAATCAGTATCATATAAGGTCCATTGTCAGTCCTTAAGTAGGTGTAATAAAGATTTCTATTCTTAAGCGTTACTGTTGCTATTGCGAGTCATGAAGGTAATAAGCATGAAAGACCCCAACAGAAATTTTTAGTAACATACTGAGGATGATATAGTTTATAATCTATCATCTCCTTTGATTTTTGTATTTTGTCTTTCTCCACATTATCTCTGCTCCTTGGCCATCTAAATGGGAAACCTGTTTAGATTCTACAAAATGCGTTGGGGATCTGCTTTTCACATGTTACTTTCTTTTATTGGATCAAAATGTATGAATAAAATCTATAAGAAACAAATTTTTGTAAAGAGCTGCGTGCAGCCTCCTGCCGTGCAGCGGGCAGCCCCTTGGCCCCCTCAGCCCGCACTCCCTCCCCAAGCCACTTCACAAGCCACCATGAGAACGACACACCACCAAAAAGAAGATGGCAGATCCCTGAGTTAATCCCTTGCTGGGCACAGAGGAACCAAATGTCTCTGAACACGTGGCCACAATAGCCCATATCATGGTGTTTCCAGAGCATAATTTTAGGGCATCAATGCAATATGCGTGAAACATGAGCATTTGTGCTGACTGAATATTTTGCTTGGGACTGGCTTTTTGAATAATTGTTGCTAATACTTTTGTTAATGGTGCTAGTTTGTTGCTTCAGTGATTTAAAGGAATTGTTAGATCAGCAAATCTGGCTTCCTGTAAAACAACAGGCTATTACAGTTCATCCAGCTATTCCTGTACTGGGTGGAATAATTCATTTCTGACCCAAAAGTGATGTGTTTAGCTAAGGCTTCTGGAAAGAAGCTAAAGACAACAGCGATGGAGAATCATAACATTCAGTATGTTCTGGATTGCTGGATTTATATATGTATACACACATACACGCACATACATAAAGGCAGGTTATAGGTATTTCTCACATTAATTAGTTTGGCTTCATTTTACAGCCAATGTTCTTATAACACCATGTCTATACAGTTAGAGATATTTTAAACCCTACGTATTTCCTCATGAAATGTCACCATGTAACCATGTCATCTTTTCTTTCATGATTGAACTCTTTAGGTAATTTTGTTTGTTTGTGTGTTTGTTTGTTTCCTAGGATAGTGTCTTTCAGTCTGCTAGCCTGGCTTGCATCTCCTCTTCCTTGACATGAAACTTTGCAGGTTTGTGTTGAAGCCACTTTCACTGAAAAGTTCCAGTTTACCAAGTGATCAAGATCATTATGGTTGACGGTCTTAGCCTGATCTTATCTACTTCTTTCATCTTGTGTCAGCCACCAGTTTTAGCACCAATAATTTCATATTTACTTCTTGGTCCACATGAAAATGGTGACTATTGCTAGACTCTAGTTGAGGTCTACAGAAGCTCCCTGGATACATCTTCTTTCAATGATGATTCCTCACTAACAACCAGGTTTGAGATATGGGGTCACATATCTCTTTGTACTGGAGTGCTGGAGAGTACTCATTTCTAAAACAAGAATGTTGTGCGTTTCAAAGCTGTTTGCATTACACAATTGGACAAAGTTTTAAGTTAAGGTCATATATCTTACTAGAATATCCAAAATAATTAAAAGTTACATATGTGCAAACTACTTTTATCAACTAAACTCTTCAATGGGTGAAATCAGGGTTGTCTTACACTAAACATTTTCCATAAACTATGTGTCTTGACACTGTCCACACATACTACATTGAATGTGATATCAGGGTAGATGACCTGCAATTATTTGAGTCTTCTTTTGTCTTCTGTTTGAATACTTCCAGATTTGGGATTTTCTCAAGTATACTAAGATTTATCATTAATAATGACAGAAGGCCATTGATCTTTTTAGCTTATTTTTCTATGACTCCTGGATGAAAGCCACCAAAACTCAGGCTGTATCACATATTCAGATTTCAAAAAATCCTATTTAAATCTTTTTAAGAAAAATACATTATTTTCTGGAATATTTTGTGCATATGTTGATTGCAAAATTGTGTGGGCTTTTTTAAGGAGAGCTGAGTTAGTTTAAAAAATGTCCTTTTGATCGGCCTAGGTAAATTGAATTCACTTAAAGCAACATATTCCAAAGCAGGATTGCTGAATCCAAATCCATGACATCAGAGAAATGTATTTGTGGACAAGTACTGCTTATGACTGCAGCTGGTGGCAAGGATTAGCTTTACAAGAAAGGTGAGGCCTAAATAAAAAAAAATGCTCCTATTTTTTAATAGCTTTACCATGCAAATCAATGCACGTAACTTACACTTACCATTTCATACAGATAGTGCAGTACCTAAATTCAGCACTGTAGGTGAGACCATGTAATCCTTTGGTTGCACCACCATTAGAAGATGGTAAAACTTGTGAAACATTCATTAGTGATGAGCCTGGTGCTCCTGGGAAGTCACAGCTCCAACTTGTAGTTGGGGATCCTTTAAATAAATGCTGGATAGAAGGAAACTCCAGCAATATTTCAGGAAATTTCAGGAATATTCCTACTTTCCCTAAGACATTATTCTGTTTTTATATTTCTTAAAAGAATAATGTAAACCCAAGATTTAACTGTAACTTCCCTTGTCTTCTTTCCTGTTGACAGTTATTTACTCAATATGTGTGAATAATTGCTGGTGACCAAACTGCTCTGTGAATTTGATCTTTATTTGCCTGCAGTACAGGTGGGTTTCTTCCACTGAGTTTCTTGGCTAAATTCACCCATGTGCTGGCCTTATTAAAGCTTGTGAACTGGACACAGAAGCCATTCCCCCTGACACTGCCTCTTGCTGTGCTTGCTCTCAGGAGCGACATGATCGCTTCTGATGGCTGGCTGGCTGGCTCTAACTCCAGCTTAAAAACCCCACTAGAATTTTGATTTTTTTTTTTTTCCTGGGAGAGACACTGACATAAACAGGAATGAGGAACTCCAGAAACTATGAAATCATTTCTTTTCCACCCAAACAGGCTGTATGTGGGACATTTTTCCAACAGTAAAGAGGATTCTGTCAGATTTATTGCCAGGGTGCACAGTTTGCATTTAATTTTCCCTCCTCACTTTCATGCAGGTTTATTGCCATGTTCATATGGAATAATCAGCAGAACTGGAGATCCAGATCCCTAACGTGCCTTCTACCACTGAGGCAACTCCTCCTGTTCAAAGGGGACTTAAAGCATCTTTAATCCCTGTGCAGAGGCAACACACTTAACCAGAAGACTTTCTTGAATGATAAAGAGGAAGCAGATCTGGACTGGAAGATGGAGAAGCCAAAATCCCATATGATCCATCTGTTCTGGTTAGTGAGATATTTCCTTGGTTAGATAAGTCAATGTTTTTCTAGATAGACACCCTAAGGCTAGTCTGGTTTGTGCCAGAAGTTGGTTTCCCTCCTAGATACTGCGGCATAATGGATTGGTAATAGAAAGTGCTCCTTGGCGAGCCAGGAGATGACTTTCAAAATAGAGGCTGAACCTCTGTTCAGAAGAAGAGGCAAGACTCATTCTGCTGATCTTCTTGTTGTAGAAATTGGGCTAAAATCCTCATCTGGCATGTTTTTTTTTTTTATTTTAAGGGCACATTAGAGAGCCTTTCTACTGGCTTGGAAAGCTACATCCCATCCAACTTGACTTTCCACATTGTAACTGAGAGCGAAGTCTGTTTTCTGGAATGCTCCTATAAGAAGAAATATTTCTTCATTGAAAATGAACCTTCCAGGACCACAGGAACAGCTGGAGTTCATTGATTTTTAACTTATGACAAACACCCCTTGTTATGTTTTGCAGTATGAACTCAGCTTTCGTTACTTCCTGAGGAGAGAAAACGTTACGCCTGCCTTCCTGATCGGGCTGCAACAGCTTATTCATTTCCCAGGAATGCTAACTCAGTGCCTCTCTTCTTTCTCTTCTTACAGTCAAACCGCTCAGGCGAAAGTTTGGGAACATCCAAGACTATTTTAAAGCAATTCACACTCCGTATTTCATTACGCTGTCTCATTGAACTGCTCAGCTATCTAAGAGCATCCAAATGACGATGTCATGCAAGCATGTCTTCATTATGTCAGTCCCTGAGCATAACGATGCTTACATATGTACACATACATTTCTAGCAGTTACAGCTCATAAGCTGTAAAGCCGATGCACTAATCTGAAGCAGCAGGTTGTTTTGGCCTCCGCTTCTTTTCTGCAAAAACCCAGCACCACATTATCATACAGATGTGCTCTGGAGTGCAGTATTAGCACAACGTACAGCACTGCTCACTAAGCAAGAGCCGCTGCCTTGAAACGAACCTGAAAGGTGGGCTGGGATTTCCATTTTCCACCAAGGTGTTTAGGCGCTGCTGGATTGATGTGAAAAAAAACTTTTTAAAAGGAGCCTACAGGCACTTTGACTAGCCATGCTGCCATGAGGTGCCTCTGCCAACCTTATCAGGGCTGGTTTCTGCAATATATTATTAAAAACAGAGGAAGTACTATCAGCTGTAGAGCTGGGCAAACTGTTAAACTGAACCCTTATAATCTTTTGTTGAACAGATTAATGAAATCTTAAGGAAAAGCAGTTTGCCTAAGAGCCAAGTTATGCTTGCTTTTGAAAAGGATTGATTTTGCATGGGCCAAAGTATTTCTTTTTCCACCAATATGATGCAAACTTCAGTTTGCCCAGTCTGGGTACAAAACCAGAGTTGTTTGAAGAGTTTGGCTGAGCTTTCCTTTGGTCTTAGAATTTGTTTGACTCTGTCCTTTCTTCTCTATCCCCCACCACCCACCCAACAAAGGGTACGTAGAGCAATCTCGGTTTTAAATTGACTGAACAAAGCAAATGCTTTAAAGGAATGCTGCTCTGTAAATAATACGATTCTTCCCCCTTGTGGCATTTCTCACAAAAATCACCATTTGTGATGTTTAGGGTAAATATTTTGCAAATCCGACAGACTCAAACCATTGTGTTTCTTTTGTAGCCACAGGCAGGCAGAGGGAGGAGGAGAGCAGAGGTTTGAAGCAGGATTTGAAGATGACTTCTGTCACTTCTGATATGAGCGCAGGGTACAGCAGTGCCACACCTCAAGGTACGGCAGTGACATCGTTTGCCCTGTGGTGCGTGGCCTGGCAGGACGAGGTTGGGCTCTGCCAAGAGGCTGTTCTGTTTTCAGGGGTCTCGTACTCTTCCAGTGACACCATTTAACTCCAGGCTGCCCCAGAGATCACGGGAGTCAGTGAAGCGAAGAGGCACTCCTTGGCAGTATCTGATTAACATCCTGTTCTTCTTTACCCTGATCCCCGCTGTTCATTTAAATAGATGTTCTGGAGCTCACTGAGGACTTCTGGCATTTGATATGCTTTCAATGCAATGAAGATATGCTTCCTCACAGGAGATCGCTCATTCCTCTGACTCAAAGCAGAAACGGCAGAGGACACATTTTTCGTGTACCATTGCAGAGCACAGAAGGAAGTTTCAGAGGATCTGCAAGTGAATTTCAGGATGTAATACCTTGTCAATAATTTGATGAAGTTATCAAAATATAACTTAAGAGAGGGCTTTGCCTGCCACTGCTCTTCCTGTAGTGGCTTGGTGTAATAAATCTGTATAGCAAACAACTCTGCTTCTCCACATTTATCCTCATTGTTTAATGCCAGATCCCTGCATCAATATACACTTGAGCTTTTTTAAGTTTGTGATGGAAAAGAAACCAGACTTCCTGGAGAGGGAGGGAACACTCTTGGGTCACGTCGCAGAAATTCCTGTTTGAAGCTCTGGTTCTTACTTCAGCCACAGCACATCTTCAAGCCCCGTGAGCAGCATTCAGCCTCTCTCTTCTTCTATCAGTGTGCAGCTGCCGGAGTAACTACCAGGGGTTACAAATGAGGCACAGCAGTAATTTAACAGCAGAAGAGGCAGAGCTGTGCTTCATTGAAAAGCATCTGCATATTTAACTTCTTTCACTCCATACTGCAGGCGAGGTAAGGGGCACATACCTCTACTACAATTTTTCCTGCTTCAAAAATCAGAGCCTAAGTCTGCTTTTGACATGAAAATAAAGACCCATGTGCACTTCTCAGTCTGTTTCAACAGTCTGGCCCAAAGACTCCCTGGAAATTCACTCTGCTGCACCAAACCAGCACTTTTATTTTTCATTCTGAGTCTTGAAATAGTAGCAACCTCCTATTTAATTTCCCTGGTAACTGTATGGAAAAGAATAGAGTATTGCCTGGCATAGATATGCAGAACAATAACTGAACTTCATGATGAGCAATTTCAAAATATCATCAGTCTTTGCCACCGCAAGATATTTTTTCCTCAGTTCTCCCACAAAACCCTGCCCACAGTCAACTGGTTTTACACTCTCCCATTTGTTCCCACACAGCTTCCTGAATATTTGATTACTGCGTTGGTCAGATCCATCGGTCTGCTGCAGCTGTTTTGTAGCACCACAGGTATACAGTGGCCATAAACCTGAAATGTGCTTTGTAGCTGCTGTGTGTTAGTGGAAGTCTCAGGTCATTAACTGAATACAGCTGTAGACACAGAGGGACTGGGATCGGGTCCTAATGTGGCCGCTTGGAAAACCTCAGCTTAAAATGACAGATATATGTGTTCTGCACAAAATGTTAGAAAATTGGCTCATTGGTCACCTTCTCTGGTCAAATCACTTAGGCACCACGAGGAGCTGGATCACTAAGGAAAAAGCCAAGGCTGGGCTGAGGCAGTTCAGTCTAGGATGGTGGAACCAGCTGCTCAAACCATGGTCATTTTGCAAATCCCTCATAAAAGCCAACGTCGGCAGGGTTATACAGCACCGGCTCCCCTGTGCTATCGATCAGAGCCGGTCACCTCTTCTATGCAGCACCTTGGAAAAGCAGCTCACGGCCAGCAGGCAGCTGATTCCTTCCCACAACAGGACTGGGAAACAGTCTCCTGCAAGACTGCTGAAAAGACATTTCATGGAGCATGTGTTGGATTATACCACAGTGAGATAGGCACATATCTGCCTCTGTCTGATGAGTGTGTACAGGCCATTTTATAATTACAGTGATGTAGCTTCTGCTGCCTGCCTGTGAGGGCTGGAGCGGAGCCAGGCCAGCTGCAGGGGGGTGATACTGGATTACTGGATTACAGAGAAACAGCTGGCAGTTTCACAGCTGAACATAGGCGTTGTAGGACAGTCACATTTTGTATTTTGGGACACCATTGACTGAAGTTTAAGTTTTACCATCATACATTCCCTGCCCTCACTGATATTTTTTAAATGCTTGTTTTTATCCCCAGGGAGCATTTGATGTTCTGTAACACAGTGTATTCAAGATGGCACTCGGTACTGGACACTGATTTATAAACTCTGAGGCCAGGACAGACTCAGGAACCATCTCATCTGACTGCCTGAATAAAACAGAGCATTGCATTTCACCCATTTATTCCTACATTAAGCATAGTTGTTTGGGAATTTGATTGGAAGACATTTGAGTCAAATGCACACCAAGAGCTAGAAACCCCACTAGTTCTCCTGGCATTCTTTCCCATGGTTGAGTCCTCACTCCACCCCCATGCTTAAAAAATGCGTGTCTGTTTTCTCACTTGAAAACATGGAAGATTTCTCACCTGGCATTAACTGGTTCACATTGGTTCACATCAGGACTTTTTCTCTGCTGGCATGAAAGTACCTCCTCCTGGTGCAGGCACCTGGTCAACAAAACTGAGCCAAGGCATATGTGATGCACAAGCCTCCTCCTGCGAGCCTCCCCTGGTGCAGTCGAGTGCTGCTGGCGTGGGCTGCCTGCCTCGCCTCCTCATCCTCATCGGTACCTGAGGGCCTCCTCTTCGCTTAATTACTGTGGCTTCTCCACTGCGGAAAGGGTGTCCATCCCTCACAGCTAGGTGAAGACAGCAGTAAATGAGGAGCTGAGGTGTTTTCCTATCACGAAGACGCAACTCCTGAAGTCTCCACTCTGAGGAAAGCCTCAGGTGCAAGGCTTCATTATTTCCTTCTTGAAGTCAAGCTTGTCATGTGAATACCAGGCCAAACGAAAATACATATTGGTTGCTGTGTTGCCTTCCCTGGAGTTGTATCATTAACATCATCAAAGAGCCAGCTATGATGTCCTGTGTTCCTCTGTCCTGCTGTAGATGTTGGGTTTCCCCATTTGTCTAACCCTACAGGGAAGCTGAATTGGTTTATTATTGTAGGAAAACTATATTTCCGTTTGGTTTTGTTAAGGTATCACTCAACTATTACTGGAATGCATATAACCATTATTACTGATTAATAACAACTGTTATTGTTTAATCTGGAGGAAATGCTAAGGAACCAGCAACTCCTCTGTTATTTGTTTTAGAGTGAACCACTGCCAGTGGTTGTCCCAGGCCTGAAGGAGGCAGCAGGGACACCCAGGCTTGCAGCCTCTGCCTCTGGCCTGGGGGAGCTGCAGGCAGCCATGCTGAGAGCTCTCCCTCAGTCTGCCACAAGTGCAGCCGCTCTCGCCGGGAAAGGAAGGGGCAATTGCATCCCTGTGCTGGAGCAAATGTAGGCTGAGTCTGAGACGGGGCTGCGTGGTGCATGTTGCTATGAATCACACTGTTTCTATGACCTTCCAGTCCGTGGGACTAAATGGAGCGCCTCATAGCATTTTCCTCTAGAAACTCAGTGCAGCCCCTGAACCTGAGGCTGAAGGACGTGCTTGGACAACAGTTCTGTGTCTGCTCTCAGCGTCCACCCTTAACTCAAAAGAGACATCCCAGACTAGGGAGAGAGATCTAATCCTACTGTTAAAACTATCATTATTCTTGTTTTATGCCGAGGCAAGGCTATGTAGGTACCTCAAGATTATCAAAATACGCCACTCTTTCAAAGAGCATGGTGAGGTCAAACTGGACCAATATCATTTGTATATATACACACACCTGTGCTGGTTTTGGCTGGGATAGAGTTAATTTTCTTCACAGTAACTAGTATGGGGCTGTGTTTTGGATTTGTGCTGGAAACAGTGTTGATAATACAGGGTTGTTTTACACAGAGTCAAAGCCTTTTCTGCTCCTCACCCCCCCCCACCAGCGAGCAGGCTGGGGGTGCACAAGAAGCTGGGAGGGGACACAGCTGGGATGGCTGACCCCAGCTGACCAAAGGGATATTCCATACCATATGGCATCACGCTCAGCATATAAAGCTGGGGGAAGAAGGAGGAAGGGGGGGACGTTTGGAGTGATGGCGTCTGTCTTCCCAAGTCACCGTTATGCGTGATGGAGCCCTGCTGTCCTGGAGATGGCTGAACACCTGCCTGCCGATGGGAAGGAGTGAATGAATTCCTTGGTTTGCTTTGCTTGTGCGTGCGCAGCTTTTGCTTTACCTATTTATCTCAGCCCACGCGTTTTCTCACTTTCAGTCTTCTGATTCTCTCCCCCATCCCACCGGGGGGGAATAAGTGAGTGGCTGGGTGGTGCTTAGTTGCTGGCTGGGGTTAAACCACGACAACACCTCCATCTATCTGTCTGTCTATCTATCTACCTACCTACCTATCTATAACACAGATTGCTTCCGGGTTTCTTCTCCAGGTGGGTCACCATGAAGTGTTACATGCTAAAAAAATTCATCTTGGTTTTCTCACCCAAGCCTCAGTAAATGTATTATGACCTGTGTCATACAGCCATCCAGAAAGGATGACACATGGGCATTGATATATAACACAGACAATATTTACCTATCAGTAGAAGCCCTGCGGCTGCAAAGCTCAAAAAGCACAGCCACAACAAGGGATCCTTCTGCTTCATGTCAAAAGCATTGACCTGCCAATACCGTCTTTGCAAATAGATTCGATTGTCTCCTGTTTTGTCTTCTTCCCCTCCTCCTCTTTTTTGTTACTCTCCTGACACTTCTCTTCTGTCTTCACTGTATAAACTTGCCATTGTTATTAATGCCTTGCTCCTTGTTCCTTCCTGCCTTGACTTTATAAGGCAAGAACAGAGGAGCAGCCCCCTTGGAAAGAATAAATGTTATTACTAGGAGGCAATGAAAACTCCACTGCTCCCAGGTTGCAGGCTCCCACATTGCCATTGTGATTCTGGGAGAGAGAAAAGGCAGCTGAAGTCCTTAAGCTACCCATATCACATGAGCTATAAAATCTGGGAAAGTGTGTCAGGGAGCCCTGAATATCTTGGGCAGATGACCATGTTACAACAATAAATTTCTTCTCTGAGCTCATTCTGCTTGCAGGTGACAGGTATGCGTGCAGTCCTATAATTTAGCGCAGGCCTTATGTGTGGAAGTCTGGTGTCAGAGGAAAGCTATGTTTACTAGAAATGGTGCTAGTACCTGGCGTATCTGATTGCTTGTAGGAAAAAGCAGAGGTTCCCTGATGTGAACTACTGTAAGGTACATGCGGTTCCATGTATCAGACTGACTGGATCCAGAAAGAGATCTCAGAGCACAGGGCAATGCAGATGAAATGTCAAAAAGACATTAACATATTGAGGAACAGAGAAAATAGGAAATGTTATATTTATTATATTGAAAAAGCTGTTATGATGGCTCAGACGTATGCCTTGGCTATGTTGTGTCATTGTAACAGACATATTACGTTATTGTTGAAATTTATTTATTTTTAAAAAGATAGAAAAGCTGCCAAATGTCTCTATGCCTTCTTGGAGCAGGACATAATACTCACTGCAGGAGTGATGAGAAATACTAGTTTCTGCTAAAGCAGCCTGGGTTATGGCTCTGTGGACCTTCATTCTGCAGCAATGCTTGCTGAAGTGGCCCTTTCTTCCTTCTCACCTTGGTGTCTTGTTCCTACACTGCACTTCCCTCCTTGTTGTGCCTGGCACAACTGCTTGTATAGTCATGGAATGAACTAGATCAGAGAACTTACCTGTCTGAAAGTCAACTTTCATCTCCTTGGCTGTGCTAAGGAATGCTGAACCAAAACATCGATTCAGTTCATGATCTGGACACCCAAACCTCTGTGCCAACATGATGGAGTAGGTATTGGGTTAAAAGTGAGCTCTTGGAGGAAGGTAGGGTGCTATATAAACTGCTGCAGCACTGCTACCAAACGTGGGGAAACTATTAATGCAATGTCTCTAGTCCCTGCAGCCATGGTTAGTGGTCTCTTTAGCCCAGCACATCATGAACACAAGCCTGTAGTCCAATCCAACATGTACTGAGAGGTGTTAATGGGCCCTAGTCCTTGGCCTTGCTTCTCTTGCTGCATCATGATTAGCTCTGAAGTTACTATGCTGTAAACAAGTAATGTCTTCAAATGCATGTATGTTCAGAGGGTGATGTAATCAGGTAACCTGACAATTTGTGTTCACTTGCTGAAGCACTAAGACTAGCAGCAGCCATCTGGCCTTACAAAAGCCTCTTTATGCTTCAAAATGGAAGCAAAGATAGACAAACCTCCTTTACTGCAGGAGCCAGGAGAAAAACTAATGCCAAAATTAAATCAGTTATCAAGAAGAGAAGGGGTAGAGGTGGGTCAAAAAGACATAAAGTAAATTTCTACTCCAGGTGATCTGGCTCACTCCAAGGCTTCCCCTTCTTTAGGGGCTGCCAGGTCCACCTTATCTGCTGACCTACTCTCACAGCGCCAAACACTGCGAGCAGGAAGCCCTGGAGGCTGTGAGCATTCATCCCCCTACCAGACTGCAAGACAGCAGCCGCAGAGGTTGCCGGTGAGGATGTCAGCCCAAAAGAAAACTCTCCCAGTGAAAATCCTTACCTGTAAAATGGGGAAGAAGGTGCTTGGCCACCAGGATTTCCCTGAACCTACAGCATCTGCTAGAAGCAGGCAAACTCTGATGTGCACTTACCCTTACCTACTCAACGACTTTATTTCCAAGGAATTTTGCCAGTTTAAATTTCCAAACATAAGTCAAATAATTATGTGAGAATATCCATTTTTAATTTTTTTAAAGTTCATTTTTAGTCCTTCTTTAGCAGTTTTAAAAATGTGATCCAAATTATTGCAATGGCTCCAAAGAATCCAGATAAGAAACACAATGTACATGTGAACATTACATTTATTACCATGATTTTTAGCCTGAAAATTAGTTTTATAGGATTATGCTGTCTGCACATCAGTCACACCCCTTGCAGTTTCTGAATCCTTTGCTTTGTCAGCCAAGTCTGACAGAGGTCTCCAGGTCTCAAAGGTATTCAGATTCCTGAAAGTTTCATGTAAATCACCTTAGTGGACTCAAATGAATTCCCCTTCAAGATAAAGTTAAGCAAAACAACCACTACTCCCTCATTCTGGCAGTGGTCACCCAGTGCGCTGGCAGCCACCCAGCACACCTGCTGGGGTGTGCTGCCTCTGCCTTGGGGTGCCTTATGGGGAACATTGGGTTGTTGCAAAGGAGCTAGATGAGCCACCAGGCAGGCACAAATCCATAGAAAATCACATCTCCTTGGTTTTCTTCCTCATAGAAAAAACTGGACAGTCAGTCCCAATGCTGAGTCTCCTAGGCTTGGAGTGCAGGGGGTAATGAATGCTGGTCTTAAATTCTTTGCTTGTCCATCGTTTTCTCTCACCTTACAGCCTTAAATATACCTTATGATTTAGTAAATTAAGATGGAATTTCAGTGCTGTTTGAAATGGTATTGATTCCACTTCAAAAGCAACGTGGCACAGCAGAGGCACAGTAGTATGTAAGGGACCTGCAAAGTCTCAGGTTGTGACGTAGTAGCAGGGCACAGTAGGAAGAGGAATAAGCTCACACGACAGCTAATGCAGAGAAAATTTTGGAGAATAACTTCTAATGTTTTCTACTTTTTTGTGGTGTTTGACAAAAAGAATCCTGAAAAAAAGGTCTCTTAAAACAAATGGTGGCTTCTGTTCCTAGCCCAATAAACCCGCTTTCCATCTTCTAGTATGGAAGAGCTTATTCGCATTAATAATTTGTATTGACAAAGCCTTTACAAGTCATAGCAGGACAGATTTTTAATAACAGCATGGAAAAAAACTTTCTCTCTTCTGAGAAATCTTTGTGAGAAGCAATGGCTCAGCTCCTGGTTCTGAATGAGTCCAGGCCATAGCAGGAGCTGGGCACCGCTGCGAGGACCCACCAGTCAGCTGCACTGAGAGAGAGCTGGGAGATGGGATCTGCCAGCTACCACCGCATTTTTGGTGGAACGCTTTTTCCACCTTCCTCTCAAAGATCTGCATCACACGCATTTAAGGTAGCACTTTGGCCTTTCCCTCTGCTTTGTAGGGATGTGTTGTTGTAGCTGTTTGACAAATGGCTGTGGTGCACCACAGAGCGATAGAGACTGAAGTGCTGTGGGAGCGGCATAAATACATGTGACTGCCCATGCGCTGCTTATGGGGGTCTCTGCCCTTGCAGACCTAGCACGTGACAGACAGAGCATTTTTCTCCTGGGTGTCCCATCCTCCCTGAAATGACATTTAGAGCACAGCAGCTGCTCTGAGGTTCCCAAACTTGCAGGCAGGTTGGGTGCCAGGTCCCAGGCAGGTTTTTAACCGTCTAGGGCTTGAGATGATGGGCTAATTCCCCACACAGTTCTTTTCTTTTGCAGGGTTTTTTAAAGATGTGCTTATGCTCCCTACCCATCTCTTCCTGCTTGGATGAGGAAACAGCAGACAGAATTCCGCACAGCATGCCAGATTAGAAGCTGCTAAAATACATATGGCCACAGATGTCTGATCACATTTGATTAATAATAATACCAATACCTAGTGTTAGAAAACCCTCTATAAAAGATGTCTGCCTAGCCATCCATCCACCATTCTGCAGAAGGGGAAGGGGAAGTAAATGGAAAGGCAGGAGGTTCCCCTTGCCAGTGCCTGTTGTCTTCATCGACCGGGAATGTTTGCTCGCTCTCAGCCGAGATGTTAGCTCAACCCCATGGGCAGAGCACCCCCCGCTGCCCGCTCACATAGCTCCCCTGCCGTCCTGTGAAACTGCACCCCGGTCTGTGCTCAGCGCCGCGCCAGCGTGCACACACATCCGCCAGCCACCCTCCCAGCTGACCGACCCAGCCTCCCCGCAACGCCTGGCTAACAAGCGTGGAGGGAAAACCAACACAAATCCTGAACACCTTTGGAAATGATGACATCGTACCTCATCACCAGCTTTATAGGAATAGAAAAAGAAATTTGTCTGCATTAAATAAATTATTAATTGTGATTCACTTGATTCAGCAGTTAAAGGCTTGTAAAATTTTCTTGGTATATTACTGGGAAGTACATGTTGTTTAAGCACCAGAAAGACAGAAAAGCATTCTGTGAAGATTCACGCTTTTTGTTAATATTTTAAATCCCATTTTATTCACATGTATCTAAAAGGCAATAAAGAGAGATGATAAAATCGATGAAGTGATCTTTTCATTTCTTTACGCCATTTCTTGTCAGGGTAGGCTGGTTATATTTTCAGATGCACTCCTCAGCAGCATCCTGAAATAAAGCTGTCTGAATGTACAACCAGATTATGCACAACCAATGCAAGCAGGAGCAGCCCTGCCTCAGGGACACAGATCATATGAATTTACGCTCGGGCTGACTCCAGCCTGCCGTCCTCTGGTTACTTTTGATAGTAACCAGACAGGGATTGATAGATAGGGATTTTGCACCCGTTACTTTAGGGCAGCTGGCAACATGCACCTATCTAGATCAACTTAAGTAAAATAAGGTTTGACTGCGCTGCTAGTGAAAACATAGGAAGAATGACAAGCTAACTCACAGATATTCCTACTCCAGTGTTATTCATGTTAGGTGTTATTTTAGGCTCAAATTATTTACTTAAAAAGAAGCAAACAGTTAATTGAGATTTTGTATGTTGTTTGTCCAGTTGTCATCTGTTGACAGGGGGAAATGGGTGAGCACAGGAAGCACCAGTAACACAACAGGAATCTCGAGAGGTTTATTTTGCTTCCAAATCTCTCTGCATTTGGTTTTAGCTTCCAATTAAACCACAAAAGCAGTAAATTTTGACACTGTAAAAACAGTGATGGTTCATAACATTAGACCTGTATGGGATTATGCTTTCAATGAAGGAAAAGTGCCAGGCCTGGTTAATCTTTAAAGGCTTTAAGAACAGTAGATATTCAAGATTTTTTTCTGTGAAAACCAAAAAAATATATACAAACCAGCATTTTACAATATTAAAAAAATACTAACATGTAGGTATAAATGAATTTATTCCTAAATTAACTACTTCAGAGACATGATCGCAGCCATTAACAGTCCTTTAATAGTATTAAAATATCTAGATTTAATACCATGAAATCCCTGGTGATAGCCAGAAGTTTCTTTTTATTAATTACCTCTTTTACCATTACAGTATTTCTACATGCTTTGTGTTTCTATTTAACGCGGTCTATTACAAGATAATCTCTAAGCTGGTCAGCTTTCCCACGCAAGTGGGGTCATAGGATTCAGCAGGCTGCTCTGCCTTGACCCAGCTGAGAACCTCATTATCCATCTTTTGAAATAATTCAGCTGTGGAAGCAATACACTTACATAACGTGTACTTCAGAAAAATAAAACCATCTCTGCTTTTAAAGAGAAATGCTCTGCAGCTCCTGCCACCACTCAATTCTCACAATTTCCTCTTTCTCTGTAAAGTGTGAACTCGAAAAACATTATGAGCAAAAAATAGTGATGACCAGAAAAGAAGGAAGAGAAACGAGGAAAAGGCAGATGAAAGCAGGGAATAATGCTACCTTAAAAAAGGCACCTAAAAATATTCCAGTTCTTCTCATTTAGCAACAATCCTCACATGGCATCACAGCATCTTCCATTTCACCTGGAACTGCTTACTCTCTCTTCACCTGGAAAGGGGAACTAGAACCACGTATTAAACAGAACCTGCATCCATTTAGTGTTTCTGCGACCAGCGACCGCAGGAGCCGGGGCGGGGAGCTGGCGGGCGGCGTGTCGCCATCCCCACGGTGCCCGCCCCGCCTGCAGGACTCGCTCTGCCGCCACCTCCCGGCCCCCACGGGAACTCCGCGCACCCACGCGCGACGGGTGCCTCGGATCCAGGGGGTTCTCCTCAACGGCCGGATTTCAAGAGCTCGGTCCCCTGTCGAGGGCTTGTCTCCGCTTTAGCCAGATCTCTGCATAGTTTCTCGTAGCTGGACCTCCCGCATAGGTATCTAGGCATAAAAGTGCCAACATCTACCATGATTTCACGCTACAGCCACTGGTAACAACTGGAACTGCTCTTCCAAAATCTTTAATACACCGTGAGGCAAGAAGGAACATAGTTTGCCAGGCAGGGCAGACCTGATTGAGCAAAGTGCTTATGTGGCACTGAAATCAATGGGATTATTTAGGGGCTTAATTGCTTTCCAGAATCCAGGCCAAAGAGACAAAAAGCAAGATGGTTAAGCTGCAAGGCTTGGATATATATGTCTTTAGTCTGGAACACTTAGATCCTTTACCAATATTATGATTTTCCCTAACAACTCATGGTGGTTTGGAAAAGTTTCAAAGGAAGCATATGCCTTACTTTCTGGCCCTGATTTAGCCAACATTTTGGTGTCTGTGTAACATTATTCATGCAGATAGTGCCATTTTCTTAAGAACAGAAAGACACGAGTCAAGTGCCACAACAGGCTGTTTTCGCAGGTCAGAGCTGCATTTTAATATCTACAGCATTTAAGCATTCCTACCAAGGTTATACAACTGCTAGAGACATCTGGACCTAATACTGAAATGTTCCCTATTGCAATCTGTGTGCATGTGAATATTCTTGTGCCAGCATATTTATTTTAAACTCTCTTTAAAAGAAAGAACAGTAAGTTCAGGGAGTTATAATTTTTTTCAGTTGTTTTTCTTTACATAGTAAACACACCTCAGACAAATAAAAATTAACAATTCCAATATCAATGTTGAAATAATGCTTTTATTCACTATCAGTCGGAACCCATACAGAATGGCTGCATTTGCTCTAATTAATGGCCCATTTTCAGGAGGGGCTTTAATTAACAGCTGACATTTAAGCAGCACTACAATGTGCCGTGCCGGGCTATTATCACCTGGCCTACTTCTGTGTGATTCAAATGCTCTTGGAGAAAAAGGCAGGATGCCTTTTTTCCCTGAAAGTTTTGCAGATCAGAGTGGTGAGACAGAACTGAGGAAGAAGGAGGAAGGGTGGAGTTTTCCAGCACCATTAGCCTGACCCAGTGACTGGCTGCCCCCTCAAAAGAGGGGCACCCGTTCATGCATCTCTCAGCTTTGCCCTTGGTTATGTATTTCTAACCCACTCTCTCTCCTCAAACTAGCGATGCCCCTGAGTGTCACGGGGCGAGTCAGGAGTAATAATACAATCGAGCCCATTTGATAGCTCAAGTGCTGCTAAAATGGCACGGCCTTTGTCCTACAGTTTCTTCCATCTTCTTTCCCCTGTTTTGTGTCCCTGAGGCTCACCTGGTAGCAAGCCAAGGCTGGAATCAAGCTTAGCCCTGGAATCAAAACAAAACCTAGCTGTTGCGCTAAAGCAGTTTTCTGCCAGTTCAGTGAGCTCAGTTGCCCTCAGTCCTCGCTCCCAGGCAGGAGGAGAAAGAAGCGTGGGACAACCACCTCTCAGCAGAGATAAGCTAGTTTTTTAAGCTGTACTGTAAATTGAGCAGTCTTGTGAAATCAGATCTTACCTTGTGTAAGAAGGTAAACTACACACGAGCTTATTTTTGTACTGTATACATTTCCTGCCAGAAAATTAATGTCTAATCAAATGACAGTGCTGGTAAAGTGAAAGGTGGGACCGCATGGCAGGGGCCTGCTGGCCCTTTTGGCTGGACTGAGCCCACTCTTCCAGTGGTGAGCTGTAACCAGACAGAGGACTTTGCAGAGCAAGAACATGCTTTACCCAACCTGTTCAAACTGCTCTATATTGCATGCCATAACTTAAGTAGCTATTAATGTTTAAATACATCAATATTTGCTGGATCACTGAGAGAGAGCAAACACCAAGCTGTGGCCATGCTGAACCTCTCTCCTGCTCTCCGGCTTGATGAATATTTCATTACGCTACACCAAATGAAACAGCTTTTGACATGGCGGCCTGGGCGCCTTTCCCTCAGCTTCCCCACAACACACCCCAGCCTGCTGATCTGAGCACCTTCCCCAGAGAAACCAGCTGGTTTGCTTGGGCAGAAGAGGGCATTCAGCCTGGCTGGCTGACACTTCCCATGCCGTGCTGCAAGAGGCAGGTGTTTCTTTGCCTCTTCTTCCAGCCATGTCTTGGTGGAGCTGGGGGTCAGCTTTGCCGGTTCTCACAGGGCCTGCCGGAGGAGACCCTTAAACGATGTGGACAGAGAACATAAAATCAACACATCGTGGTAGGACCGGCTGTGGAGCTACCTGGGAAGAGCTGAGCCCTTTGCGGACATTCCAGTGACCAAATCTTGTGTGGGAAATAACCCCGGTCTTGTGTGCTGGCAGCTTTGATGTGTCATGAGACAGACAGGCTGACATATGAGTGCCTGATAAGGTTGCACTCCTGAGGTGACTGCCCTGTCCCCAGCCAGCCCCTGCCTCACGAAATCAAACCAAATTTAACTTGGCATGCGGGGCTGTGTTTAGAAAGCTGTGGCAGCTCAGGGGTATTTCAGATGACCGCGCTGGGGAGAGGAGAGACAGCTTGTTAGCTAGCCTGATACAACTTGTTTGTTCTGGTGAATCACAGCTGCCAGGCACCAACGGGATTTGGGAGCCTCCAGGGTTTGGCAATGAGGAGAAACTGAATATCAGGATTTTGGATCCAGAAATCTAAATTTTAGAAAGATTTTAGAAATTTAGAAATAGAATGCAGGTATCCATGTCATTTTTGTGGATCTAGTCTTTGGAGTATGCATTAGGCCATCCTTTAGCCTTCCACACAGATCTGATGATATTGTCTCCTAAAAATTACAGTCAAGGGACCCTGTATGAACTGACTGTGGGGCTATGTGATGGTTAGTATCCAATAATTCCTAAGATCTAAGCCCAGATCTGTCATCGGTTTGTTCCATGGCTCTGAAAGGAGTTTGTAAAAATAGCACCAGGGAGCTCTGTATCTATCAGAATTCAATATTTCAGTCTGGCAGCCTTGGATCCGAGAGTGAGGCATTGCTCTTTTAGCCAGTACACCGTCGCCAACTTCTGGGTCAGTGATGGGGAATGGGAGCATACTAAATAATTCAGGTGGTGACCTGACTCTTCTAGGGCAGTACTGCTTTAGCAATGCAAGGAGAAAATTTTATTGAAATCAGTGGGATTATTTGCATGAATAAGAATGAGAAACTTTGCAGGACTGTGCATTTTTTTTCTTTTTTTTTTTTTCCTTCTTATTGTACAGTCAAACATGCAGTGGCTAGTGTCACCATCCTGCTGGAAGTTATAACCCTTAAGGGGTCTTTAGTGTCTGTTTTCAAAGAGGATCCCATTCGTCTGTTCATTTTCCTACAGTCCTCATTCTGGACTCTTAGTGTATCCTATTCTAATCGTCACGTCGTGTATGATACAACGCAAAAAACCAAAAGTGAGGCAAACTGTTGTTTACAGAACCGGAGGTCAGGTTTGTGCTACTTTCGCTAAGTGCTGCTAGGTGGCAATATGTTACCTAGAAAACCGCGAGCTTCCAACCACAATCGCTCTCCTCTGCTTCGGCCATAGCTGGGATGTGTCCGGGCATTGCTCCTCTCCAAAGGGGACAAGGCCTTGGAGCAGGACCTCGTGAGAGCCGCTTCACTCACACAGATTTCTAACTTGGTACTAGCTTCCAGAAACGAATGCAGGACCTAATCCTACTGGAAAAATCTCTCCTCTGTGAACCCATGACGAAAAATAAGATGCAAGCCTGCCTGTTGCAATATTTCTGTTTATACTGGGAGTGTTGTAATAAGGGAATGAATCCTTCTGTTGTGTAAAGATATGGCCACCTGGGACTAGAATATTTCGTATTCTGACAGGATTCTCTTAACAATACAAAATTAAAAATTTCTCTTCAGAGTGCGAAGATTTTGTTTTTCCAAATGTACGATTAATTGAAATTCTCTACATGTTCAATCATAATATTTAATCAACTAGACCAACTTCAAGACATTTGTAGTGACAGCTCAGTTGAAAAACAGCTTTAATAAAGGTGGAGAAGATGTATTTCCAGATACATCTTTCAGCGATGCTACAAATACTTAAAACTGAGTCATCTTATATGTGTATATTAACAAGAACATAGTAATAAGGACTGGCTTGTTGTTGCATATTGCTTTGAATACACAAAGTGATCTGCATTGAAACAAGCATTTATTTCCCTTGATCTGGCTCCTGGTGTGGCAGCACATGTTCTTCCAAGGGGGTAAACCAACGGCCAGGGGAGGGGCAGAGAGGGCAGGGCTGTGTGTGACGGTGCCATTATGCCAGCTCTAAGTTTACACAAAATTACAGCATAAGGATTACTCCCTTTTGATGCTGGGGTAGTTTGCAGCTGCCTTGGCACTTTGGGCCAGCTGCCAGAGCGTAGGTGCAGGTCAGCGGCACCTGAAGCTGTGGAGGCAGCGACCAGGAGCATGTCTGCTGGGAAGAGCTCACATTTGTGATGACAGGTAAAATAGATATATGTGAACATGGGGAGCCCGAGTCTCATCTTGTGGCAGCACGGATGAGGTGTTGATGCCTCTCCTCCCGACAGTGCCGCATCGGGGAAAGCAAGTGGGGCCGGAGGTGGGTGAGCAGCCGCTTGGCTCCCACCGAATCCTTGTGGCTGAGGTGCGTATCCTAACCCGAGCGACCTGAGGCTAGACGTTGTTCTGGGATGGTGGAGAAATTAGCGTCTTTAATGACACTGGCTCATATAGAAATACTGGGATTGCTTTTTAACAATGCAGGCTACCGGTGCAGGAAACAAAAATAATAATGACCTGCTTATGTGGTCCTAAGCAACCTTGGAGCTTCTGTGGCAAAACCGCTTAAATTCAGACTGAGTTCTCGGTGCCTGGGGTCACCGGTAAGTGGATGTGGCATGGAGCAAAAGACACCGCTTCCCCACTGCGGCTCAAGCCGCCCGGCTCCAGCCCCAAGTCTGCCTCGGGTTCGCAGCGGCTCAATATGCGCTTTAATCACCTTTGCTTTGCCCCGGGGGTTGCCTCGGCACCCGCTGCTCCCCACGGCAGGGCGGCTGCAGGCCCGGCCCAGAGGCCTCGGCCCGGCCTTCCCCCGGCGCGCAGCCGGGTCCCGTCGGCCGGGCCCGGCGCGGCGCGGCGGCTGTTCCCGGCGGGGCCGCTTTCCCCGCAGCACCGCCCGCCCCCCGCTGCCCGACCGGCGACGGGAAGGGGAATGCCGGGGCCAGGTTAGTGCCCGGCCGCGGGCCTCCGCTTGCTGTCGGCCTGCGGCGTTCGGGGGCTGCCCCTGCTGGCTCGCCGGCACCGCAGGAGGGCGAAGAGGGCCTCTGCGTGGGGGTCCGGGGGCCGCTGAGGCGGCTGGGGGCCTCTGCGGAGCCCTGGGGCTTGCGATGGCGAAGGGGAGGGCCGGGCCGGGGCTTCGGGCTGAGGAGCGGCCGCGGGGGCGGCCCGGTCCCCGCGGGGCCGCTGGGTGTCCGGGGCAAAAGCGAGGCAGCCTTGCCGGTGTTGGTGCGGCCAGTAGTGTTTCTGCCTGAAAATGTATGCTTTTGCTCGGCTTCAGCCCAGAGACCTTATTTTGGGTCTTATTTTGGGAACAGCCAGTTACTGCCCCCTTTGGCACCGCTCGGCATGGAGCCCTCCCTTGGCTGTAGATTTAAAATTCATAAATAAATGAAAAGTGGTCCGTGCCAGGAATGCTTGCCATAGTGCACTTGCTGGGATTTTGGCATTGCACAAGGTCAGCAGCAAGAAATCTCTGCTGGGGAAGGCATTTCCCCCCTGTCCCCCTCCAGACTTTGCTTTCTTCCCGGGATGATACCGTGTAGGATTCCTTTGCTTCTCGAAACTTCGTGTGTAGAGCCAAGGAGCCACACGCTGTCCTGGTATGCTGCTGCTAGTTCCCAGTGCCGTTACAGGGGAGCAGGAGATACGCCCCTGACAATTGTGCTGCATGGCCAGTTCTGACACCAGGATACAGTTTTGCCATTGCTGTCAGCAAGAGTATTTACTGGTGGTGGTAAGGAGAGCAATAGAAAAGAACAGTGTACTAAGTGGAATCCAGACCACTAACAAAACTTTTTACGGTTTTCAAGGCAAATTAATCCTTGCGAAAGCATCAGTATTTGCGGTTGCAGCTAGAATGAATTCATCCTTACGCTTTTTATGGTTTAGGATTTGGTGACTAAAAAGTGAATGGTGAGTTGGTTGTGGTTGTTTCTGTTCCTGTGAAGTAGCGCATATGTTCATTTTAAAGGTGTCTAAAACATACCTAGAGGGCAGTGAGCTTTATGTGAACTTGAAAATGTTTTCTGTCACTGTTATAGAGGGTCCTTTGCTGACAGAGGCGAAGAGAACCTCTTTAGATCAAAGCTTTGAAAAATAAAGGGCCTGCATGCTTTTTGCAGAAGATAACAGATTCTTGCTGTCACCCCCTGCTGTGAAACTCAAGATCTTGTACTCACCATGTGACCAAAACCTAATGTTTTTAGGTGGTGTCGTGTATTTATGGAAAGACTTCTTTTTTTAGCTGTTTTGTATCCTCGAGTGACATTATTTTTCACTGGACTTGGGTATGTTTCTGTGTGATTCATTTACTAGGTCTTCAAAATAAGTAAAATGTGATTAAAAGAGAATATATTTGCTTAGGAACAGAGAGACAATTCACATCTGGCCTGCAGGGACCATTAAAAAATACAAAACTAAATGAAGAACAAATAATTTGGAAAACACATAGCTTGCTATCCCCAGAATTAAGCTGCTCAGAAACAATGGAAAAATAAGGGAAAAAAAGAGAGATAGAAGCAGAAACGAGGTGTAAAGGGTAAAGCCAGCTTAAAATTGAAACCACAGACAAAAGGGTTTTTTATTTACAGTGGTAAAAGTTTTTTTTTCCCCACAATTTATTTTTATTTCACATGTGCATGATTTGAAGCTATTTCAATTAGTTAATTTGGACATCTTCTCACTTCTTGTTCTCTCAGCTTCTGGATAGGTAAACATTGTTTCTAATGCTGACATCTAGAAACTCCGAGGCCCAACCTTTTTGTTCTCTTCTCAACAGTAATATAGAGGCTAAAAACCCTGTCCTTTATGATACCAGCTGCTTCTAAAGCCTGTTTTTAGAGAAGTCACAAAGCTCTTTAAGTATCTTCACACTGAACTGGAGGGACTATTGATCCCACCTAATTTGTCTACAATGTGGGTACCAGTGACAATGTGCTAAAAATTTGAACAGGGTTCAGCAAGTTTGAGAGCCACGGTGTCCTGAGGAGGGCATCCTGTTTGATGCCTGAGGCGGCTCCTGTTGAACTTTATAGGAGTTCCTACTTTGTGTAGAGATGCCATAGAGGAGGTGCATTTCCCTTCTTGGCGAGGCAGAATTTCTCAAGCTTTGTTTAATTTCTGTATTTGTAAGTTATATTTTGTCAGTAGGTTTTCTGCTGCCGATCCCTTAGCATGCTTAAGATCTGCTCGCTGCTTTCTTCCAGCTGAAGGAAAGACAGCTGGAGAGGTGACTGCCCTCAGCTTGCCTCAGCTGGTAATTATTAGAGTGGGAAGAACCTGTCAGGTAAGGTCTTGTAAGTTAACCTAACCCACGCATCACTGAAGGAAAGAAGAGAGATGCATGAGCAGATGAAGTAGATGGAGGGCTCTGTAACCTTCAGGTGAGGAGTGGTGACAAGCAGCTGGCAACAGTGGCCTGTTGAGCCAGTGCTGGGGAGAAACCCTGCAGGTGAGAGCTCCCTCCTACCCCTTTCATGTGTCTGAAGGCAGGGTCCAGTGACTCCTCTTCACTATGAGACCCATGCTCTAGTCTTCATTTGCATCCAGACTGGCCCCCTTTGGTCTTGCTGTTTCTGAATTCCTTCTCTCTGTCCAGCACTGGAATTTATTTTCTTTTTTTTTCCCCACAATCACTTACCAGCCCGCTGTCCCAGGTTCCAGTCAGTTGGTATTAATGATTTTCACTCATTTTCAGCCTACTCTTTTTTTGTACAGATGGGCTATTTCCATGCTTTGGTTATATTTCTTTTTCACACTCTGCTCTCTCATCTGTTTTCATGTTGTAGGGTCAGTTGTGCCAGTCCTCAGCACTGGGTCACCACTCGCTTTCCATGCATTAGTCAGTCACTGCAGGAACCCAGTGAAACATCCAACAGTCACGCACACCGCTCTCTAGTATAGATGAATGCCTTCTACCGTGACTGGTGAGACACACAGACAGGGTTGAACTGTGAATCATATCATCATCATCTTCAGTTCACATCTATCCTTTTCTCCATGCCCTGTCTTCACACTTCTGTGCTTGTCACTGAAACTGCAGCTGCTGAAGGTCTTCATCAAGTCAAGTTCTCCTGTGCTTCCTGACCTGTCAGCTGCCTTTGATGCCTTTGGCATCAGTTACAGAAATGCCTTTCAAATTGTTTTTTTGTTATGTCATTTGAATATTTTCTTCTCCCTGAGATTTCATTTGTGGATTTTGTATGTTAGATCCCTTTATTTCTGCTACACTTTATCTCAGGATACTTCATCCAAAACCAGAAATTCATCTGATGTTTTTTTGCAGGTGACTCACCAGTCTGGATTTACACATCGCACCTATCACTTCCTGCCCCACATGAAAGGGCACGCTTATTTCCCTGATGTATTGAAAACACATCCCTGCATCTTTTCTCCCCATTTGCTTTTTCCCTGACTTATGTCAATAATTCAGGCACTATCTTTGAGTTGGAATTTTCCCTGCTCATGCATTTTAACTTGCTGATTATTTCAGAGTAGCTGCTCTGCAGTGTTTCTTATTTGTGCATGCAGCTCAAATGCTCATTTGGGCTCCTAATGTCCAGTGCTCTGGTTTTCCTTTCTACCCATCCAGGAAGTTGCTACCTACATCCCTTACCCAGTGCTCTGGCCGGTTATCTTTATGCTCGCTGGCAGTTGCAAGTGGCAGTATTGCTGGAGGTTGCTGCTTGATACAGCATGTTTTAGGGGAAAAACTGGGGTTGCAACAGAGTAGTGGTGAATGGCAAGGGCAAATATGCTTGTTCAAGAGCTGGGTTTTATTAGTTTCCCAAAGAATCTGCTCAGTTTGGGAATATTGGTGCTGGTATTATCGCTATTACTATTTTTTTTATTAACATTGTGAGAGCTGAATTTTAACTAGGCAGTTACAGAGGCTTTCAGAAGGCCTGTGATACCTAAGCATACACAAAAATACATATATTGTATGTGAGTGTCTGCATGTAGATACATATATTGCTCTTGCGTAATGTATATCATTCCTTTGATACTGAAGTGTTGACATTCAATGCGTATTCGTATTAACCCACAGTCTGCTAGCCCACAGGCAAGGGTGTTATAAAATCACTTGAGTGCCAAATGGGATTTAAACTGTTGGTTTATGTAAGAGGTACAATAACTGTGGAATGAACAACTATTGATATCCATACTATCAGCTTACCTTGTCACCAGTGATATGTAAAGCTGTAGCACTTGTTAAAACATTTGAAAGATGCTAATTGCCCACAGTGTTCGTTATTCCTGTACTATCAGAATTTTTTTCACTATAAAAACTGTGCATAAACTGTGTGCTACAGATGTTAATGGGTGTAGCATATATGACTTTTAAAAATTATATTAAGACTTCATTTCTATAAGTATATCTAAATAGACGTAATTATGTTAAACTGAAAATCTCAAAAGTTTAGTGTAATAAATACCTCTTGGCTTGTCCTACAACATTGTGCGGGTTACTGCAACATCTGTCTCTTGCAGTGCTTTCACTTACAGTACAGAAAATCAATCTCAGTCATGCAGTGGATTGTGAGTGCTCCATACTGATTGAAATTTTCGGTGTTGTTATGATAAGATATCAGCAGAAATCCCTCTAGTTTGAAAGAGCTGTAGCTTAAATGTCACACTTTTCCCGAGTGGTTAGCTTTCCTAGACTGCGCTGTTAAAATAATCTTGTTTTTATTAAAAAAGTACTGGGTACTGACCGGTACTGTGAGAGATGGTTTTAAAGAAAATTATTCAATGATACTACCTTGCATGAGTCATTAATCATGAGTCACGATCAGCAGGCAGTGATGTCCAATTTGTTTTCTAATCCCACACTTGCTGATGCTCTTTATTACCATAGTGATAATACTAAAGAGCTCTTAATGCATATAACCACGCAGTTGAAAATGACAGACTCTTTTTTGGTGGAATAAAATTTCCATATCTTAAGTCTGTTTTGCTCTGTATGTTTTTTGACACACGAAATCTAGTTAGTGTAAAAGTGATCAAAGAAGTATAATTTAGTAGGGAGTTAGGTTAACAGAACAGACTTTTTTTTTCTTTGCTTTCAAGCCAATCATCATGGCTTCCTAGAGAATTAAATCTAGTCCGTCTTCTTACGAGGATTGGGGAGGCTTTGTATTCATTAAAAATTGGGAACTAATTGTTCAAGCTACACTTTGCAATGAGAGCCTGCACTATCCATGTTTTTAATGTTTGTTCTCTCCTGAGCAAAAACTAGTAGCTGGATGGAAGGTTTTATTGCATGAATGTATGTTGGGGAATGACTACTGAAGTTTTAGAGAAAATGGAAGGCTGTTTCTCTTCTGAGAGTCTGAATATAAAAAGAATCATTTAGCTGAGAAATAAGCTTTGGAAAACCATTTTCACTCTTAAATAAAATTTTACCAAGAGAAGCCATTTTAAAGCTCTGAAAGGTGATGGCTGAAATGTTGCAGATAATATTAGAATGTGCATAGATGAAGAGTGTTGGGTGCAGCAGCAGCTGGGTGATATTATTTATGAAGTAATGAATCTGGTATTCAGATTTTTAATTTGATTAAATTTTAATTTGTTTTATTAGGTTACACTTGAGTGTAAAAAAGTTGATCGTAACAGATTAAAACCTTGAATTTAGTAAGGAACTCAGAAGACTCTTCAAAGTGTCTCACCAGGTGTTAAAAAATGATCCCTTTACCTATTCCAGTGTATATGACCTTACAATGCATAGATCTTTATAGGCCTTACCAGTTTCTTTGTGTTGAACTTGTGAGATAGTGCTGTACTGGTGGATGCAATGTGGCAGGACAGGTATGAATCTACTGGCATAGGCGACTCTCTTTGAAATTGCTTGGTTCAATGCATACCCCTCTGCATGCTGTAATGTGGTTGCTGTGCAAACTCCTCCTCCGTTTCAATGAGGATTTTACCTGCCCAAACAGCAGCATTTTCCGCTTTAGGGTGGGATGGTGCAGCTAGAGACAAGATAAGCGTACACCTGACAGGATTGTTCACTTCTTTCATTATATACTAATTGTGTGTGCTTTCTTAATGAGTGTTTTCTTGTTCATGTGTATATAATAAATGTTTTAAAAATTTCAGTAAACTGTAAAATGCCCTGAACACAGCATTAAATATAGCTGTCACCAAATTCTGTCTCAGTGAATACGTTTGTGTTCTGGTTCACCTTAGAAAAACTTTCCAGGAGCTTCTTCTAAGTTCTGGAAGACTCTTGTTTCTGCCAAATATGATTAAGAAACAAAGATGGTATTTTCCCAGTTCTCCAAAAAATGAGCATCTACTGTGTCTTCTGAACAGCTGTATCCATTCAAAAGGGGGTTGGGGCAAAGCTAGGACTAGTCCAGCAAATTGCAAGATTTAGATATAGCAAACCTTTTTCTGTGTCCTGTGGTATTTCTTTTACTTCCCACTCTGAGTGCCTTCTAAGATGACTTCTTTTTCAGATCAGCAGTCTCCAGTTCAGGCCTTAGCCTGTTTCTTTCAAATCACTTGTCAGCCACTTTCTCCAGTAGACCCCTTTCCAAAGTAAATAAAATAAAGTAGAGCCACAGCTCAAGAATAATATTTGATAATGATTTCCTTGTTATTTCCTGATATACACGCGTACATTCCAGAGTGGAAATAGAGGACGAATAAGACATGGCTGTTATGGTGCATAGAAATAGACTAACAATACTACGTAGTTGTATAAAAGGCAAGTGCGATGCTCTGTATATAATACTGTTGTACACTTTTCCTCCTTTGGGGTACTGCACAGGTTCTGGTGCTCTGTGTCCAAGTGAGATCAATTCAAAGTGGAACTGGAATGACTGAGAAAAGCATTTAGCTACCAGAGGCTAGGAAGTCTAATTAGTGTTAAGATGGAGTGTGATAAATGTGTTAATGGAATTAGGTGATAGGGAATAGACCTCAATATAGGAACTGTCTTCAGTTTTTACTTTTTGTGTTCCTCAAATATTTCTCTCAGAATAGTCTTGCAGTGTCATAGTAATTTACAGAAAAACAGGACATCCTGAAAACATCCAGATCCTGAAAAGTATGGGTTTTGATAGGATTCCTTCTCCAACACACGTGTAGGCTTTTTCTGGTGGGTTTTTTTTTTTGGTGGAGGGGAGAGGCTTTAGAAGATTAGTACAGAGTAGGTTGGTCTAATGGAATATGTAAGCGTATACTACAGTTCTTGAGCCTCTTTGATATTCTGCACCCAAGTACTTTTTGGGTAATTTTAAGAAGAAAGTATTTTAAAGGATGCTAATTTCTGGCTTAACTACTAAAATCACTTCATAAAACACCTTCTATTAACTTTGTGGGAATAGATTCAAATGAAGAATTTTGCAAATACTGTCTGCAGTGATTTCTGTAGACTTCTGTGATTGTATCACCTTTGTATTAGTTTCTGCTGTTCTGCTTCCCACTGTCAGAGGACTGAGGTGGATCTCGAAGGAAATTTACTGATTTCCCCCCCCCTCCCCAGTTTCTTTCCAGGAATGGTAGCTGCTCTGTGGAAGAACTTACTTCGGACTACAACGGAGGTGATGGTACAACAGAGGATGACATCACTGTATACTGGTGCTCATGGTTATGAGGAAGAACAGATAAAGAAGAACCTTCAGCAGTGTGCTGGTGGATCCATCAACCTCTCCAAAGAAGACGATGGCATTGGAATACTTACTTTGAACAACCCAAAGCTAATGAATGCCTTTACAGGTATTAATTAGTTGGTGGGGTTGCTGGTTTGTTTTTTTTCTCCTTCAGTTACTCCTTTTAGCATTTTGCCTAAAGAAAATTAAAACCTATGCCTTATCATTCCTTAGTTAAAAGAAAAATGTTTAAGTTTTATTCAGATGTGCATTGAATGCCCACTGTTCTGCATAGTAGCTTTGCCATAAATGTCATGAGAATATAAGAAATTCTCAACGACACAAGGACTGTCTGGCAGAACATGCCTATCCCCCCCCCCCCCCCCCCGTTT